>JAKTVI010000004.1:0-407072 GCA_030557115.1 Insectozyma chauliodis | reverse complement strand
AGTTCAAAAAGGAATCAAACGTTAAACAATTTTCCCAAGAAAAATCTACTACCAAAAAAAAAAAAAAAAAAAAAAAAAAAAAAAAAAAAAAAAAAAAAAAAAAAAAATTAAAAAAAAAAAAAAAAAAAAAAAAAAAAAAAAAAAAATTAAAAAAAAAAAAAAAAAATATATTTTTTTTCTTTACATTATGTGAGGGTTTTAAATTTAAATTCTATTTTAAAAATAAATTGTGGTTTTATTTTTTTTTTTTCTAAAAATTTTAAAATTTTTTTAGATTTTTTTTTTTTTTTTTTTTTTTTTTTTTTTTTGGCTGCAACAATTTTGACCTTGATCTTAAATTTGAAGTTTTTTTTTTTGCAATCATTTGCAACTGGTAGCTCAAAATCATGACATAATTTATTACATAACAATACATCGTGTAAAACAGTGCATAAATTTTATAAGACCGACTGACCTTACACACATAAGGTCAGGGCTAAAACGGCCATAAAAAAAAAATCACCATATGGCGGGCTCGGAAGTCTTTTCTTACGCTTACTTTTCAATTCTACGTAGCTTCTATAATCGACTTTTGTATCTGGTTTCAAGGGTGGTTAAAACATAGATGAAATCCGATACGTGTCCACATCAAATTGACAATTTATCAACAAAAAATCAAACTGAATCTTCAATTACTTTGCATTCGTTCATGGAGAAATTTGGATTTCACAAAGTATCTAATCATCCCACTCTGCCTACGCAACCCAAGATAACGCACAATAGACCGGTTCCGCATCCACCCGCTCTGGGTTCGCCTGCGTCCAAGATACAAAGGAGCTTGGTTGTGGTTGGGTCTCCAGGAAACGATGTTGTTGCAGCTAATTTGGTCGCAGTGCATCCTAGAGACTTTGAGTCGTTACCCAACAAGTCGCCAGTTATTATAGACGGAGTGTTTGTGTATTCGATCGCCAAGGACGATCGGATGGAGCCTGGTCAGATAGGTTTAGCTGGGAATATGAGGCCTTGGGGAAAATGGTCTTTGGGACAACAGATCCACGTTGAAAATTACAATATTTTTGAAAATGGCAATCAACAGCAGTATTTGGGGGCAATTGATTTGTCGATTGATTTCAGACAAAAGTCAAGAGCCAGTCTGAGTCCAATCAACCACGAGGACTTAGTGCATAGATTTTTATCCACTTATGAAAATCAGATCCTCCAGCCTACGCAAAACATAATCATGGAGTTTAGCGGAGTTTATTATAGTATCAAAGTCGATCAAGTACAAATAATTGACGTGAATACTAAAGATAATTTACCAAATTTTAAAGATAGTTCAAATATCTCGACAAAGGGGATTTTGATAAAATCCACCGATGTGATATTTTACCCACTGGAAGGATCCATATTAAACATATCTAATAAACAGTCCCTCAAGTCTAAAATATTTGGTGGCTCGCAACCAACGAGACACACGAGGAAAAAGCAAATCATCAATCCTGATTTTAAATTGGAGGATTTGGGTATTGGAGGGTTGGATTCTGAGTTTCAAGATATTTTCAGGAGAGCTTTCAACTCGAGAATATTGCCACCGGAAATAGCCGAAAAGTTAGATTACAAGCATTGTAAAGGGTTGTTGTTATATGGTCCTCCAGGTACCGGTAAGACACTTATAGCAAGAAAGTTGTCTAAAATGTTGAACGGTAAAGAACCCAAAATTGTCAATGGACCAGAAATGTTGAGTAAATACGTTGGTGCGAGTGAAGAAAATATCCGTAATTTATTCAAAGATGCCGAAGCTGAGTACAAACAAAAAGGAGAGGACTCAGATTTACACGTTATCATTTTCGATGAATTGGACTCTGTTTTTAAACAAAGAGGTAGTGGGAAGCTGGATGGCACTGGCGTTGGTGATAATGTTGTCAATCAATTATTGTCGAAAATGGACGGTGTTGACCAACTCAACAACATCTTGATTATTGGTATGACAAATAGATTGGATTTGATCGATACTGCGCTATTGAGACCGGGTAGGTTTGAAATCCAAATTGAAATATCTTTACCCGATGAAAAAGGTAGAAAAGATATATTTTTGATTCACACAAAGAAGTTGGTTGAAAGCAATTTGTTGACGTCCGATGTCAATTTCGATGAACTTTCAATATTGACAAAAAATTTCACCGGTGCTGAAATTGAAGGGTTGTGTAATTCAGCCAAATCCTATGCCATTTCGAGACACACCAAAAAGGGCTCCTTGGCACAAATCGATCCGGATTCAATTAAAAACATGAAAATCACCAGAAACGATTTCTTGTTGGCTTTGAATGATATTCGTCCCGCTTTTGGAACTGACGAAGAAGATTTGGCTCAACAGTCGAAACACGGAATCATCCAATTCAACCAACATATAAAACATATATTTGAAAAGGGTCAATCAATCATTGACGTTGTGAAATCCAGTGAATCTGAAACTTTGCGTAGTATCTTATTGTATGGACCTCCGGGAGTTGGTAAAACCGCCATTGCTACTACTTTGGCTTTAAACAGTGATTTTCCGTTTATAAAAATGTTGTCTGCTGAGTCTTTGGTGGGCATGAATGAAACAAAGAAAATTCAAGAGATTGATAATGTGTTCCGAGACGTACACAAATCACCATTGAACGTGTTGGTAATTGATAAGATTGAAAACATCATCAATTACAATCCTATTGGACCTAGATTCCTGAATGATATATTACAAGTTTTAATGGTTTATTTAACCAAACAGCCACCTAAGAATAGAAGGTTGTTGATTATAGGAACAACATCTCAGTACTCGGTATTCAAACACATGAACTTGACCGACAATTTCAATGATGTGATTGCAGTACCTCCAATTAAGAAGATCGAGGAGATTGGTAAAGTCTTGGATAAATTGGGATTCATGACTCCGACTGATCGAGAAGAAATTTTGCATCAATTGAGTAAATTTGATATCAATATTGGTGTTAAATCGTTGATTGATGTGTTGATGGTAAGTAAATATTCTAAAGATTCTGTTGAAGAGGTGGTCAACAATATAGTTGAAAAGTTAAATAATTAGATAGATTATAAACAGAAGATCTAAGTGACTCTACATATTATGTTCTAATTATAAAACTTGCAAGTGAAGCAAATAAAGAGCCAAAAATGATTATCAGATTAGTTCAAAGTTATAGATACAATACGGCGGGTATTTGTATAGAAATCTTACACAAACGCGTGAATTCATGTTGAAATTAACTCACTGACTACGTATAACTGAACACCCAACAATTGGCCACACTAATTTCACCAACCTCAAAAGAACAAACTAAGACCTACCAATAGAATAAATTAAGACAATGGTCCTGGTTTTTCTATAGGAACTAAGTAGTTTATATAGCTTTTAACCTAATAGATACGAAAAAAAAAGAAAAAAAGAGATACGATTTGACTTTGTATCGTTTGTAGCTGAATCAATAACAACACCATTTCGTATTCATTTTACGGTCTTGATAAGTTATAGAATAAGCAGAAAACACCTTAACCTCTAGAACCAATTTGGCAGTGTCTTTAAATTGAAAAGACTTTGGATCTTATTTTTCTGTCAATTTTAATGTCACGAAAAGTGGGGAGGCACCAGTGTGTATTGCCATTTACCCCCTAAAATCAAGACCCCCATTTTTTACTTTCAACAACAATAGACAACCAATTCAGCTTTAGCTATTTGAGCCATGTCTAATCAATTGGAAGATTTCAATTTAAACCAATATCTTTTGTACCTGGATCCCTTCAGTGATTCGGAAAACTTACCAATCCAGACAAATCATGCTATCATCACACGGTTGACTTCTGAACCAAACTACTCAGAAGAGAGCATAAGATTTGCTCCATTTAAGAGCAACATATTCACCGATTACTTGTACTTGTACGACGTCAAGACTTTCAAAGACTCATCTGTTTTAAACGCTGATTCGTGGTCTTCTGATGATTACAACTTTTTCAACCCTGGGATCATTGATACCGAACAAACTGACAGAAGTGAGACTAGCAAGGTTACTCTTTTGCCTAGCTCACCAGTTGAGTACGAGGTTGTGTCGCCCCAACGAACCATCGATACAATTGCTGCAAACTCGTCTCCTAATACTCCTGAATCGACAAACAGCCACAAAGAATTATGTAGCAAGATCTCAATCCCAATTCTATATCAAGAAAGCAAATTTGTGACGTTGAGATTTATTAGACGGTTGACTGACTTCCAACGTTTGACCAACGCCCTCAAATCAACTAGACTGCAATTGTTACCAAGCGGTTTCATGTTCTGCGGGTCTCAGACTTTGCCCGAGCCGTTTTCGCAACAATTCATGGACTTGAAAATGACTCGGTTCAAGCCAATTAGCGAGTTGGTCAAACTTGAGAAATATCAACTACCCGCGCACCTCGAGGATAATTATGTTTCAAGCTTTGGTAAAAAGCGAACTACAAATAGCCCCAAGCGTCCCAACAGTTCTGGAGATTTGGGTAAATATCGTCTTGGCGCGTCATCTTCTAACTCACGAACAAGCATCAAAAAGTCAAGTTCAATTTCCTCAATCATTGAGTCCAAGAATGACCGCTATTACTCCAGACTAAACATCTTTGAGTTGTCCAAGATCTTAGATTTGAACCACTACGATATCGGCTTGACCAAGTTGATTGAGCACTGCATTCTTGAGATTTTTGCAAATTACTGCGACTTCAATTTGGGGTACCAGACTTGGATCAGAGACACCACCGTCGAGAAGCGACATTTGTTGATTGACCAATTGTACTCGTACACCAACGTGTTTTATCCCGAGATCAACAAGGTCAAATTAGAAATCATTATTAGAAAAGGCTCGTACAGCTCGATGCAGGCCAGGTTGAGGAAAGCGCGTAGAGGCAAAAACTGAAACGAAAAATTTCAACACCTGTGTATACATATGTAGGATCAAAAATGTAAATATGTAATATTCGTACCTCACAGCATCATTTGGTGTCGGCTGGTGAGTGCATGATCTGGGTGACAAATTTCCCCGAGTACCTGGTGATGCAAGCAACGGTCAACACGTCATTCTTTATACTCGTGGTCATCAAGTGGTTCAAGATCACGTGGTTGGGAATAGACAGGTGGTACGATTCTTTATTTGACGCATAGTAGGAAGAGTCGGCTCGTCTCAACGGCGGTCTCTTGTGGCTGAATGATGGATGCAGTTGCAGCTGGGGCTGGGGTTGGAAACTCGATGGGATCAAGTTTGTGTTTGTGTTGATGTTTGAGTTTGAGTTTGAGTTTGAAGATGATGAAATTTTGTTTAATAATACATTGCTCAAATGGGGTGGAAGCTGTGGTGGTTCGGGTAACTCGTAATCTTGTGGTTTCATCTTGAAATAGTCATAATTTATAAACATTTCTGGTATATCGTTTGAATATTGAACTCTGCTTTGTTGTAGTTGAAGGTTGGTAAAAGAATTTGAGTTTGAATTAATTTCTGAACTAGCAATTGAATCAACTCTTTCCTGTGAATCATCATAATATTCCACATGCTCAAATTGAGACGAGTTTTCTTTGGTGATTTTGTGTAACAAGTCCATAGATTTCTCTTGTATCTTGTCGTTTTCGTATTTACCTGCTGTTCTAGGTTGATACGCATCCCAAGAGGACGATGAGTCTTCTCTTGATAGGTTATTTTGTATAATATTTGCATCATAATCAGTACTAGCACCGATATGCGTGTGCTGGTTTAAAGAATGGTTAAACAAATGTGTATCATCAATAACTTCAAACCAATTAAAAAATAATCCTTCTTGATCTGTGGCAGTTGGTAATTGGTCACTCACCCTATATTCATTATTTATTATGTACAACAATTTATGTACTCCCAAAGGTAACACAAGAGTAGTTGTGTATTCATTTGGATGTTGAATTGAAGGGTTCAATTTAATAACGTCTCTCCAGTTTGAAAAAGATCCAATGATTGATATTTTTTCGATGTATTCTTTATTTGAGTTCACCCATTTGATTTCAATAGGAATCAATAAATTAGAAGCATTCTTTTTCTTAATGGGAATAACTTGCAGTTGTAGTTGCTGCACTATTTTTTGTTGCTGCTGAAGATGTTGTTGTTGTTGTTGTTGTTGTTGTTGTTGTTGTTGCTGATATTGGTTGTCAACAATAACAGGAGATGGAGTATGAGATGCTTGTCTTGCAACAGATGCTGCTGACAAAGTTTGAGATGGAGTAGGACGTTGACTGAAATAATTTGGTTTTTGATCATTAGAAATCTTTGAGAAATCCACTTTCGATAAATCAGGTGTAGGAGTTTGACTAAATTGTCTTTCAATCTCAATGTCATCCAACTCTTGATTTAAAGGCGGTACAAAACCTTCGTTGTAATCCGGTTGATCATCCAAATCCATGGAATCCTCATGGTTTCTCAAACTGTTACTTGATTTGTATTTCCTAACGGTATTTTCAGGCAAGATGTTTCTCAGCAACGACGGCGATTCAGTCTCGACCAATTTTTCATTTAGTTCGTTGAATTCATCTTCAATTAAATCATTTGAAAACTGTTTGTAATCCATTTGTTGAGGTGATAGCAGTTGTTGCTTTAATTTAGAGTCTTGGTTATTCTTTTGCATAACTTGATGTAGAATCAAATCACTAAATTCCTCATCTAATGATTGATTAAAAGACTTATTAGTGGCGGAAGATTTTCTAATTTGACCGGACTTTGTATTAGAATTTGAAGAACCTAAACTTGACTTTCTCGTATTTCCTCCGCTGGAATTATTAGGTAGATTATGATGTAAGGCAGGATGATTATGAATCGACGTGTTGTTCCCCATAATTAAATATTTAACTTGAATATTAGAAGTAAAAAACTGCAAAAATAACTTGACCTATGTGATCAGATTGTTATGATAAAGATACAAAGAATTGTTTGATAATAACGGAATGGCCAGTTCAAAAAGGAATCAAACGTTAAACAATTTTCCCAAGAAAAATCTACTACCAAAAAAAAAAAAAAAAAAAAAAAAAAAAAATAATATATAAAAACCACAAAGATTCTCGAAGAACGAAAACTGTATGAAGATGTATTTTTACTAAATGGAGCAAATGAGTAACCAAACATACAACAATGTCAACTGGCTGCAAATGTATACAAACTTTCAATTGCTTACCACTTGTGTGTGTTTAGTTTGAGCTGGCTGTAGTGGATGACATCATTGCTCGACAAGCTAAATATAAAAAATGCAAGATCTTAATAAATATACATTCACGGACTAAACAGTGTGTAATTGTTAATCGACAATTATCAACATCAAATCTCTACTTTGATCAAATTGCTAACATTGTCAAGCGGAACATAAAGTGGTGTTGAAAATCTCAATTATTGCTATCGCTGAAATCCGTTTTAAAAACAGCCAACATTGTTAGTGTCTGTTGCATTTCTTAAATCAATATCTGTCTATCAAGATATACCCATTTTAGCAATCATTACTTAATTTGTTAGACATTGATATTTGAGCTAAATACACTACTCTAGTTTTTTATTTTTGCTTGCCCCATCTTTCACGCAACGTTACAATATTCCGGAGTATATCGAAACCGGCTCCTTCAATGATTTTGACGATGTAAAACCATTAGTTTATAAGTGAACCTACACTAATCAGAAATTAAAGTTTAATCGAATTTTAGAGATGTTCAAGATAGAACTTATTTGTCGATTGTTTGTAATGCATTTATGGCTAAACATCAAACCTAACCGGAAACAGAATGGGTAATTTGAAATTAAGAAGGCCAAACTTGTGATAGATTCAAAACTTATAATTCTGGTAAAAATAAAATCAGCATCTTTTAATCGGTTTTGCTGAAACAAACGAAATGAAATGTAAATGTGCAATTAAACAACTCTCATGTATACAAATATCCATCATTGAAAATTGAATACTTAGACAGTAACGAATGATTCAGATTGAAGCTTTGAATACTCTGTCTAATGATGATTCTCCCGACATTTGGTTTTAGACATCTATAAATCAAACGTTACTACACAGTCAAACCTAGTCAGATACATATATCATTTGCATTCTTAAAATATACTACCGCGTTGGATTAAATCTCCATATCAAGAAATTGCACAGATAACCCCGATTAACGACTGATTGTCAATGTCCAAAAATAAAATCAATCACGTGATTTACAATTGTAGGAAATGAACACCGAGTAAACTATTGATAAAAGTAACAGTAAGCACTAACTCTTTGAATACTTTGTATTGATTATTAATGTAAGGGTCATCGCGACGGTTATAAGGATTGGAACTTTGAATATCCGTATGCGTAATTACTAATCCGCTTTACAAAATAAATTCTCGGTTACAATTACAAAAATAATTCACATACACACAAACAAGTCAAATAGTCACATACAAATTTCTTCCTCAACTGCAAAGAATACAGTGTTTAAAAATATGTCGTGGAACGGAATCAAGAAGGCTGTTGATAGAGCAGCAACACAAATCATGGTTAAAACCGGTCATATTGATCAAACAATTGATCAACAGTATAATTATGAAGAAAAACGATATAGAGTTTTAGAAACAAATTCGCTTAAATTACAAAAGTTAATGAAAAACTACATGGAAACTATCAAAGTTTTGAAATTGACCGAAACTAATTTGTCTGAAAGTTTGAAATCATTTTATGACAGTAGTACCGATAGTTCCACATCGAATGGAAATGAAAAGAATGAGAACGATGAAAGCAAGCAGGAGGCACATGAACTCGCAATGTTCAAGTCCTTGTCGCAAGAATACCATAAAACATTAGTAACTTTGAATGATCGCAGTATCGCCGATGTACAAAACCCATTTAATCAAATCATCATAAATCCAATATCTAGATTCAACAGCTATTTTCATGATATAAATTCAATAATAAAAAAAAGACACAACAAGCAATTAGATTATGATCAAATGAAGAGCAAGGTTAAGAAGTTGGTTGAGTCACCTTCCGGTTCTTCAATTGAAAGTATAAATTCTTTAAGTAAAGAATTAAAAGACATTGAAGAAGAATATAATGCACTAAATGATCAATTGAAATCGGAGCTACCCAAATTCACAAATTCGAGAATACAGTATTTGAATCCGGCTTTTGAGTCATTTGCGAAAATACAGCTAAAGTTTTTCAATGAAAATTATTCACAATTGAACAATTTGCAAAACAAATTGGATTCTAGAACAAGAATGTTATATGAGAACGATCAGTTGGATGATAAAATTGATGATGTATTGAATAAAATGAGAAGCTTGGATATAACAGGTGTGTTATAGAAAAATATTGGCACAAAAAGATTGCTATTTTTGAATGAAATATTTTTTAATCTCCAACTGCTCTATTAATTGTGTAAAATGCGTGTTTAAATATGTACTCTTGATATTTTAACTATTTGGTCCTCTCATAAATTATAAAGAGTTGCAGAAGTCTCAACCACAAAACACTTAGGTCTAGCTTAAACTTCAGTGATTGATTCGTTTAAGGAAAATAAAAGTAGTTCCTTCAAAATCTTTTAGGTCACAAAATGAGTTGAGTCCACCTGGATTTTAAAATCTTGGATATAAAATTGCAATAGATGGACAGCCAAAAGAAAGACTATAGTATTACCCAGCAGACAGTGTATAAAATCTCACCATGACATAATACAACAACAGTCAAATTCAAAATTGTAGTTTATCTGGTGATTTTGCACCCAAAAACATGTTACATAATAATAATTTCAGTTTTGTGTAAGATTATGTTTTAATTTGATCTTTTCGTTTTATTTTTTTTTTCTTCTGTTGACTTTGGAAGAAGTTTAAATTTAATCTACACCATTATTAATTACATTTTACTTTTATGGTAGTTTCACCTCACACTACCCAACTACAATACCAAACCAATTTCAAACACTTGCTCCACATTAGAATGTTCAATTACTAGTTATACACTACATATCTCCACTAATTATTCAATTTAATTCACCATAGATTATTTTATATTCATAGATTGATTCTGCATTATTAAACTTTAAACATTAGATATCATGCTCAAACGCTTTTCTCGTCAAACAACAACTACAACCAAACCAATACTACCGGACTCCTATTGGCAATGGTATATCGACAGTTATCTAACGAATGACAAAGAAACCACCGTCAAACACACTCCATACAGTCTAACTAAATACACTGAAAAATCACCAGAAGTCATACAACTACAACATTATTTCGAAACGTTAAACCTATCAGTTCCTTCATATTTCCAATGTGTAGCCATACTAAAATCTCCATTTACTCAAGGTGATCTAAACAAATCTTTTTACTTAATACGCATGTTTCAATTAAGTTTTGATGGTTTGTTCCTAACTAATCTGACCATTGACAAACACGGCAATAGTCTTCGTTTAGCTGGTGCTGAAAACTGGGACAATGTCATGTGTTATATGGATGCATTGTTATTTGCCATGTTCGCCAATTTGGAAAGTTTTGAACCGATATTATTTATTCCAAATCACAGTGAATATCTAATTAATCAATTATCGAGTTTATTGAGAGTATATGTTTCTTTGCTTAGATCTGGGAATTTAATCACAACCGATCTCACTATTAAAATATGTGAAGCTTTGATGAAATTAGGCTTCAATGAGGCATTGAGTCATAAACAACAAGATGCAGCCACGCTATTTGAGTTCCTCACAGAAACTTTGAACATGCCATTGTTGACTTTTAAAGTTGATATCAAACATGGGGGTAAAGCAAATAAACAGGACGATGAGAAATTCGCCAAAGAAAGAATTTTGTTCGTCAGTATACCCGATGAAGACATCGATAATGAAGTGTTGCAAATGGGGAAAGAATTAATTGGTCCGGAAATTACAGAGATTGAAGGCGTGTCAAAAGAAGAAGAAGAGGAAGAAGAAGATTCGATTTTGCTAGAAGAATGCTTGGAACATTATTTCAATAATTCCATTAGTGTGAAGCGTGAACTAGAACGAAGAGCAACGTTATCACAAATCAATACAACGACGATACCCGAAGAATCTGTTGCTAAAGATATAAACAAACATGAGATAGAGCAGGTTGAGAATATCGAAGAAAAAATACGATTGAAAAGCGATCGTGAAAAGAATGATGTGTTTGTACTGTCCAGAACTAGATCTTCGACATTGTCGATTTGGACAATGAGTGATTTAAACAATAATGCCAATACTGGGAATGAAGTTAGTTTACCAGCGTGGATGTTTTTACGATTATTGCCATTTTATACCGACGATAATGTGATGGCGAATTCAGAAAGTATTGCAAAGAATACAAAGGAGTTTGCTACCAGAAGACCTGTTTTACCAATTTGTTTAAAACGATATCAATTTAATTCTGGTGATCTGGCAGGAACTAGATCACACAAAAGAATTATAATTCCACCATTTATTGATTTACCACAATTTGTGGTGGATGAGATTGATGAAGGAAAATGCTTCAATTTCAGATTAATTTTGGAGAGTGCTATATGCCATAGAGGTAGTTCAATTGAGTCTGGTCATTTTGTATCCGTTGTGAGGAAAAACACAAACATCATCAATGAGACGGAAGGAGAAGCCAACGTATCGTTATGGTATTTATACGATGACATGAAGAAGCAGCACAAGGTGACTGAGAAAACATTCAAACAGATTTTTGATTCAGAATGGCCTTATATGTTGTTTTACAGGTTGGTATCCACTAGTGAAATGAGCGAAACATCCAGTATCAAAAACGTGAATCCCCCCGTTGGTTCAAAGTCTAATTATTGGACAACAGACGAAATATTGTCACCGATTGTTTCCAATGAAGAAAAAGGCGAAAACAAAGAAGAATTTCCGGTGTTGGATTCATCACCAACAGATTCGAAATACATTGACATTAGAAACAAGTATTATTGGTATTTCACCGATGACGACAAGAACTATTACAAAGAAGAACCAGTTTTATGCAAGGACGGACACTCCGCTATAACTAATAGTCCACAGTTTAGAAGAAACTCTCAAATTAGCACCAATTCTAACGTGAGTCAAATTCATCTCGATAAAAAGTTTGCAAAATCACTCGAGAAATTGGATTTGAAAAAACCTTCAGTCTCAACAAAGGAATCTGAAGATTCATTGTGGAAACGTGCGATAAAGAAAACCACCTCACCGAGTGTGAAAGTGGATCTGAGTGAATCAGTGGGCGAGCTACACAGAAACATCTCTCCCATGAATCTTGAACAAGAGAACATGTCGACATTCCCACATACTTTGCGAAACTTGGAAGACCATCAAAAAAAACACAACCATCACATATTCCATCACAAACACAAGAGGTCAAAGAAGGACAATTATAAAAAGGAGAAATGTATAATTCAATAGATTCATTCCAAATAATAGATAACACCATTAGAACCACCAGCAACGACTTTGCTAACTTCCTGTGGGTTTTGCACAATAGTCTTGATGAGCTTTGTATCTAGTTTTATCTTTTTCACAATCCTGCAGCTCTTCCAGTCCCAAAAAAAAACGTTTCCCTTTGAGTCCCCGCTCATTAAGACTTTTCCGTCGGGGCTGAAATTCAATTCAATGCCGTACCCGGAGTTGTGGTGGCCCTTGAACGTTTTTTTCTTGTACCACTTATACTTGCCCGTTGAATGGATCACTTTGATTTTATTGTCCATGCTTTGTATCGCGATGTAATTAGTGTTGGGACTCTTTTTGATCGATGGCATTGAGAATAGAGACGGGTCCGATATGACCTTGTTGGGGATGTTGATTTGCCATTTCCACACACGTATCGACTTATCATCCGACGTCGAGATGAAGCCATTCTCATGGATCAATAGATCGTTAATGGAGCCGGTGTGATGATCATATGTCTGCACCAACTGTTGTGTCGCCAAGTCGTAATGTTCAATCTTTGAGTTTGACAATCCAATGAGAGCTTCGTCGTCATTCTCACCAAACTTCACCACATTAGGAATCGAATCCAACGTTATTGTTTTCAAAACTTGTCCCGTTTTCGTATCCCACAAGTTCAAATTCTTATCAAACCCACAGCTTAAAAATTTATCCCCAGTGGAATTGAATATTATGTCTTTGACTGAAGATTGATGACCGATAAAAATTCGTAGCAATTCAAAATTGTTTACTGTGGACCAAAGTTTGATAGTATCGTCGTTACCACAGGATAGTAACAAGTGGCCAGTTTTTGGATAAAATATCAATTTGTTGATTCCTTTGGAATGACCGTCAAATTGTGTTTTTACTTTCTTGGGAACAAAACATTCTATAGATCCTACGTCTGCAATCTTGTACGGACAATGAAGGTAAGATCTCTTTTGATAATCGTCTTCAGATGATCCTACAAACTTTGAGCTAGGTTTGAAGATTTCTACTGGAATTGTTTTACTGACATCTGGGGTCGGTTTCGTGTATACTTGTTCTTCATCTGAGGAATAGGTTGCCCATGGATCGTTGCCCTTTCGCTTTTTCTTCATCTCTTTAGCCAACTTTTTAGCATTTGATGCGTTTTCATCTATCGATTTGTCGGCAGTTTTCTGCTTCTTTTGCACGGGCTCGTCGTCATCTGAAGATGAATAACCTTGTAATATTGACATTTTATTTTTTCTGTTGATAATGATCATCACAAAAAAAATTGAAAAATATATAATAATAAAACCTTCATGAGCAAAAGAAGAGTGGATTCAGACTCCGATATCGATGTCAGTTCAACTGATGAGTCCGACAATGAAAACCAAGTAGAAGAAATTGATGAGGAAATGATAAATGTCGATTTCGATTTCTTTGATTTGAATCCTGATGTCGATTTCCACGCTACAAAGAATTTCTTAAGACAATTGTTGGGAGACGATTATAACGAATTCAATTTGAGTGAAATAACTGATTTAATATTGACGAAAAATTCAGTTGGAACTTCGATAAAAACAGATGGCACAAATTCTGACCCATTTGCATTACTAAGTGTAATTAATTTGACCAATAATTCAGACAAATCATGCATTAAAACATTAACACAATACTTGTTGAAAAAAACATCAAATATCTTACAGTTCAACTTGTTGCTAAAAAAGTTATTGTCTAAAACTAGTGAGAAAAAGATTGGTTTAATTGTGAGTGAAAGATTGATAAATATGCCAATTGAAGTTGTTCCACCAATGTATAATATGCTACTTGATGAGATGTCGAAAGCTCAAGATGCACATGAGAAATACGAATTTGACTACTTTTTGATCATATCGAGAGTTTATAAATTGGTGGATGCAAAAGAAGTGGACGACAGCAGCGCAATTTCGAAGAAGAAGAAAATTGCCGATAAAGTGGTGGAAATGGATTATTTCCATTTAGAAGATGAAATCTTGGAACAGAATGCTAAATTCCACCAAGTTTACGATTACGATAATGAAAATAAACAAGAAAGTGATTCCAGAAGAGTCTTCAACGATTACGGAATTGAACCCAAATTAAACTTGATATTAATTGATAAAGACGGTTTGGCTAAAAGTGTTGTACAAATGGGTGAAACATACCCAGCTCCATAGATTTAATAGACTGATATTTCAAATCGATGTTTGTGTCGATGCACACGACTGGAAATTCTTTTTTCGTAGTGAAAATTTTTTATAAAACTATACTCTCGATTTACTTGATCTAAACCCACTATTTAACATGGCTCCACCTCACAAGAGTCATAATTTCCGTCCGGAAAACGTTTTAAAGCGTGCTGAAGATTTGATTGCAGTTGGACAAAAAGAAGCTGCGTTGGATACTTTGTACGAATTGATCACATCAAAAAGAATCAGATATTTATTAGTTGAAGATTTACAACCAATTGCAGAATTATTGATTGAATTAGCTGTCGAATTAAGAAAAGGAAAATTGGCCAAAGATGCTTTACATCAATATAAGAAGAATGTCCAATTATCAGAACACGGTTTGGAATCAGTACAAGTTATTGTCCGTAAATTTATCGATTTAGCTGAGAAAAAGTTAGATGAAGCTCAAGCTAAAGCAGATATAAAAATAGATCAAGATGAAACTGCAGAAGATGATTTAGAAACTAGTCAAACCCCAGAAACTATCTTATTAAGTGCTGTTTCAAACACTGATACCGCTGATAGAACAGAGAGAGAATTAGTTACACCATGGTTAAGATTCTTATGGGAAGCCTTCAGAGCTGTTTTAGATATTTTGAGAAACAATTCTAAATTGGAAGTCACTTATTCAGCCATAGTTTCACAAGCTTTCAAATTTTGTCTTAATTTTAACAGAAAAGCCGAGTTTAGAAGATTATGTGAATTATTGAGAACTCATATGCAATCTGTTACTACTCAAACTAAAACCACATCAAATAATGCAATCGATTTAGCAGAATCAGAAACAGTTCAACGTTATTTGGAGCAAAGATTTTCACAATTGAATATTGCTGTTAAATTAGAATTATGGCAAGAATCTTTCAGATCAGTTGACGATGTTCACACTTTGATCACCGCGTCCAAAAGACCACCTAAACCAATGATGATGGCTAATTATTATGAAAACTTGGCCAGAATCTTTGCTGTTTCAGATAATGCATTGTTTCGCGCAGCCGCATGGAATAAATTTTTCAGTTTATACTCCCAGTCACCAATGGCTACCGATGAGCAATTGAAACATTATGCTTCTGTATTGGTGTTGTCAACATTGAGCATTCCACAAAGAGTCATTCATGACGGTAACAGTCAAACCGATGAAAACAAAACTAAAAATAATAAATTGTCTTCATTATTGAATTTGACTCATGTACCAACTAAAAAGAGTTTGATCAAATCCATCACTACCAAATCAATCTTAAGATACGTTGATCAACCAATTAAATCATTATTTGAATTGTTGGAAAACAGTGACTTCCACCCATTGACTTTGAAAAATGAAGTTAACGAAATTTTTAAAACCATTCAACAAGACAAAGAATTTAAAAAATACATTCCAACTTTGACCGATGTCATTTTGATTAGAATTTTCCAACAAGTTTCTCAAATTTATGAAACCATCAAATTAGACTTTTTAATTTCTTTGGGAATCTTCAAAGACTTGGAATACTCATTGGATGAGTTGGACGTTGAAAACTTGATTGTGAACACAGCCAAAGATGGATTAGTCTCATTGAACATTGATCATGAGTCAGGAGTTGTTTTATTCAAAGCTAACTCATTACAAGAATGTTTCAACGATGAATATTTAGATAATGAAAAAGATAATTTACAAGTTTCACCAGCTGATTTAGTACGTAGTCAAATCACCAAATTAGCAATTGCATTATCTTCATCAATCAAAATCATTGATCCAAACTTTGAAATCAAACAAAAGAGATCTAAAGAAGCTGCATTGGAATTGTGTATTAAAAACATGGTCAAAGAACAACAAACGATTGCAGACAGATCCAAAATCATTGAAGAAAGAAAGAAGGAAGCTGAAAAACGTAAAAGAGAAGAAGAAGAAATCCAAGCTAAATTGAAACAAGAAAGAATTTTAGCTGATCAGAAAGCTGAACAAGAAAGATTGGTACAAGAACAAGAACGTAAAAAGGCTGAAAAATTACAAAAGGAAAGAATCGCCATTAAAGAAAATGAAAAGAGAAAACTTGCAGAGGAAATCAATGCCAAAGGTATTATTAAAGTTGACCTTGATAATTTGAAAGATTTGGATACAGACAAATTGCACATGATGCAAATCGAACAATTGAATAAAGACAAAAAGGAGTTGGACGAGAAATTGAAAGTCACCGCTAAGAAATCAGATTATTTGGAAAGAGCATTCAGAAGATACGAAATCAGTTTATTGGAAAAAGATTCAGTCAAACAAAAAGAATTGGAACTTGAAAATTACAACGTGATGAAGCAAAACAAGATTGAAAAGGCAAGAAAAGAATTCGATGAATCATTATCGTTGAAAAGTCGTTTACAGAGAATCATTCCAGATTATGAGTCATTCAAAAAAGATATAGATTCCAAGAATGCAATCAAGGTACAAGAATTGAAAGCGAAAGCTGCCAAAGAATTTGAAATTGCTAAACAAGAAAGAATTGACAGTGTCAAGAGACAAAGAATCGAAGAATTGAAAATCAGAAAAGAAAGAGAGAGAAAAGCTCAAGCTGAAGAAGCCGCAAGACAGGCCAAAGCTGCCGAGATGGCCAAACTCAAGGCTGAGATTCAATTACAAAGAGAAAAAGATGAAGAATTAGCTAGAAGAAGAGAAAAAATAGAAGCTGAAGCTGCTGCTGCTGCTGCTGCTGCCGCTGTGGTACCTGAGAAGAAATTGACATTTGCTGAAAAAATGAGATTAAAGAGAGAAGGTAAATTAGCATAAACTTGTATAACCAAATACAATATATTAATTTCTAAATTTGATTTTTCTACTAACCTGGTTTAAAATAAATTTTTTGAGGACGCGAAAATCGTAAATATATATACCATTGCAAAACACGTAAAAGTTTTCTAATTAAAAGGTAAAATGGATCAAGACAAAGAAAGACGGATTCACGATGCTTTGGAAGAGCTTAAAAAAGATCCTAACGTAACTTTTGAGCATTTATCCAAAACATTCAATGTTCCAGCAGCCACTTTGTATGGAAGAGCTAATGGGGTTCACAATGCTATAAAAGGACACGAAAAACAGCAAAGACTCACAGTTGAGGAGGAGGATGTGATCAAGGAGTATATTATTAGGGAAGATACAAACGGTTATTCTTTAAGCCATGAGCAAATTCGAAAAAGGGCCCAAATTTTACTCAATTGTAAAGGTGATTTAAAACCGTTGGGAAAGAAATGGGTGCAAAATTTTTTGAGAAGACATCCAGACCTTCATTCTGTCAAGGGAGTTTCTTTGGTGGCTTCCAGAGCTAAGGCAGCCAATACGGAGAATCTACGAATTCATTTTGACTATGTGAAGAAGCTTATGGACGAATATCACATTAAGGCAGAAAACTGCTATAATTTTGATGAAACCGGGATCAGAATGGGCGAAAGAAAGAACCAGGCTGTTGTCACGGTTTCGACTAAGCGTAGAGCATTTGTCACATCAAGTGATAACCTTCAAAATGTCACAATAATCGAAACTATTTCGGGGAGCGGAAAATCGTTAACACCAGTGGTAATTTTCAAAGGTCAAAGCTTGATGTCTGGTTGGTTCAACCTCAGAGAGGTACCAGATTGGTATTTTGGTTCTTCTGAGAACGGTTGGACAAGCAATGACCTTTGTTTGCACTGGTTGAACAAGGTTTTTCTAAAAGAAACCGAATGTGGAGAGGAATATCGTCTAATCATTTGTGGTGGTCACGGCAATCATTGTACAAATGATTTTATGAACATCTGTAAAAAAAATAAGGTAGTAGTGGCTTATCTTCCGGCACATACAAGTCACGTCACCCAACCATTGGACTTGGTATGCTTTTCCATTGTGAAAAGACAATATTCAACGTTTGTGGATGATTTAATACGTATATTCAAAAATGAAAAGGTCCAACATAGTGACTTTATCAATAGCTATCGGTCCGCTAGAGCTAAGGGTTTTACAGAAGAGAAAATCAGGTCATCTTGGTCGTCTGCTGGTTTAGTCCCATTTGACCCTGAAAAGGTCATTAATTCCAGTTTGGTTACCAGAAACTCGACCAAAAACAGAGTAAAGGAATCTGTTCCAACTCCAGTAACTCCACCCAGAAGCACAAGACTGTCAGTGAATTTGTTGTCAACAAATTGGCATGATCATTACTTTGAAAAAATTTTGGCCGAGAATGCCAATCTTAAACTGAAGAGCAAGAAGGACAAGGCCGAGATTATGCTGTTAAAAGCTGACATTGAAGAGCTACAGGGTCAGTTAAGCAAATACCGGCCGAAAAAGAAGAGCAGTAGAGTCATTCCACAACCAAATGAGAAGTTTGTTCAATTTACGATTGACTCAGGTGACCAGCTGATTATGGTCACTGTATCTCCGACAAAATCTCCAAAAAGAAGAAAACAAAAAACAAGAGCAAGCGAGGTACTCCCGGAATCGATTCCGCAATTTGAAAATTGTTTATTTGAGTGGAGTGTTAATGAAAACTGATGTATCATAGCTTTAATGTATATCTATAACTTTACATTTTTTGAATTTTTTTCGCACCCTAAAAAATTTTTTTTTGAACCAGGGTGTCTGACTTATTGGTGTAATTCGACGTTACTCACTGGCAGAGCTCTCTCTCCACAAACAGAGAAAAAGAAAAAAAAAAAAAAAAAATGTTTTGTTTTGACATTTTTGGTCGCACCATTTGGCAGCAATTGTTAATGAAACCGACAATCACAATCATTGGCTCTTTGAATTATGACCTTGTCACATTTACCAACAAGGTGCCTCGTGAAGGCGAGACTTACCAAGCCAATTCATTTGAGACTCACATGGGCGGCAAGGGATTGAACGAAGCTACTGCGGTGTCTAGACTCTCACCACCAGACTCAGTCATCACTCGAATGGTGGGCAAGGTCGGCGACGACACGTTTGGAAAAGACATGAAACAATATTTGTACGATAACAACGTCGACGTGTCCAACGTTGAAACTTTGTCTGGAATCAGCTCCGGCGTTGCTGTCATATTAGTTGAAGATTCAGGCGAAAACCGTATTCTCATCACAGCAGGGTCCAATGGAGAATTAAAACCTAGCGAGAAAGAATACGAGTCATTGTTTCCCGATGATGATGGATTTGTCATATTACAAAATGAGTATCCAGACACTTACAATTCGGTCAAGTGGTTGAAAGCCAACCGTCCACACGTAAACATTGCCTACAATCCAAGCCCATACAAGCTGGAACTAATACAGACCGACTTTTTATCCAAGATTGATTTGTTAATCGTTAACGAAGGAGAAGCTTTAGATGTTGCCAAAACGATATTACCAGAATCGAGCAAAAGCGAAGATGATCTCAAAAGTTTAGCTACTCAATTGCACGCTTTAATCAACCAAACAAATTTGAAAACAATCATAATCACTATGGGAAGCAAAGGTAGTTTGTACACGAATGACGGCAAAACAGTTGATTTTGAAAAATCAATCTCGGTGGATAAAGTCATAGACACAACTGGGGCTGGCGACACATTTTTTGGCGGAGTTGTACTGAATCTCGCGTTGGGGAAACCAATACAACAGGCGGTCAAATTCGCCACAAATGCCAGTGGGTTAGCCATACAGAAAAAAGGCGCTGCTGAGGGTATACCAAAATATGAAGATGTGATTAAAACGATTAAACAGTCTATGTAAATATATATAACCTAAGCTTTTCTAGATCTGATTTGTTCAGAAACAGGGATTGGTGTTTGCTCTCTACCAGTTACATGGACGTATTCATTGACTTGAGCAGCAACACCACCTTGGATTGATTTGACTTTGAGGGCTTTTTTAGATCCTTGTCTTTTATACACGTCAATGTAAAAGGCAATGAATAAGACCAAGTATGATGATAATATAGCACTACCGGAATAAGCAGCAACCATAGTACCTGCACAGTCCCCGCAATGAGGTAATGTGTCGGAAAAATACATGTGAGCCAATTTCTGATACATGGCAAAGTAAACGAATCCTAAATCTAATACAAATTGTATGATTTGGAATCTGGTGACCCATTCTTTCCACCAAACTCTAATTCCTCTTGCAGCTAAGAAATAGTACCAGTACATGACCACATGAACTCCCAAATTTAACGAAATTGGAACCCAAGAAATAGATGTGATTCCAATCAATTGTGTGTAACAAAGTAAAGCGGTAGCACCGTGATGATAAGTATGCAAAAAAGTCAACTTCTTTTGTTTAACAACCAAGAAAACTGTGTCTATAAATTCAACAAACTTGGTCAAATAGTTCAAGTAGTATAAACAGACCAAAGGTTGAGTCCAAGCTTTTGCATTACAAATTGCAAAATACAAACCATTATAATGAATTAAAGGAATTAATTGTTCAACCATCAATATTAACAAAGTGAATGATAATGTAGTCAAGAATAAATTATGGACTTGGAATAATCCGTTGAGAACAAACGGCTTGATTGCAAACTTTTTGAAAATGAAGTTACCACCAAAGATAACCAAGTAGTAAGTAGCGATAGCTATAATAACAGGTTGTAAAGTGGATAACGGTAATTCACCTTGTGTAAATTGGAATTTTTCTGGTACAAAGTGGCCATTTGAGATTTTGGAAACTACACAGTTGAAGATTGGCCACAACTTCACACCAAAGGGGGTTTCCCATGTTGGAAATGGAAAGGACATGTTAACGAGTGAAGGTTAGATGAGGATTGGAAAGTATAACAACAGACTGAAAAGTTTACAGAAAAATAAAAATAAAAATAAAAATAAAAAAAAAGAAAAAGAAAAAAGAAAAAAGAAAAAAAAAAAAATGCAAGCTCTTCGCGTTTTGTAACCATGGCCGCTGCGTAAATCCTTCACTTCCGCAGCCCTCGCCCCAGCTCAGACTACCCCGACGGACATTTGAAATTTTAGTTTGTGTTTGTAATATTTGTTTCTTCCCATTGAAACCAAACCTTTGTCATTAACCAGCGGTTTTTTTTGGGGGAAAGTGTCTTTGCAAACTGTAGATATAGCGTCAAGTGGAAAAGTGACTACAAAAAAATAATTACTAATTGATTCCATGTCAGACTCGTCTACCACCGACTCCTCTTCTTCTGAAGAAGAGGTGCAAATATCAAAACCAGTGTTTATTTCAAAATCTCAGAGGAAAAGACCAGAACCAGTTATGGATATAGATGAACATAAACGACAGGTGCTTCACTCTAAATTAGACTCATCGCTTCGACACTCAGCATCGGAAACTACTGAAGCAGACAATTTTAATGGCATTGATGACACTGATGACGTGGAGCCAGAAACGGAGTACGAAAATTGGAAACAGCGAGAACTATTGAGATTCCAACGTGATCAACAATTGATTCAAGAAACAGAACAAGAAAAAGAAGACTCGTTAACCAGACACAAACGGGCGGCGGAAAAAAAAAAATAATACCCATACAAATGTCGCTAATACCATTGCCTGAGTCATTGGTGCCATTTTTGGAACCCTATTTGCCTGTTGCTCCAAAGAGTCAACTACCGTTTGTAACTTTGACTTATGCTCAATCTTTGGATTCTAAAATTGCTGCGAAAGTGGGAGAGCAGACTAAATTGTCCCACTTGGAGACCAAAACAATGACGCATTATTTGCGGTCAAGGCACGATTCGATCTTGGTGGGCATAGGGACGGTTTTGGCCGACGACCCAAAGCTAAACAATCGTTACAATGATGTAAAGATTAGACCGGTAATTTTAGACCCCTTGGGTAAATTTGATTTTGGAACTAGCCAATTGTTCAATATAGTGGAGCAAAACCATGGATTGGCTCCATTTCTCTTGATTGATGAATCTACACACTACAATGATGAATTGATCAAACAGCACAATGGTAAAGTTTTGAAATTACCACTCATTAACAATAGAAGTGACAATTGGAGTCTTATTTTGCGTAAACTTTACCAAGAAGGCTTGCAATCAGTTATGATTGAAGGTGGAGCTAAAATAATTAACGAGTTGTTGTTGCAAAAGCAACTAATCAACAGTTTGATCATCACCATCGCTCCTGTGTTTCTAGGTAAACACGGCGTAGACATTTCTCCAAATTGCGGTGTCAATATTCATGATATTTCTTGGTGGACAGGCATACAAGACAGTATCATGTGTGGTCGGCTTTAAATATATATATTATTATTACATACACCATGCTTATAAACATATTCTATAAGATGCATAACGTCCAGAAGTTTCTGATCTTCTAATAATCTTCACAACTTCACCCCTTTTCAAACCCAAGTATCTAGCAACAGGATCCTCTCTTTGGATTCTAGGCAACTGAGATTCCTTCAATCTGTATCTCTCCAACAACTCCTTCTTTTCCAACTTACTCAATTTTATATGTTTGGGGACCAACTCGTGATGGGTGATATTTACAATTAAATCCGATTCCTGGAAGGTCTCAATCACACTGGGACTCACGGTAGGAATCAACTTGTTGGCACTCGGGGTTATACCCGCTTGATATATGAATATCCCCGTTGAAAAATTTTTATCACTAATGTGAACACAAAATGTCCTCATGGTCTTGATACCCACGCTTTGTTCATCACAAAACTCGACCCAGAGAGATCCCATCTCGGGAAATTTGTCCAAAACCTCCGGTGTGGGCGTGGCTTGGAAACACATCAATTTCCTTTGTGGCTGGCCCATGGAGTCGCAGACCTTTGCTCTAAACGTCTCTAAAGTCATGTCCAACTCCTCTTGGGATATGTAATAGCCTCGGTCCCTGACCATTTCCTTGACGGTTTTGAATGTTCTGAATAAACGGGAGATGGCTCTGTCTGTGTCGTCCATGGCTGTGTGTGTGTGTGTGGTTGGTGGTTGGTGGTTGGTGGTTGATGTTGCAAGTTTTGATGAGTGAAAAAAAAAAAAAAAAAAAAAAAATAAATAAAAGATAATATAAAAAAAATCAGAATCGAAATCAAGGTAGTGTGTGTATTTCTAAGTATCAAACTTTCTTCTAAATCGGAGTTCTATATCACCACTACTCTTCCATATCTTTGTTTTGATCGTCTGCAACGTTATGTCAGTGTCTAGTTCTATCCCTCTGCATTCAATCACCAACCAGTCTTTGGGATTTAACTTTTTATCCTTCATCTCTTTGGTATTGGTTTCAAATTTATCTGTTAAATAGTACAATATCTTCGACACTCTCAACATATTGTGGCTTGTCAACTTTATTGAGCTTTCCAACATTGGTAGTTTCTTGATTTTTCGTTGACTTTTGCCTCCAATCTTAACATCCGGCGGCAAATTAAAGTATTCGCATTCGGTAAGCTGAAACGTAATTTTCGGTGACTCCTTGATTGTGAACCGGTTGAATAAGATAGGTTGGCCTATCCATTTTGGTAGTATATTTCTAAGCTCGCCAACCAATGAGCTTTTCACAGTTGGAGACGTTGTTTTCAAAGCGTCTATATCCTTGATGTGGAAAGAACATAAATCTCGATAATTGCCCAACTCAGGCGAATGTTCAAAAATTATAATCAACATATCTTTTGGAAAATGATTAAACGGAATGATGGGCATATATTTCAATTCTGATTCTTTCAAATTTGGATTCAAATATGGATATATTTGATCAATTTTTAGTATCGAGTCTGTCAACTTGTTATTGCTACTCATTCGATCTAAATATATTTTTTTAGTAGCTTGTAACAACTTCATGATAGAATCATCATAATCGGTAGACATTTTGGAAACTTGGTCTTCTGGAAGATTTATATACTCTGTGATCTGGGAGTCCAAGGGAAAATCAACGACACTTGTATTTGTGGATTGCATTGGGCTAGACTGTTGAGAGTTGGTAGTCATGATATTGTTCTTCAGTGACTTTCGACTAAACACTTTTAATTTCCTAATACTTGAATTGCTAGTCAAAGTTTCAGTTTCGTCTTTTCCAAATTTGGTTTTGTAAAGCTCCTCTCTTAGTAGTTGATCAAACCAATATTCGTACAAAGTATAACCTTTGAATATGGAATTTATCAATATTAACCCAACGTATGACCTGTCATCATCAGTGACCTTAATTTGATGTTTACCTACTCTATCCAGATTTTCTTTAGTATTTATTGATAAGAATGGATAACTTTTGATTAGATCATCATAATATATTTCAATATTCATTAACGAAGTTTCTTTTATAGTGACCAATAATTTCCCTGCTTTGATCTCCACTTCACACCAATTGTTCAAAGTATCGGATGTTTGATGCTTCTGGTATAAATAATCCATGTCTTTGATTCTGTTTTCAATTTGCTTGTTATTCAATATTCGACTTTCATTATAAGTGAACGTTTGCAAATCTTTGCATATTAGAATATCCCAGATTTTGATATCTCCATTTAAATACAACACCATCATCTGCCTTTTATTGTTGAACACCCGTTTTGCTATCACGCTTTTCGGAACCAAATTATAAACATGGAGTGGTTTCAAATTAAATGGAATAGTTGTAATTTGCTCCTTGGGTAAAGGGTTTAATAAAATTTCAACCGGTGTCAAATCCAAAAATTCATCACTATTCAAATCCTGCAACTCTTCTCTATATGTGTTTATAAATTCTATTGATGGGCCTCCATTCACATTTAAAATCATTGATAAATACTCCTCCTTAATTCCATGATCATTATCTGTATCCTCTTCATCATCAGCAGTCATTGGCGAACCATCATATTGATTGTTTGAAAAAGTGCTATGTAAATCATGAGCGTTTGGGTTTGTATCAATGGACAAATGTGAAATCAAATCATAGAAATCACTATTCAAATCATCATTTTGCCCAGAAGCCGGATCATCACTAATCAACTCAAATTGCGAAGACTCTCTATTAATTGAGTAATCGGAACAGACTCTCAAATATTGATACTGTGATAATTGCTTGGTGTTGGGTATGACAAACTTATTGATCGCCTCGTAATTGGAAGAAATTATTGTGCCATCATTTTCCTTACAAATCGATAATACAGGCGAATTTGTCTTTGCAACAATAGTGGAAATACCCAATTTTTCATCAATCAACGCTTTCTCACTCAAGGTGAAGGAATTTTGAAAAAAACCATCCTGATGTTTATTATTCATGTTCAAGTATGATAAATCCGTTTTAACTATTTTACCACTTTTGTCACCAGAATAAAACTCATTGAAATGAAAGTCCGAATTGGAATCAGTAAACAAAGACCAAACTGGGTCATCATGCAAATCAAAATTTTTATAAACTTTAAAAGTTCTCAAATCCCACAATTTTATCGTCGAGTCGGATGAACCACTTAGTATATACCTATCATTCATTCTCAAACATCGAATGTTATCCTGATGACCGATTAATTTTCTGACAAACGGATCATTAGAAGATCTTTTATCGAAAATGTTAATTGTATTACTTGGTCCTCCAGTGCAAACAACATTTGAATTTGATGAAGATGTCAATGAATATATAGAAGTTGGTAAAGTGCCTGTTGCTCTATTCTCCATAATTTGAACAGGAACCAATTGATTCAAGTCCCACGTGACTATTTTCCCATCCAAACCACCACTAACAAGATGATTGTTTTGTTTGTAGGATAATTTCTTAATATAATCTGTATGAACATTTGGCAATTTATGCATTGAAGAAGATGGAGAGTGCAGTTTATGGTTGAACAAATCCACAATTTTGATTGATAAATCAGACGAACAAGAAACCAAGTTCCGATCGTTATTAATCAATGCAATATCATTAATCCAGTCAAAATGTAGATTAAAAGTGTTTACAATCTGGGCACTGTTTCGCTTGTAATTTGAATCAAAATTGTACTGCAACGGATTTGATGAAATTGCAGTCTCCAATCTTAATAAACGTTCATCTAAATCGGAACAATCGAGAAATGAGTTTTCCAATTCACTGTTGATGTTTGAATTTTCCAAGCTACCCTCTTCCCAAACCTTTACTGTTCCGTCTCGACTTGCTGTATATAGCTGGGATGTGAAGGATGAATATTGTATGGCATTAATCGGTAGAATATGATTTTCATTATTTTTTGAATCACCAATTACGTAGGAAAAGCCCTTTTTAGTTTTAATTGAAGTGGTGTAGTCATTTGAGGAGGTAGTGCTAATATTGGAAGGATGTTGTAGTTTGTTGAGCCCATTGGCACAATTTGAAATTGTAGACATCTTAATATTTCTCCATGGATTATTTATTAGCAACGAGTTCTCTCTAAAAAAAAAGTTAAATTGATAAAGACAAGATGATGTAATAAAAAACAGTAGATACACAAGAAGAACAGGATAATAAATAACACGACACATTCACAATGAAATTTCCGTGAAAGTTGAACCCAGCAACAAAAGTGTGAAATCTTATTGAACATATTGACAATATATGGAGACTACAAGAATTTTAGTTTTATTGGGTTCGAAAGAACAAGATAACGGTTTGAACACATTTCAAACCGTTTCAAACCGTTCTACTCGCCTTCCTATTCGCCCCAGAGCAAAAACCGTTTAACGACTTTTTTGAAAACTTGAAATTCGGTATAACAAACTGTTTAATACGTCGTATACAAGAACAAGTATTACTATTGTGGAATATACTTTTTCTTTTTCCATAATCTTGCTTCCTCTTTTTTCTCAAAGAGGGCATAAAAAGCGTAAAAGGTGATGATTCTGTTGATCGTATTTAATACTGAATGCTGATGATAAATAGCTAAATTTCTCAACATTCTCTATCAAATTTGTTCAGATAGACTTATTAGAGAAATCTAGCATCATCTTGTGAAGCTCGCCTCGCGTAAAAAAATTCAAACTTTGTTGTGAACGAAAATTAATCAGAACCTACACAATTTTATAATGGCCAAACAAACAAAAGAAGAGCTTTCATTGCAACTAAAATCAGCCGTTTACTTGCATGTTGCAAAAATGGTGGAACAACAATTGAAGGATTTGAATGATATCAACAAGAACAACAACCATGAAGCTGGGTTGATTTTTGCAACTCCTACTTATGTTGCGCAACTAGTTGAATTAGTTTTTAATCAACTAATAAATCTAGGTGAAGACTTGGAGCTGTTTGCGAACCATGCAGATCGAGATATTGTCGATGTATCTGATATGTATATGGTGACCAGAAAGAACCCTGCTTTAAGGGATTATTTGAAGGAGATTATTGAAAAGAAATGAGTAGGCATTGGTGATTTTTGAATAACAAAATTTTGCATCAATATTGCAAACAGTTGGGCTAATTGACTAGAGGTTGGCAACAAAAGCTTGAGTAAAAAGTACGTACTACTTTTTGGTAACTTCTAAAGCTTCCAAATCTAGCAGTAATCACTAGAGCTATCGATGATTAACAAACATCATATCCCGGAAAGACGATGCCAAACAGATTTTGCCGAATCTTATTTTTTAACGATTTTGAGGTTGTCAACTCCATTGGGAAAGTTGAGTGTAGTGTTTGATACTGCAAATGCGTGACTAATTACTATAACTAGTGCTATGTGGGTTGAAAAGTTTATTTCTTCATAGCTGATATTATAATAAAGTCAATGGGAGGTAAATTGCCAGGGAGGCCAGTTGCCGTTATTACATAATCTTACAGTTTACATTTTTTTTGTTTACGCTTCAAATTTTTCCAACTTGTCAATTATTTTTTAGTATTTCACTGGAAATAAAAATTTAACAAAATTTTAGTCGCGGTTTTTATCAATTTATGACAATAACTTGTTTATTCTACATAATATTAAACATAGACAAACAGCTAGATTTTTTTAGTTGATACAGCGCATAATATGAGCTAGGTCAAGGAGAAGGACGAAGCATTGAATATAATGTTTTAAGCGCCAAATCGCTTTGCGACCGTCAATCTAAGTTTATGCTTTATTTTTCTCTTCAAAAACGAGACTATAAAATTTCAATCCTGTTTCTCGATCTTAACCTTGTATCTAATGCCAATTACAACAATGCCTATACTCTCCATCGGCTCTATATGTACTGAAAGAAACAGCTGTCAAGCCCACAGTTCCTTTCAATCAAAGAAGGCAGAATAAGAATGAAATTCGCATTTGTCTTAGGGAAGAAAAGTTAAAGACTAGTTAACTTAGTTACCTAATTCGTCTGCATGGTCGCAAAGCGATTAATCGTTTAAATATTATATTCAATGCTTCGTCCTTCTCCTGGACCTAGCTCTTATTATGCGCTGTATCAACTAAAAAAATCTAACTGTTTGTCTAAACCAGGTTTTGGAAGCTTTATTAATCAGTCGACAAAGAATGGAATTCGTTCCTGCTGCCCTTGGTTGAACTGCATATTTTCGACCTTCTTTAAAATTTTTGGTGCTGCGATCCTAACAGTATTTTAAACTGTGAGTGTTGCTGCTGCTTCTGTAAATTAAAAGGACGTATGACTGCTGCTGCTATGAATTGAGAGGATGCTGTATGTATGGCTGCTGCTGTAAGTCAGTGGATATTCTCCTAACTGCTATGAAGACAAATTCCCCTTCTGAGTGTTGAGACGCTCGTTTTGAGCAAGTAAAATCTCGAGTCTATCTATTTTTTGATTTAAACCTTCTATTTCTTCAGCGCTAGACTTTTCACTAGCTAAGTTTCGTTTAGTTGGCAAATGCTGTTGCTTACTACGCTTTGGTGGTTGCTCTGGCGTGACCGCTGACTCATTCGGTGTTTGTTCGATAGAATGTATTTGTCTCCACAGCAATTACGAGAACATCTACTGACTTATGCACAACAGCAGCAGCCATACTTACAGCATCCGCCCAATTTACAAAAGCAAACCACTTTCCATTAGCTTCTTATGATCACTTTCTTGATCCAACAGATCTAACGGATTAATTTTTCCTTTATTACGGCCGTGTCATCCTTGCTTTCCAACAACCCTGTACCTGCGTCTTTAATGATTTCTTTTCACAAATCTAATGTGGTCTTGTACAAGTCCGTGATTTTTCCAGTAAACTTACTCGTCATAAGATTCTGTTCATTTTTGGCCAATTCGTTGACATAACGACCTGTAACATAAGTTCTTGTGGATCCATCAATGTTATATTTGGGTATTTTTGGTTTGCCTTTGATGACAAAAGCGATAAGTGGGATGCTGAAATTTTTCCACATGGAAACGGTAAACGTTCATCATAATTCTCATAATCTTCGGCTAACCGCATCATAATCTTGTGTTTCATTTTAGCATCCCATTTATCGCTTTTGCCATCAAAGTACCAATTCGTGGAGTTTTCTCTTGTCAAAATCCTTGGTATGTCACTTTGCAAAGCTTCAGCTACTACTTCGGTTGCTTCATTTATTTCTGCCGTTTTCATAGACTTCGTCTAAACGAAGATTTAGCATTCCATAATTGAACACATCATCTTCAATCACTTCCGGTATCTTTTTTTTTTTTCGAAATCCAAATCGATAAACTTCTTCTTCTCGGTTGTAGCGTTTACTCATTCAGATTCATCAACTCTAGACTTGTCAAATGGCACCAATCCGCTTACGGACCATGATTTTTTGATGATGGCTTCACTGAATGCACTTTTACGTGCTTCCGCATAACCAGAAATAAAGTCTCTCCTTTCCACTGTATTAAGAAAACGAGATGCCTTGATATGACTAGGCTCCGTTCGATACGAGTTTTTGAGAAAACCAAATGCTACTAGATCAAGTGGCTGAAGCACACGGGAAGTATGAGCAGGAAGTATTAGCATATGAACCTTATTAATGTAACATTCCACCATTGCCTCAAAAGAAACGTGCGAGCCATGACCATCCACAATAAGTAATCTCCACTCTTCTGGATCATCAGGTTTGGTTTCAGGAATAAAAATTTTTTTGAGCCATATTAAAAAAAAATGCGTGTCTATGAAGCCTTTATTGTTTGTACCAAATAGCCAGCTTTTAATATCTTCAGGACTATTCTCAAAATTGCTCAACATTAATCTGTTGTCTTTGAAAATAACAAACGGACTAAGAGCTTTCTCGTTGGCTCCAATGCATTCAACAACTGTAACAGATTCACAATCTTGTGGGTCGGCGACGTTCAAATTCTCATCACCTTTGAAGTTGATTACATATTGATCTCGATTGTCGGATATAATAACACCAGTTTCGTCGGCATTGTAAATGTTCTTTTCCTTAACCTTCAGATCGTTTATTGCCTTTGATACAAGTTGAAACCAACGATCAATTTCATCTGCATTAGTACATTGTAAACGTTTTGAGTCGATAAAATGAGCTTTAGTGATGACTAAATCATGACGTCGGAGAAACCCTTTAACCCATGAATACAGGATAGGAGTTAAAGGCGTTTCCCGAATTTTTTGAAACAATAGATTAGCATGATGAATCAACGAGAATGTGTTTGGTGGAAGCCCCAACACGATTTGATTCATTATCCAATAAACCAAGATAAATTCATATCTTGTAGGAATGAATTGCAAACTATCGCTTACGGCCGCTTTTGACCTAGAACCTTTCAATCTATTTTGCAATGTTTGTCTTCTAACGTTGAATCGTTTTGCAATTGCAGTATAATTTGGTTTCTGTTCCAATGATTCTACCTTTCTGCATTCTTCTATGGCCAACGTCATATCCTCTTCGCTGAAACCGCTCATGATGAAGCTAATAAGTCCAGTTTATAATTAATAACTTTAATTGGCCAGGTGTTCCTATATGTTTTTTTGCTATTTCGAAATAGTATATGTTCCCCTTGCAAGTTGTTTATATTCTGAAGAAAAACGCGACACCAGAAATTCTACTCTTTTATTCCCGGAAACAATATAAAAGGAATTTGAAGAAAGTAAGGTCGTGGACAATCAAAAAAGATGTAAATCATAAAAGGCACAAAAATATTATTACATAATGGCAACTGGCCTCCTTGGCAATTTACCTCCCATTGACTTTATATAAAGTGATCATTTAAGATCGATTAATTATATACTCGCACTACCTTTGCATACCAAATAGAGTATTTGAGTAATGAACTACTTTAGATTTCTAATTGGTACCATAAAGAGGCCACTTGATCGCATATTTCAAATTGAATGGACCTGTTACAATATATATTTTACATAGCATTGGTGGTATATTTATGCAAGCTCAACAAAAGCTGGAAATGGTGTGGAACAAAGCACAATTTGGTATTTTTTTTTCTATTTTGTGGGGAGATTTCATGTCTTGTGTTTTATTCTACACACTTATACGTTTGGCTTTCACTGTTGCCCCCTAAATATATTTTATTATATTTCTAGGTATTGCAACCAGCCTATGTATTATTTCTTGTGTAAGTGTCCTACAGTATAAATATGTTTCAATTTCCGTTGGTCAGTATTTCTAGTTATTCAAATTTGAATTCAAAAACACTCCAAAGTATTTATATCACACCACAAGAATTTGTTATAATTTTAGTGGATTGATATAGAAATTATAATATTGGTATTTCTACGACAGTAACTGTTTCATCTTTTTTTATAAATATAATTAATAGTATCCAAAATGAACTTTCAAGACAAAAAGCGTAAATTGAGTCAAGAAATGGATCTGGATTCAATGGCTGAGAAATTGAATACCATCAATGTTGATCAAAAACAAGACATTGCTATGTTGATTAACGACGAGGACGAGAATGAAATTATGGCTCAAGCAAACGCTACAGCAGCTGCCGCCACCGCTGAGTTAACGACAACCGCTCCCGACACCGTAGAAGATTTGATGAGGAAAAATCGTGCCTTGTCGGTCATTGAGCTGTTTTTGCAATCTGAAAACAATGAATTGAAAAAGTCACTTAAAGAAATGCAAAAGGAAAACCAATGCTTAAAAGGGGTTTTGAAAAATGATTGTCAAGTTAATTACAAATATATTAACAAACCATATTAAAATTTCGAATCACAGGAGAAAGGTTTTATGATTCGACCAATTTGCTGATTTTGTTTTGTTTGTTAATTTCTTTTGATTGCATACGAATTACGATGTTTATAACGAATAATGATGATGAATAGAAAAGTTAATCAATAGTTTATTAACTACTTTTATATTTTTTAATGATTTTTACTAGCTTTAATTTTATACAAAGCGTTTATTGATATTAATTCTTTTTAATTTTAATAAAACTCGAATAATTTCTTAGCCCGTTATGATAAAGAAGCATAGTCTATAACATTCATCAGGGCTTGATTTATTATTTATACTATGGTTTAGTTTAGTAATAGTTTTAGCTGATTGGGCATTCAAGTGGTAGGCACATTTTTAAATCCACAATGTCAAAAATCAAATGCAAGTAATCAACAGCAAAAACCTTAAGAGTTCCTTATCGGATAGTCTTTGACCACCACCTTTACTATAATTTGTATTAATTTTGACACACCAGTTTCATCAATTGGTAGTCACTTGCAACAATGCCTTTTTTTTTGCAGCAAAATACACAAACACGTCTAAAAACTTCAAAATGGTTATTAAAATGTTTTCAACAAAATTGTTACTACTAATAATTACGACAAGGTGTATGTTTCAAAAACGTCTACTTTGCATTCCTGGTTTTAAAAGATCAAATGTTGTAGGGCAAATGTAGGTCTGATGAGAATAAGAAAATTGTTGACTTTGTTTGACAAAACTGCAACTACATATTTGCTGAAGTTCCACAAGGTTCAAAGCTCATTCACATTCAAACATTCCGTTTTATTTGAACATTAATTCATGTTCCGTTTAAAGGTTTAGCGAAAATTTCATTTTTTTACGCACGTAATTTAAGTGTTTTTTCCCAATTGGGATTAATTAATATTTTAACAAAAATTGTTGTGCACGGTAACGAGATTTAAACACCAAAAAAATGCTGCTTTTTTTCGTGTTCAGTTATTTTGTGACCAAACCTTTCAATATGACTATTTATATCATCTTCGATCGCTGATTCACGTCTTCTAGATTATTTTTCATATTTTGTTTTTCAGTTCCTCCTTATCATCATGCTATCACCTGCAAATACTCCCACCAAGAAAAGAGTCATTAGAGATATATCAAATAATTATGACAATCAAAATTATCAAAGTCATCTTCTCACTCCAACAAAGAAGAGAATAAAAATTGACAAGAACCTAGATAAACCATCATGTGTAAAAAAACTAGATTTCAATTTGGCGTTGAATTCACCACAATCATCACCCACTAAGACTGCATCACCTAAATCTAATATTTATACTCAAGCAAAAGCATTATTTCAAAGAGGCTCTAAATTCAATACAACTAGTTCTGAAAACTCGAAAATACTAAAAAGTAGGGAAATGGAAGCAAAGAAAATAGACGAATTTTTATCATCTGCCATTACTCAAAATATTTCAAATAGTTTGTACATATCAGGACCACCAGGAACCGGCAAAACTGCTCAAACAAATTTATCATTGACTAAATATGAACAAGATCTAAATTGCAAAGTTGTAAAGATTAATTGCATGACATTAGGCAATCCAGATCAAATATTCCATGAAATCTATTGTGGTATGGTTAATAAATTATCAATATCTTTTTTCAAAAAGAAAACTTTTGATGATTTTGTCAATCTTGAAAGCAATGAGGTCAATTTCAAACACCTTGTGATAGTTTTGGATGAATTGGATTCTTTGATTACTAGAGATCAACAAGTTTTATTTCAATTATTCAAGCTTTCATCAAACAATCACACATCAAAAATGATAAAGCAAAATATTATATTGATTGGAATTTCCAACACATTGGATTTGAACAGCAAGTTACTCCCAACTTTGATTAAAAATGATATACTTCCAGAGTCATTACAATTCTTACCTTACAATGCAGACCAAATCAAAGCCATCATAAATAATAGATTAGAATCCTTAGATCAGCCGATTTTTCATCCAGCTGCTATACAATTATGCTGTCGAAAATCTTCTTCGATTTCAGGTGATTTGAGAAAAGCATTTGACATATGCTACAAAAGTATTGAAGTGATTGAGAGACAAAATTTACCAACAGTTTTGGTGCCTCACGTTGCAAAGATTTGTATTGCATCATTTGGTAATAATTCGATTAATGATTTAAACATGTTACAAAAGGCTATATTATGTCAACTATTCAAATGTCAAAAAAATTTTGATACTGATATTACAATCAATAATTTCTACGATTATTATAGAAAAGAGCAAGTTACAAATAAACTATTAGGATTATTAAAATATGGTGAATTCATAGAAATCCTAAGTGCTTTAGAAAGTAGTAGTTGTATCAACATCATCGAGCGCAAAAACAAAAAGCTACTCAAATTAACTGTTAAACTTGACGATATTATGAAATCAATTGAAAATGATGACATTTTGAGAAGAATAATGATTAGTAGTAGCTAATGTATCTAATATATAACGAACTAACGACAGTAAAAACTGCGACACTTACATAATCTCTTACAAAGAATTTAGAAACCAGGAAAACAAAAAAATTTAGTAAAAAAAGAGAGAGAATAATTTTCTCACTTTTATATATAATTAGAAAATTCAACAAGCACAAATTTATAAAATTTTTTGATACATATGAAACTTGCACTTCAATGTCATCTAATAGATACTATGGTTCAAGTAGCTATTTTAAGAGCTACTATAAGCAGGATCGACAACGAAGCCAGTCTTTGAAACCGTCGAATAGTACTCGTTGGAATTCCAGAGATTACGTCAAGAAATCAGAAAGTACTAGTCCTAATGCATTTTCAAACAGAACATCATATATTAACACTCAGCCGATAATAGAGAGGAACAATTATGCTCCAGAGGTGAAAAAGGAGGTACTACTAGATAAGAAAGTTACTGATATTGAGGAAGTTATAGAACCTCCAAAACCAGTAATACTACCGTTGCCCAAACTACAATCAGAATACGAAGATTTAAAACAACAATTTTTCAAGGCAGTGCCGAGAAGTCATGATGACAAGAAATCCGAATTCCTACTACAGAAACAGATTTACATAAATTTTAAACGAAATAAACAAGTGCTTGTAGAGATTATCAAAAAACAAAATGAAACGAATTTGAGAAAAAAGCAAATTCTAGATAGAAATTATTTCAAATTGAGTCAAAAATGCAAGGAAGAAAGAATAAAAATGGACCAACAGCTAAAAATATTAAATAAGGATAATCATTTGAAAAACGAGCTAGATTCGAATATTAATACTGGATATGTCAACCAGCCTACTACAGATGTTAATGGTGTCAACTTACCGACCTTGTCATCGCGTCGAAGCAGCAGGAGACATGGAGATTTGATTACGTCTGAAGCAGAGTTTCAAGAAATATTATTAAGTTTGGGAAAAGAAAATGACGAAGATCCATTAATTAAAGCAGAAAAAGTAGCTGCAGTTATACCAGAATTAATCATTGATCCCATAGAGCGAAATAATTTAAAATATTTGGATTCTAATAATATAGTCAAAGATAAATCAGAATGTAATCAAAGAATCAAGACGGATTTTCTCAACACATTTTCATCAAAGGAACATGAGTTATTTACAGAAGGGTTTTGTTTATATCCAAAAAGATTTGGGGCAATATCAAGGCATATGGGTGGTTTAAGAACAGCGAATGAGTGTGTGATGTATTACTACCAAACGAAAAAGATTTACAATTATAAAGAGATTGTGATTCAATCTAGGAAAAAAGCATCTAAAAAGGGAAGAAAAGCTAAAAAGAGTAATAAATCACCTGCGCCTGAAGCTGAAACTTTGAACAATATTTCAACCATTAGCGTTAATGAGTCTTCTGAAATAAGTACTCCGCTAGAGTTACAACCAATGGTTTCTCCAGAGGAATCGTTTACTGAGGAATTTTTCACGGATACAGGTAGAAGGAAAAGAGCAGCAGCTCCAACGACGTTTGATAAGAAGAAGAAATCAAAATCGTTGAAAACTGATCAAAATATTGAAACAAGCTCTATTGCAACCACAACTCAAGAAATGGAGCAAAGCATCTTAGCTCCGAAATCACCATCTCCCAATTCAGTCGATGAAAACAAACGCAAGACGATATCTAGCTATTGGAGCATTATAGAAGCAAACGCATTTCCAAAATTGTTGGAAGAGTGTGGTACAAGATGGACAGTCATAGCTGATAAATTACAAACGAAATCAACTACTATGGTCAGAAACTACTATCTGCGCAATGCAGAGAAGAATGGTTGGACTACAATTGCAGAAGCCGCAGATAGAAAATTAGCGATAACTGATCCAATGATCCCTGTACCTTCGTTACCACATTTACAATCCCATCCTCAACAACCACTCATTCCTATTGGAACATTCCACAACCCAATGCCAAGTATTTCCAACATTATAAATCAGGCCCCCCCGCCCCCACCACCGCCAATTGCTCCGCATATTCCATACCAACAACTAAACCAATTGTCTTATCATGTGAACCCTTCGATTAAAAATTTATTATCTGAACCCCAAATTCAGCAGCCTGTGCTACCAGTTACTACTACTCATGCAAAATATTCACAAATTCAACAAAGCAACAACATACTTCCCGCTCCGCATTCACTTTCAGTTCCAAAAAGCTCAATAATGAGTTTACTTAATTCGGATTCTAGTCCTGTGAAACAAGAACCAGTCCAACAATTCAATTACCAACGTCCCAAAACTAATTTGCATTCATTACTAAACGGTCCGGAGCCTTCACCCACAGAAATAGACAACAAACAAAGCAACCATGGTACCACGAATTCCGGGTCTACATTCAAGAAAAACGGAATTGCCAACTTGTTGTCTGATTAGAACCAAACATCATTTTTAGTTTCTTATAAATATGTATTATTAATAAATGTATACTTTACGCATCATGAAACCTATTTGGATTACTCTGTGTATTTTTGTCGTGCGCGATTTCAAGCATGCAGTGAAAAAATTTGATTTTCAATCTGTCACTTTTCAGCTAAACACAAATATGGCATCCAGGTTGCTAAGTAAGCTCGGAGGTTTGATACCAAAGAGGTCGTTTGGCCAATCGTTTATAAAATTCAATAGCATAGCACTGTCTTCAGAGACTGGTCCCAAGAAAAACCGATTTTTCGACGAACAATTAACCATAGATAAAACACCAATCAGACAGAACCCATTGCAGGTGAGCGACAATTTGACAGTGGCAGAGCTCAAGAAACTCAGAGTGGTGCCCGAGTTGGAAACATTTTATGGAGGGTGTCCCATACACGAGTCTAATGTGAACAGAGTGACTGCGTTGTACCAACGATTCAAGCATTTGCCAACTAGAACCTTGACGCCAAAGGAGATAGAAGAACAGAAGTTTATAACGTTTGAGGAGTACAAGAAGTTGACCTTATCGGGAACAAGAGTGCGTACTGTCCAGTTTAAAGAGTTGATCGACATGTTGACCAAATTAAGATCCATTGAATTTGAATTGTTGCCGAAAGAAGTCATTGAAACATTGAAGGAATTCAGAGATCCAAATGTGTTGAAAAACTCTCAGATCAGAAAAGTCAAGTCTTTGGATTTCTTAGGTAGAGCTAAGGGTACAGCTAAAAGAAAGAATTCAAAAGCCACAGTCCATCTTGTTAGAGGAACAGGTGAAGTCATGATAAACGGCAAATCCTTTTTAGAATACTTTCCAAGCATATACAATAGAAAATCTATAACTTATCCGTTCCAAGTCATTGAGCAAGAGGGTCAATACAACGTGTTTGCAAAAGTTTCAGGTGGTGGACTCACCGGTCAAAGTGAGAGTATCATGTATGCAGTTGCCAAATCTTTAGTTGTCTTCAACCCATTATTGAAACCAAGATTGAGAAAAGCCGGCTTGATGACCGCTGATAGAAGAATCGCAGAAAGAAAGAAACCTGGTAAACTCAAAGCTAGAAAATCACCTACTTGGGTCAAACGTTAAAACATGTATATATTCTATAATGAGTCTAAGTATAATAAAACTGATTCTAATTCTCCTTTTTCAAATTTCAATATTTTGCCTTGGAAAGATGCTCCTTTACCTCCACCTTTTAGATTGGATATTCTTTGTTTGAATTCCGTTTGTAATTCTTCAGCTTTTGGTCCTGATATTTTAACCATACCGTGATTTAATAAAATCAAAGTCTGTTTTGATTTTAAATCAACATCAGACTTGGAGTTGTTGATCAAAGTTGAGAGTTCTTTTTGTGCAATGGCGAGGTAATCGGATTGGTCAGCACGATAAATGAAAGCTACATCTTTGCCTTGATTGAATTGATCGTATACTTTTTTGGCTTCGATGTTTGCCAACTCCTTGTACAAGTTATTGACTGTTGAATTTGCCTTTTTATAATTCAAAGTCAACAACTCAAGCTTATCGCCAACGTCCTCAATCGAACACGACATTTGACTGCCGGCGTTTTTCAAAATATCGTGTTCTTTTTTTAGGTATTTCGACACTCTTGATCCACAAAGAAAATGCAACCTCGAGTGGCCACCTCGAATTGGAGTCTGATGCAATAAGACAATAAACTGGATTTGTCCTGTGGATTCTAAATGTGTACCACAGCATGGGTTGGCATCAATTTCGCCAATTTTGACAATTCTAACAATACCTTTTGAGGTATCGTAGTCTTTGGGAATGTGTGAAATGTCAATCTCTTCCCCGTGATCATCTGACGTGACAACTTTAATAGACATATTTTCTACTATCAAGTCGTCAACCTTCTCCTGGACTTCACTAAGTGTCTGATCGTCGACTTTTTTAGGCAACTCGATATAGTTTAGCTCGGTCTCTCCCATTGACCAACTCAAAGTTTCTAAATTATAAGTGTCAAACACTGAGCTCAAAAGATGCTGCCCCGTGTGTTGCTGCATGATATCTATCCTACGTTTCCAATCCAATTTCAAATCAACTTTTGTGCCAGGTTCAATCAACTCATCAACCAAATGGATCGCTTTCAATTTCTCACGAAGCACAGATTTCACTTGGACCACCTTGTTGTCGGGTAAGATAATGCTTCCTTGATCGAACGGTTGTCCACCACCTTCGGGAAACAAAATTGTGTCTTCCAATTCGATTGCAAATTCCTTTTGTTTAGGTGGACCGTTTTTGTTTTGCTTGTCCTTTGAAGTTGGAGGAGGGATGATTTCCGAGCTCGACACAACCTTGGTGGTGAAGCTTTTGAGAAAGGAGTTCTTTTGGCACGCTAAGGCGCCAACTATAGTCGAGGTCGACATTTGTAATTCTTAGATGTTGATTGGGCTCGCGGAATCGAAGCGGAATTAGTGGCACACCAAGCTGAGAGCTTATCGCCGCTACCTACCAAACATAACATCGACACAATATGCAAACTGGTGTAGAAAACAAGTTTAGCAAAACAAAAGGTATATGTTCACATGTATGATTTGTCTGGGTTCAGCACAGAAGCATGAACAATCAAGTTTGAAACTTAGTCTTTTCGAAGCTTAGTCTTCTTGCTAGAATTACATTTAAACATGATCAAATTAACAGATATGAATAAAGCTATATTCTTATTGAAACTAGGATCCTGAACATTTTGTTATAGCAAATACCAACTATTTTTAAGTCTTCAAAAATCACTCAGCGCATGTCATATATTCGTTTTCTATTTTCTACTTAATGTGAATCCTAAGATTATAGAGCCCGCTAAGACTGCAAGAGCTCCCGAAATCAAAACCTCATTTGCAACCCCGGGTATTATCTCATTTGAGTTTGGTGTATTTTTCTTGGTGGGCTCTATCTCTACGTGGTTGTTAGGGTTGTGTAAATACAAATTTATGATTTCTGTTTGAGTTTTCTGGTTTATCTTGATACAATCAATCAAATCGCTATCCGATGTGATTGAAACGACATCCCCTTCGTCGTCAATGTAGCTGATAGCAAAAGACTTGTCATCTTTTGTGATTTCCAATTTCTCATAATCTTTATCGTATAATTTCTGAGCAATGAGACTTTTCAATTCACCGATTCCATCATCAGTCTTTAATGAAATTCTATGAAGTCTTTTTTCAAATGCTGGTGACTTGAATTTAAAAATAACTTGATGTTCAAGTTTCGAATTCAAGGAAGATGTACCTTTTACTTTCGATGGTGATTCAACGTGAGAAATTGAATCCGAAGGTTTGATATCAACATTAAATGAATGGAATTCTGATGGTGTTATGTCCGGGGCTTGATTTGTCGAACTTCCATCCAAAAACGAGTCTGAATGAGCTGATTCAGAATCTTCATTATCCAACGATGTCCAAAATTTGTTCCATGCCGGTCCAGAAGATTCTTGACGTGGAGTCGATTCCGGCACCGCATCGGACAATTCTTTCTCTTCCAACTGTTTAATTTGGTTCAATGTTGCATAAGTTAACTTCAAGACATCAACAATTCCTATTATATCGTCATCGTCGCCCACCACGGGCAAGTTCAAATAATGACCGTCAAACATTTGTCTCAATGCTTGTTGAATTGGTAGTTGTACGTTTGCAACGTCTGGTTGTGGAGTCATTACTCTGACTATTGAACACTTTTTAGGATCCAATCCCGCTGCAATTACTCTCAAGACAACATCTTTTGACGTGAATATCCCTGCCACTTCATCGTTGGTGTCTTTGACTAACACTGCCGTGGTTTTGTTATCTTTCATCAAAATTGTAGCTTCATAAACTGACGATTTGACGCTGGTATAAACAGGCACGGTTGTGTGGTCCAATACGTTATCCAAAGTTGGACCATTCATTTTGTTTTTCAAATTTTCGAAATATTGGAAAACATGTTGTGGCTGCTCACTCATACCAATCTCATTATGAACTGAATCTAAAGCTTCGTACAATTGTTTCGAAGAAGCATGCATCCGCTCCAACTTTTCCATTTGTTGCGCGTAACATTTGGTTATATCCAAAACACCAACAATCTGATGCTCGTCATCCAATACAGGCAAATGTCTAAATCCTTTTTCAACCATCAAAGTCAAAGCTTCGGATGCTGGGTTGTTAGCAATTGCACATATCGGATTAGGAGTCATGATCTGATCTATGGTTACAGAATTGGCATTCAAGCCAGAACCAACTATTCTGAATGCTAGATCTTTAGCAGTGAAAATACCCAACAACTCTCCGTTATCATTGATTACCAAAATACAATTCTCTCTTTTTGCAGTCATCAACTGCGAAACTTCGTAGACAGTGGATGAAGTCTTGCAAATAATCGGATCGCTAGGTTTTAACGATAAAACAGTTCCAGGTTGAGCTTTCTTGTGTTTGGTTTTAGTTGTATTATGTTTCTTTTTTTTATTCAAATCATGTTCAATCTTTCTTCTAATAGCATCATCTCTTTTGGATTGTCTTCTTCTGGAGTCTAACTGTTGCTGGAACAGGTCGTTTTTAGTAGGACTGCTCGAAGTTTGGGATGAATACGAGAATGACGCTTTTTTATCAATCATCTTTGAGTAGTGGGAATTATTTTCGTACACGGATCAAATAGTGCAACTGATTGGGGAAAAATGTAAACAAACAATTCAAACGCTGCGCGCACCGAAAAGAAAAAAAAAGCTACCAGTTGCGTTTACTAGTGTGATGTGTATTCAAAGATATAAAAAGAGGTGGAAAACATATTGGTTACGGAACCAAAACCGAAAAACGAAGATAACAAACAACACACTGTTTCAACACTTTTTAGTATTTGTGTTGATATTTATTGCCTTCTGCAACAATAATAACTAATTCAATTGGTTTACTTTCTTTGTCAATTGGTGCATCGTACAATTTGTAAGTACCATAGTCATCAGCTTTGCTGTGCCAGAATTTTGTTGATTTGTTTAAAGCTAACAACCAGTTACCATTCTTGTAAACAATGGAGAATCCTTTTGTAAATAAAGAATCGTGTTGAAGTGGTTTGTCAACTTGGAATTGATGATTGGCAACAATTGCAGCAGTTCTGTCATCTAAAGTTTTCAAAACACTGTGTTTTAATTTGAAAAATAATTTCCATTGTGATTTACTAATCTTTAAAAATGGATATTTGAAAGCACTGAAATTGTCAAATTCGTCGTCATCAGTGTCTGATTCGTGATCGGTGTTATCGTCATAACCTCTTGCAACTACATCTTTTCTCCAATGTTTCTTTTTCTTATCATCGTCGCTGTCGTAATCTCTATGCTTGTTTGGATAAGGGTTTTTGCCGTTATGTTCGAGTTGACCATCGTCAATTTCAAAAACCAAGTCCAAGGTAGTGGTGGATCCATAATAGTCCTTAACACCCAACGCAAAGGTGTCAGGAAAAGTGGTATAATATCCATCTTCGTGGTCATAGGTTCTGGATGGTTTGTGGTAATTAATTGGCTCGTATCCACCAGCGTCTCTTTTTTCAACCAAAGCAGCAGCGGATAAAACAGCAAAAGCAGCAAAAGCAAATGAAGTGGAAGTTCTCATTGAATGATAATGATGTGAATTGAGATAAAGGAAATTGAGACAGATATTTATATTTTACAAATCCTATCAAATTGAAGTCAAGATAATGATATACTCGAACCATAATTTGCAATTTGGTGTAGCATATTTGATAATTGGATCCATACTTTTAAAAAAAAAATATTTTGCAGCTAACATTTGTGATTATGTAAGCGTCCCACTAGGTATTAATATTAGAAAAAAATACTTGAGAGTGTTACTGATATCAATGACGAAATTTGTGCTAACTACAAAGCTAGCTGAAACAATTGCAAAATCAACTGTGGATGACGCTTTTAAGAAAAAAGTGTTAGGTGAGACTTATATAAGTCACACTAAACTTGTGGCGTTCTACAAAGAATGTAAACCAACAGAGTCGTTACTAGAGTTAATCAAACAATCAAAGTTACACATTGAGCCTTATGAAGTTCCCAAGCAGGAAAAATCTCCCGAATTCATCAAACAAATGGAGAGGCTAAGACTAGAAGAGAAGGAGAAGGAATATAAAAGGTTGATCAACTCATCGCCAGAATTCGAGACATTATATGAAAGTAAACCCGAGGATGAGTTTGTAACTCCACAACAAGCGCATAAAGAACTCAAAAACCAGTTGACGACAATAGTGAATATAATGGTGAGTGTGGGGAGTGTCTCATATGCAGTTTGGTACTGGACAAAGTCGTCTTGGGGATTGAAGGATAGTTATAGAGTGCTATTGACAATATTTTTTGGGTTGTTAGTGCTAGTTGCTGAAGTTGTGGTTTACATGGGTTACATCAACAAGATTGAAGACGCCAGAACAAGGGAAAGGAATAAGAAAGAAGTCAAGAAAGTGATACGAACAATCGACTTGAAAAAAAGATTGCAATGATTTTTTGCGACTATATATAAATGGGTGTAAAAAAATAACTTGTTCTGTTATCTTATTCCTCAAATTTAGAATGGCGCTAAACTCAAGAACTCTCACATTCACCTCGTTGTTCACTGTATTACTCAAGGTTCCTTTACTAGCATTTTTGATTGGGTTCATCCAGGATTTCGTTATATCAGTTTTGAAAACAGGTCCAATTCCTAAACACGTTGCTTTTATCATGGACGGTAACAGAACTTATGCTAAAAATCACAGATTGCCATTAAAAGAAGGTCATTTTGCCGGCGCAAATGCTTTGATCAAAGTAGGTCTCACCTAGGAGATATATGAACGATATTGTATACTAACCGCTATAGATCCTTGAAGTTTGTTACAAAGCTGGAATAAATCAGGTCACCATTTATGCATTCTCGTTGGAGAATTTTAACAGATCGAAAGAAGAAGTTGATACTTTGTTTAGTTTGTTGAGAGATAAATTGAAGATGCTTGCTGAAAACGAAGACTCATATACAAGATACAACAAAGTAAGCATCAAAGTGGTCGGCAACAGATCTTATATCCCACCTGATATTTTGCAAGATTTGGAGCATATAGAAGCAATCACTAAAGACAAGTCGTCACAAAAAACTTTAAATGTATGTTTTCCTTATACCGCCAGAGATGAAATCACGTATGCGATAAAATCAGTTGCAGAAAAGAGATTGAACGGAGAAATCGAGAGTCGGGATCAAATTAATGCTAAAACTATTGAAAACAACTTTTATTTCGGTGATAACGTGCCCGCGTTGGATATTTTGGTCAGAACTAGTGGTCACACAAGATTAAGTGACTTTTTATTATGGCAATGTAATACTGAATGTACCATTGAGTTTCCAGATGTGTTATGGCCAGACTTTGGTTTCATTAGTATGATGACCATTTTATTGAAGTGGAGTTATTATAAAACTTTACAACTAGAAGAAAATGCAATGCGAGGTAAAGATCCACAGATTCAAGAATATACCCAGCCTGTATTATTAAAAGATTTACCCCAACCACCACCTGCTACGTCAGTTGCACAAAAAAAATGAGTCATGTCTTTATTAGCTATTTACAAATATATTCATTGTTGTTGTTTTTGCTCTTGTTTCATTCTCGCAAGTAACTTGTTGTACTCGGCTTGTTTTTGTTTTTCATCTCTTTCAAGATTCAAATAAATGTTTGGTGCGGTGAAGTCTTCTTGTCTCAATACAATTGCATTTGGGTTTCTCTCGTTTTTCCATCTTTTATTGACTTGATTCTCTATTTCAATGTATAAATCTTTCAAATTGTGACATTTACTGATTGTGTAATCATTAATTTCGAAACCCAAATCGCTTTGGAGCTGCTTGATCAATCTAAATCTGAATTCTAAATCGCTTAAATCTATATTGTCATAGTCATTCAACTTTATTTCTGTTTGGGCTACTGTGTTGTATATTTGATTTATTTGGTGTTGTAATTTCTCTTTGGATTCGTATGTTTGTTCAATCTGGTACGGTTTCAAACTCAAGTTTTTCCAGTTCTTTATTTTCATATCTGTCTGCTTTTTCAATTCGATATTGTTTAAATACTCTTTTGAGTTCTTATAGTTGAAAAACTCAATCTTCTCCTTTGCATCGCCATCGTCTTTTTGAGTGTTTTCTATAATCTCCTGTCTTTGTTTCAAATTTTTGGAGCCACCGAATATATCACCAAACCAACTTGAACATCTTGGAGTGGATGATAATGCTCTTTTCGGTATTATTCTAATCATTGGTAGAGTTAAACAAACAAAAAAAAAATTTTCAGAATCAGTATTTCATTTCATACACTACTAAATCCATAGAAGGTTCTCACAAGATAAATGGGTATAATCGTTTCATAATATTTCTATACGTTTCATTTCTATTGTGATTATATCGATAGGTGGTCAATCTTTAATTTCACAGCGTAGACTTTCTTATACATGTTCATTTGGTAGCACTGATCATGCTTATCGAAGTCCTATTAATAACTCTCCTTATTAAAAACACTCTTGACTATAAATCTCATTATAAATAACCCTGATGTTTGTCATTTAAAAGCATGATAAATGTGTTTTTAATTCCAGCTTTAAAATTTTACAATTTTGGTTTTTTTGCATCCGTCTGAAATCACACAATTCTTTTCTTCTTGAGGAAAGTAAATGTTAGAATTCCCAACACTAAATAAAGACCAAATCCAATACCGTAAGCCGAAGTTGAAACAGACGGAGAATCAAAGTATGAGTCCCTTTTAACTCCACCTGTTGAACCGTCGTTTTCAATCGATGACGGTAATGCACTTGTATATGTAGATGTCGAAAGAATCTGAGTAGGTATTGTCGTTTCACTAGGTGTCGGAGTTGCAGTTGCAGATGTCTCAGATGCATTTGATGTTGATGTAGTAACGCTTACGTTACCTATATCGCACCATCCTTTGACTGGAATACAGTTGAAGTACTTACACCACTTGCACTTATTGCCCTCGTCAATATCATTATTGAATATATTTTTACTTAATAAAGCAAAATAAATAATCATGAGTACTAATGCCACAACTCTAACTCCAAACCATAAATACAACCTTATTGGTATTTTATCCTCAAATGCATACAAAGGATGCCAATTATTCAAAAACTGTTCCCATGTAGTTGCGTCTCTCCGGTAAGTGATTACACCATCGTTGTATATCCAAAATGGGTCTTTTAACAATAAAACTGCTGTCAATATACCCATTGCAAATCCTCCAAGATGACTGAAATTGTCTAAACCCGGTAACAAGCCAAGAACAAAAGAAACAACAATTTCTCCAATCATGATGCATATGAACAACATGTAATGCTTGGTTCCGTACATGTTTGTATTTTTTGTTCCTGTGTAAACAAACAACAAGATATTTGTTGCAACAACCCCAAATAAAGCTCCAGATGCTCCTGTTGACGCAATTCCTTGTGGAGTAAAGTTTGCTCCTAGTAGAAACCCTGCTATTCCACTTGCAATGTAAATGATAGCGTATTTCAAAATACCAATGTTACGTTCAATTGATGCTCCCATTGTGACTTGTAACAACAAGTTAAATAGTATGTGTAAAAAACCAGCATGTAGGAAAATGGGTACAAATATCCTGTACCATTGATTGGGCAAAAACTTTGTACCATCTACTGGCAACTTCGTCAACCCACATAAATCACTTAAGGAACAAGTATAGGTGTCAGTTGATGTACTGTTTGCACAAGGAAACAAAATGGTTGTATCGTCGGTGATGTTTACAATTTGATGCATACACGGAACGTATCTTGCTCCCATATTGATGAGTAGGAAAGCTGAAGGACCCAACATGGGATTAAAATAAGGCTTTGTTTGAAATGCAGATCCCGTGAGAACTGCCATTTTTATCAACTCGACTATAAAAATTATAACTTGTAATAACGTCACCACAATTGTAAAATATGGTAACCTAGTATAATGGAATCTAGGTTTTCTTCGTAATATGCTTAATCTGTTTTTCTCATTCTTTCTCATTCTCAGTTTTAAATCTGCATCCTCATAAAGGGGATCATTTAATAGATTATTTCGACTTTCGAATGGATCTGAATTCTGCGGTGATAAGGGTATTGGAACATTTTCAAAATTTCTAGCATTCATGTATTGATCTTCAAACGGATTTCTATCAGTTTCGAATTGAGGTGTTGGAGGTAAATCTCGATTTAAATCTGTCATTTCATAATTGTCATGAGGTGGTTCATAAGTCAGTCTTGTAGGGCGTTCATAATCATTAATAACATCATAGGGATATTGCAAGCTTTGTTGCGATGATAAAGTCTTTGAATCATGTGTGAATGGTAAATTTGAATTTATAGACTTGGGAGGTAATAATGGTAGAGAAGCTTGTGAATTGTACAGTGGAGCTTCAGTTTGCTCGGAATTATAAGATTTAGACCTTTCTGAGTTTGAAGGCGGTGCTAAAAAGTTTTCATTCACGTTCTCAGTGAAATTGAAATCCTCTTCTTCTGAATAATCATCAGATGAATGATTTAGTGGATACGTGGCTTGTTTATTGTATCTATTGGAGTACATTAATTCAATCTAAACGGTGGAAAGCAAACAAAGCGAATCGAATATGGGGTAACAAATGAGTGTCGAAAGATAAAGTGAAGCGTGGTATGAAAAATGTGTTTGATAACAATAAGTTACTGTGTACTACTAAAATGTATCAATAAAAAATTTGTTGTACGAAAACATTTGTCATGAATTATGTAATTTGTTTATATGATGTCAGGCACCAATTGCACTATTATTGGACTGCGGCAGATCAAGTCAACAAGAGTGTGATGCTACTTAAATATAGAAAACGTTTAAAGTACTCTTACAAGGCATCCATAGCTATGTGGCAATTTGCATAAGGCTCTAAAGATAATACATTTTAGTAAAAATCAAAACCTTGCGATAATGAAGATAATTTGTAAACAATCAGACATATGTTTCCTAAATCCTCATTGGGCATTTAGTTCCATAGATTAATCCTATTATTAGAAATATTGAAAAAATTGCACCTCGTATTTACGTCACAGGCACGCTATTCTTCGAAAAAAGTGAAACTATGTATGCAGACCCTGCACAATCTATTGCCGTTCTCTCTTTGACTTTTTTTGGACCGGCGAATTTGCATCATTTCAATAATCTATCAGATTCCTCACGTACAAGAGTAGTAGAATACAAAGATCAATGCACAACGGGAGTGATTGAAGGTAATCACTGAGTTTGCCAGTAGTCTAAACTGTTTATCTTTCAGTAAATTACGTAGCATATGAGTGGCCCCAAAAGATATCGTAAATTCTTTCCATTATGAATTCAACATCAACTCAATGTCAACTAAATTATTTATTACAATTGTTTACTCATGTAGGTCTTTGTCAATTGATTTTGCTTGGGCTGCTTCAAAATTGACAACGTTAACCGCTTTGACAACATTTAAAATCAATTCAACGACAGTGACGACTGACATGGAAAGTTGTAATGCCGATAAATAACGAAACAAAAACTGGACCAGTCAAAGTAAAAATATGGTAAAGATCAACAGTGATCACATTCCAACTTTCCTTCGTACTAACCAAGGGTAAGTAATTTTCATTGTTACCTGAGTTGATTCACCCATCAAGTTCACTCACAATTACCTGTTTGTAAGACTGTCATTTTAATTCATATTAGTTCCTCGCACCACATTCAAGTTTGCAAAATATTGGAAGGCTTACAGATAAAACAGTGCGGAACTAGAGATCAATTCTCTCGCTTAGAAATTTTCAGCTGGTTTCGAAGTATACGAGGCAAAATTTAATTAGTACTTGATATCAAAAATTTACCAGTCAACTATTAATCTAAGTTTATACTACTACTCTTAGAATTGACTCGCTGCGAATCTTCAGAAAATAATTATCCTACTTCAAAATTTTAAATGAGTTCCACAAAATCAGAAACTCAATCAGATGAATCCAAAAAGGAACTGTTAAACAATTATGATGATGACATAGCTGACTTGACTCACCAGATACGTGATACGCTAACGAATTTAAATAAAGGTAGTAACATAATACAGGCGTTCAAAAAGCATTTATGTTCATTGAAAGTCGGCATATTCACTTTGCCTGATGAAGTATTGGAATTGATACTAAGTTATACAAATCAATTTGACAAAATGAATATGGCCTTAACTCACAGAAGGTTTAGGAATCCAGCAAAAAAGTCACTTTGGAGAAGTTTATTTATCTACGATCAGAGGATAGATCAAAATTTTATGATACCAGTGTATTTATATGAAAATGCTGTTCATTCAAGATACACAGTGCTCAAGCTATCTAACTTTATTACGCTTTTCAACTCCAGACCCAACTCATTGAAAATTATCAAATTGTTAGCTTTCAAACTGGACCCGAAATTCACCTTGAAATCCTGGAGTGAAATTGCAAACGAAACAACATGCACATTTGTGTTTGACTACATACATGTGTTTGAAAACGGTCTTGCTGAATTTGCTGGTACTCATGGCAAGCGTATCAAATCCAACGTCTACCATCTGAATTTACATGAATCGACTCAAAGTTTTGTTGAGCAATCTAGTGACACTGTTATAAACTGGAAGTGGGATATAAAAACAAGTCGTAAAAAACAATTTAGACTGTTGGAGTACCAAGCAAAAGAATACTTTACGATAGCAATATTAAACGATTTAGGTTATAGCACAATTGTTAAATTGAGAATTACCGAACCTCAGAATAATTTTCGACAAAATTTCAGTCTTTTGACAAGACTCATGACGGGATTAAAGCATTTGGATCTAAATTTAGATTGTCTAGAATTGGCCGCTTTTGTATCATCTTTGAATCGAGACAGTCTAGAGTCTTTGAATGTCAATCCCTTTTCGAACAAGTCCCATGCGTGTCTGGAACTTGGATTGGTTCAGAAAGAAAACCGTGCATCTGGACCTCGTGCGTCTAACCTTTTGTCTCATCTAGAATCTCGTATACCTCGTGTGTCTGACTTATTGTCTTATCTAGAAAGTCAAGAAATTAACCTATGCTTGAATTCCTTGTATCATCATGGTAGCTCGCTACGAGTATTGCACAGAAAAGTGATAAATTATGATTGTGAACTATATTCACAGGATAAAGAATTGCCAAATTTTTTTGACGGCCGCTTAAAAACTATAAACTTGAAGATGATGCCAGAATTGAAATACGTAATAAAAGATTCTGCAGTTCGAGGTATAGACAGATCCTTCTCACCTCCAAAATTGTGTCCTATCAAGTTTCACGAGTACGAGCATAAAAATTTGTGATAAACTCGATAACAAAATCATTTGAAACTTTGCATAAAAGTCGCCAATAGCTGCTTGATTAAAACGTTTAAATTAGGACACATTTTATAATTGAAGGACATAACAGATAATCACAACACATAGCGCCAAAAGGTATAGTTTTGATATCTACATAGTCGAGTTTTTTGTTGTCTTGAATTTAACTACAAAGCGTTACAAAGCTAACATTGAGAAATTTGAGGTTTTGACCCAAATATAGTTGACGCTGTACAAAGTAAAATTTGAAGTTTAAAACACAAGGTTGGTGATGAACGATATCATGCAGAGCGTCTGCAAGGATTCTGTACTATTTAGCATATATGAATAGTTTTCCGGGAATGATCAAAAAATCTTGATAACACTCAATCCCGTTGCAGTGCAGTATCGAGGTAAAATTAATTAGCAAAGTAAAGTCATTCAGATAAAATTGCAAATCAATAGATGGAACCCTGGTTTGATGTCGCTTGACAGTCGCATTCTATTTTTCTTTGAGTTAATCACAGCGCGCAGGTACCATACCTAAATTGGCTCTGCCCATCAAATACTCAAAATTGTCTCGATGTAAGTCTATTGTTTAAATTTACGTTCAATATCGTAATCAAACTTAAGTTTACAGCATTTTAAAATGTCTACAGGTTGAATTTTCCGATTTAGGAGATCAAACTAAGACAGAAATTTTCAGTTTTGTCGCACATTATTCGAATTCTTCAAATATACCACTTAACAAAAATCAAGAAGTACTTGTAATCGAAACTCACTAGGAAATCAACTATCTTCGTTTATACTGATTTTCTCGTGTTGTGTCATTGAAATAGCTGCGGATTTTCAAAAATACTTATTTTAAACTTGCAAAATTTCAAATGAGTTCCAAAGAGTCGGACACTCAATCAGATGAATCCTTTATTGAGAAAAAACCATTGAATGGTCACGATGAAAAAATAACTGAATTGACACAAGAACTACGAAATACGCTAACGGATCTAAATGATGGTAGTCTCATAATACAGGCGTTCAAAAAACATGTTCGTTCTTTGAAAGTCGGTATTTTTAGTTTGCCTGATGAAGTGTTGGAATTGATACTAAGTTATACGAATCAATTTGACAAAATGAATATGGCTTTAACTCACAGAAGGTTTAGAATTCCAGCGAAAAACTCACTTTGGCGAAATTTATTTATCTACGATCAGAAGATAGATAAGAATTTTATGATACCAGTGTATTCATATGAAACTTCTGTTCATTCAAGATATACAGTGCTTAAGTTGTCTAATTTTAATGCGCTATTCAACTCCAAACCCATGGTTTTAAAAATTATCAAATTTATTGCTTTCAAACTGGACCCGAAATTCACCATAAACTCCTGGTGTGATATTGCAAACAAAACAACATGCACATTTGTATTTGATTACATACATGAGTTTGAAAATGGTCTTGCTGAATTCGCTGATACTCATGGAACGCGTATCAAATCCAACGTCTATCATCCGAATCTACACGAATCAACTCAAAGTTTTGTTGAGAAAGCTAGCGACATTGTTGTGAATTGGGGGTGGGATATAAAAACAGACAAAAAATTAAAGTTCAGGCTGTTTGAATACAAAGCAGAAGAAAATTTGTCATTCAGATTATTCAACGATTTGGATTTATCCACAATTGTTAAATTGAGAGTTCTTGATCCGCAAAACGTTTTTCGAAATTCCTCGAGTCATTTGGCAAGACACATGACAGGATTAAAGCATTTGGATTTGAATTTGGACCTTCTAGAATTGGCCACATTCATATCAAATTTGAAACAAGATAGTCTAAAATCTTTAAATGTCAATCCCTTTTCAATCAAATCCCAAGTAAGTCTGAGACTTCATTTGCTCAAGGAAGATTGGGACAATGATGAGTTAATGCGTGAAATCAACGAAATAGCTAGCATTCAAGATATTCAAGAAATGCACATATGCATGAATTCATTGTATCATCATAGCAAATCACTACAAGTGTTGCATCGGAAAGTGGTAAATTACGATTGTGAATTGTATGCACAGGATAAAGAGTTATTAGATTTTTTTGCTGGTCATTTGAAATCTTTAAGTTTCGAAAGGTTACCAAAATTAAAATATATCATGAAAGATTCTGCAATTAGAGGTATTGACAGATCGTATTCACCTCCAAAGGTTTGTCCTGTTAAGTTTCATGGGTTTCAATTACAAAAATTATGACAATCTTAATTTAAATATAAAAACAACTCAGTTTCATAGTTGATTGATTGCCATATTTGACACTTTATGTTTTAGAGGTTCGTTTCTATTTATATTTCTTCACGATTGAAGTCAATAGCGACCCACTTCCTTACATGGAGCAGAAAATAAAATCGCAATATCTGTTTTTGTCAAGCATTTGGCCTCATTAGTGTACTTTACGAATATATGTAAGGTATAATACAGTTAGGGCGGCTCATGGCCTTACCGAATAGGTAATGTGGCGGTTCCCGACGGACTATAAACGGTCGACAACGTAAATAGACTATACACTTCTCAATATACACCTTAGGTTACCTGACAGTATACCATTTTGTAATCTATGTAACCGATCATTTTAAATTTCATTTGTTACCTCTCGGCGAGGCAACCAAAGGTACTGATCAATGAATAAAATTACCTACAATTTTACAACTCACGCTGATGCTAGGCTTTCTTAAGGTAGCTTTGAAGCATTTTAAAAGGGTTTCAATGATCATTCAATAGGTTAAATTATGACAAAAAAATTACCGATCTTAACATTTTTTCAACTATATCGCGGTTTCCTTAAAAAAATTCGTTAGTGCATATTACCGTTTAATATACGAACCCAAAAAAAGGTCGTTTCAACATACCATTCATTCAAACGAGAGGTACTTGAAGAACAACTCAATTGAACAAAAGCCAACGCTCAGTTACTAGTTTCTAGTCAATCGTGTTATACAATTTCAATTAATAGTGGAATTTTTCAAAAATCTGATAACAAGTTTTCAAATTGGAAAGTACAAATTCTGATAACAAGTTTTCAAATTGGAAAGTACAAATAAAATAGCCATATATAGAATTCAAATGAGTTCAAAGGAGCTAACAGTACAGTCTACGGACCCCAGTAGAAAGAAACAAAAAACTGAAGCTCCCAATAAGAATCAGAATGGATTGACCCAGGAATTGAGCTTAGTAATAGCAAAATTCAATGATTCCGATAGCATAATACGTGCCGTCGGTAAACACCTCCGTTCTTTAAAGGCTGGTATTTTTGCTTTGCCTGATGAAATTTTGGAGTCGGTGTTGAGTTATACCAGTCAGTTTGACAAAATCAATATGGCTTTGACGCACAGACGGTTTCAGACCGCAGTAGAGAATTCACTCTGGAAATTCATCTTTATTTACGATGAAAACACGGCTAAAAATTTAAGGATTCCAGTGTACTATTATGGAAATTCAGTTCATTCAAGATATACGGTGCTTAAACTTTCTGAGTTCAAAAAGTTATTGGATAAAAATGAAATTCCGTTGAAAAAGATGGAGTTTTTGGCTTTTGCTTCTGATCCAGGTTTTGATTTGAATTTTTGGAGTGAACTTGCGGACAAGACCAAGTGTGTGTTTATATTCAATTATTTGAACCAGTTTGAAAAAGATACACAAGATTTTGTTAGTGAATACAGAACTCGTATCAAATCCAACATCTATAACTCAAGCATTCACGGGTCAACACTAAATTTTTTTGAAAAGTCTAGTGACGTTGTGGTAGACTGGGATTGGAATATAGAGTTAAACAAACCGCTGACAATCACCCTGCTCGAATATAAAGCCAAAGATGCATTGACTATGAAAATATTAAGTCATGTTGATTTGAGCAAGATAGTTCAGTTGAGAATTACTGAGCCACAAACCGTAATAAAGGAGAATTCGACTTTATTGGCCGAATCTCTAACGGGATTGAAGTATTTGGACTTGAACTTGGACTGCTTGGGATTGGCTACATTTGTATTAGCTTTGAACGGTCATAGTTTAATCTCTTTAAACATCAAACTGTTTTTAAAGGAGTCTCACACCGTGAATCATCTTAAGAGTGTACAGAGTCAAATTAACTCCTCCTCTAGTTTGTACACTCAAATCGGCAACTTCATAATATCTGAAGAGAGCCTGACAACAAACATCTGCTTGAATTCCTTATATCATCATGGTAGGTCACTACAAGTATTGCACGAACGGCTGTCGAATTATGATTGTGAATTGTTTTCAGAGGATAAGACCATGCTGTCGTTTTTCGATGGTTATCTAAAATCTATAAACTTGAGCAGAATGCCGGAACTCAAGTATGCGATAAAGGATTTTGCAATTCAAGGAGTAGATAGATCTAGTCCTACTCCCAAACTATGCTCGATCAAGTTTCATAAATTCGAGCCTTTAGTTTTGTGATGCACAAAATACGCTTAAGCTTTGAAATTTAAAATTTACAATTTAATAGTTGAGCTCATCTGAGTATTGTTGTGTGCATCATACGAGCCTGGTATTTAAGACCACATATATTTTTGTTTATGATTCTTACATGTGATTGCCGTACCGAAAAATCGGCGGTTCGTAATTCTACTCGACTTTGATCACCATTCTCTTTGCTCTTGTAACTGAGACAAACAAATGTACAAGAAGCATAGAATATTCAACAAGACTATCGATACCTACTTGATGAGTTTATTTCATCGATACTACTGTCGAAATCACGATAGATGTGCCACTCCGTGTAAAAATTGTGATATATAATTATTGACCTGCATTTGTGACATGTTGTTAATACTTGACTTTTAATAGACTTTCATCAAGTTGGTCGACGGCAAGTTTACGATAAGAAAACATGCATAGTTTTATCTAACTATACGACTCTTGGTCCGAAAATTGATAAATATTCCACCAATGGATCTGTTGTGTCCAATACTTAAATAAATTGAATTGATTCGTTAATTGATATGTCCTTTTATCATCTTGGACTTTATACAGAGAAGGCGGGTACGTTCAGAGGTTTTTACCTAATATGTAGCGCGCACGGTTGCAAAGCGATTTGGCGCCAATCTATGCCCCCTACTCAATTAGATAACAGAAAAAAGAAGCTTATTTTTTAAAACAATCGGAGTTCTCAATTCAAACACACACATTTGCCAAATTTGTGTGTGCCAAATTTGAATCAGATATCAGGGTTTAGATCGTAATCACCAAAACATCCTGCTTTAGAATCTAAGAATACAAGTGCAACACCTTTAGTTACTCAAGATAATTTATAACAAATTTCCAAATTGCCGAAGAAAACTAAACGCCCCGCAAAAAAGACTCAAGCTGGTTCAAAGGCTGATTCCTCTAGAAAACGGCAAAGATCAGAAACTCCAGATACGATTGAAAATGAGCCAGCTGAGGAATTGAGTCAATCAATAGTAGAAGTTGATAATTCTGATAGCGTAATACGTGCTTTCAATAAACATCTCCGTTCTTTAAAGAATGGTATATTTGCTTTGCCTGATGAAATCTTGGAATCGGTGTTGAGTTATACAAACCAAATTGATAAAATCAATATGGCTTTGACGCATAGAAGGTTTCAAGTCCCGGTGAGAAATTCATTATGGAGATCCATCTTTATTTATGATGACCAGAAGGGTAAAAACTATGCGATCCCAGTGTTTTATTATGGAATTGCGATTCATGCAGGATACACCATTCTTAAACTTTCTGAATTCACAAAGCTACTAGACAAGAATCATTTTTGTTTAAAAAAAATTGAATTTTTAGCTTTCGGTATGGATCCAGGTTTTGAATTGAGTTTTTGGAATAACCTTGCAAAGAAGACCAAGTGCATGTTTGTATTCAAACACTTCTACCAATTAAAAGCGGAAACTTTAAAATTTGTAGCTAAACACAAAAAACGTATCAAATCAAATGTCTATCATTCCAGCATCCACGGAACAACCTTAAATTTCATGGAAAATTCTAATGATGTTGTGGTTCATTGGGATTGGAACTGGGAAAATGCGTTAGATAAAGCGATAAAAGTCACACTGTTTGAGTATGCAGCTACATCTCCGTTAACTTTAAAGATATTAAACAACATAGATTTAAGCAAAATAGTTGTATTGAGAATCATAGGGCAACAGGCCGTAGTGAAGGAAAATTCAAGTTATTTGGCGAAATCTTTGAAAAGATTGAAACATTTAGATATGGATTTAGACTGTCTCGGATTAGCCGCATTTGTATCGACCTTGAACAGTGATAGTCTAATTTCTTTAAATGTTTGTCTGTTTATACATAAGTCACACATTCATCTGTCAAATCATAACCACTTATCAGATCATATCAATATATGCTTGAACTCATTGTATCATCATGGTAATTCACTAGAAGTGTTACATGACGTAAGTCTGCAATTTGATTACGAGTTGTTTTCAGAGGATAAAAGCATTCCGTCATTTTTTTATGGGTACTTGAGTTCTATAGATTTGAGCAACATGCCGGCGCTCAAATACGTCACAAAGAATTATGCAATTCAAGGAGTCAATCAATCTAGCGAAGACAAACTATCTTCGGTAAAGTTTCATGAGTTTGAGTCCTCGATTTTGCGATGATCCATACATGATTTTGATATTTTCAATTTCGCTATATTTGCTATAAATGTGACTAAATAATACTATACGCTAAAGCAAGATGTTTTCATTTGATTTTAAAAAAGTGTTTAAGGTGGTACGCCTTAATGTGGTGTAATAAATCAATATTTTTGTTTTGCAGCCAATTTTCAATTTAAGCATACACGAAATTTAAAAGGTGTTTTCTTTTACAAACAGCTTTTGCAAACATGCGTTGCTAGTTTAAAATTTTTTAGAGGTGAAGAAATAACTGTCATCTTGTCTATTTTGTTGCATTTTTCAGGAGTAAGATCAATTTCTTAAGCTGCTTACGGAAAGCCATTATCTATTAGAAAAGCTATTAATTACTTAAACAAAGCATCGTTAGACAAAGGGTCGCTTTTCAATACTTGACTTCGTTTCTTTATTTTTCTTTCTACAGCAGCTTCAGCTCTTGATCTAGCTTGCTCAGCAGACTTTTGTTTAATTTGTGCTCTGACAAAGTTTGGTGAAACGTATTGTTTGTTTTCATAGATTTTTGGTCCACCAAAAGAACCTTCCAAGATAGTGATTAAAGTCAAAACTAATCTTGGACCAATTTCAACCAAATTCAATTCATCCACATTCACATCGTCGTCTTCTTTTTCCTTTGTATCTAATGTTTCGTTAATTTGATAATTTCTGATCCAGACCTTACCATCAACTATTGAAAAAGTCATTACGTGATCAACGAATGGCTTTGATTTTCTTGCATTTGGTGGTACTCCGAAAGTCTGAGTAAAGACCTCTTTCAACAATCTAAAATGGTCATTGTCCATGAACGACTTGTCAAAACTCAATATAGGTCTTGACCCTTTCAAACAGTTACCTGTGAAATTCAATTCGTCTAATGTGTGCAAGTTTTGTATGTAAAATTTTAAAGTAGGACCGTTTGGTGGTTTGGAGATCCACAAATATAAATCTTGATGCTTCCTACATTCAAAGAAAAATATGTTGTTACAATTGTATAGTTCTGCTACTTCATTCAATTGGTATAAGTTTTTCTTTGTATCGAATTTGGGTTCTTTTCTGGCATGAGGTAACAAAGCCAATAAATCGCTGATTAAGTGACGATGTCTATATGTGATACCCCTAGAAGATATGACTAGCAATCTTTGTCTATTTATATGCTTGACTTTTTCAGATGTATCCTTGGAAGATTTGGATTGTAATGCTTTGTAGATGGCTGACATTTAGGTCTTTATAAAGTTGATGATTTTGAATATTTTTTTCTGCGGGCATCTCATCTACAAAAATCGAATACGAGAAATAAAGTGTTGCAGATTTCATGTTCTACAAACAAAATCTTCAAAACATTGAGAGTCATGATATGAAACTGCAATGATTATGAGGTGACACATAGCATCCAGCATAATCGTTTTCTCCCAAATTGTAGCAATGTATATTAACTGAATAAATAATATTTGTTAAACCAAAAATCAACATAACATTATATTAAATATATCTGATCTATAATTTTAAACAAAATCGAAAACCAAAAAAATTGAACTTTCTAAATACATGATCATTTTTAAGACATATATAATCTCGGTACCCCATTTTTTCTTCAAAGAAACCTAATGTTTTTCTTCTTTTGGTTGATGTTTGGCTAACCATTCTTTAACGAATTTTTCTTCCTCTGGAGATGAAGCATTGATTGAAGGATGTTGTGGTTTTGGATTCCATGGTTTTGGAATCAAATACAATACCACGGTACCTAAAGTAGCTATGGCTAATTGATGTGGTTGTACAGTTTTTCCGGCAATAGTATAAGCAGCACCCATTATGTAAATTGAATATACTGTTGTTGAGCTGAATTGAAATTTAGTTGATAATTGAAATTTTTCGCTTTAGCTTTAATTATTTCGGTGAGACTATTTTCATTGGACAACGCTACATACAGTACACTGGGATGTTTTTTCCCCTGCTGCTGCAACTACCATCTTGTTTTTCTTTTTTTTTGCATTTGTGGCTGCCAAATTTTGTTACAGCAAATGAACACCTCTATTAATTTGAGCTCCGATGCTTTGGATCTTAAAACATTAGAAGAACTAAGAGATCCAAACTTGATAAGTCGATATCCTCCGCTTTATCAAAGAAAACAAACTTTATTAAGCATAAGCAACGGTAAACCAGTGAAACATACAAAAATATCTCAAAATCCTTCGTTTTTATCATCAAATACCACAAATTCGAACCAGTCTTCAAAAATAATATCTGTCAAACCTAAGCAAAAAATGCTTCCCGATAGTTCAAGTGTGGATTTGGAATTACCGAAGCGTAAAAAGATTAGAAATTTTTTTAAAAGTTTGTCAACTAAAGAGCCTAAAAGGACAAATCATGAAAAATTAAGAAGATCAATAAGTAAACCAATACTTCGTAACTTTGAAGATAAGCATGGCGAGTCCCTTTACTATGACGATAATTTATTTTCGATACACACAAGCAACGCCCTAAGAAGCCGCGCTGATGATTTACTACCTAGTGAGTTATCTCGAGAAATCAAAGAACCTAATCATATTTCTTCGTATCTAAAATTTCAGCCATTATCGCCTCCACATGAAATGTCAACCACAAACAGTATAGTGATACCACCGGTTGGAGAGATCAGAAAAATTGTGAATCCGGAATCTTATGCTTCACCAATTACGCACCCAAACATTATGGGACCTACCAGCAAAGGAAATTCCTCGAAAACGTTTGCGAAATACGATCTAATGAACCTTGATACAAACGCTTTGTCCCCCTTGTTAGATGACGAGTATAACGATTCAAAAAAAGAAATTTTTAGAACCAATCCATTTGCATTCACAGTAACAAGTACAAGTGACCTGGATGAAACTTATTACACCGTTGAAAATCTAAATGTTGAAGAAACTAGCAAAATTAGCCAACCACCTACTCGTGCTCATACTCTCAATCATATTGTCTCGCCTACTTTCAAAATAAACAGCAATAAGACGCCAACAAGGACTTTAAAACCAGACCAACATTACCTAACTATCGATGAACGGTGGATTCATAGACGAAGGTAAATGTATATATTTTGCAGTAATTAGTTATATACAGGTTGTCAAAATCTCTGTTAAGGGCAACAGAAAAATATATATGATGAGCACTAAGTTAAATACCAATATGATAAATCCTAGAAAACGATTATCAGCAGGATTAAGTGTGACTTCCAAGGTCTTTGTTAGATCTAGGAATGGAAGTGCATTGAAAATTGTCAGAGAGCACTATTTAAGAAACGACATTCCGTGTTACTCATCAGCTTGTAAGACTTGTCAAGATATAATAAAACCAGATTCAAAAGGTGAATTACCAAAGTTTATCTTGTCTTCGGATCCGGCTGCTACAGAAAAAGGAGAGAAACATTACATTGTCTTGGACACGAATATTGTTTTACATGCAATTGATTTGTTGGAAAGCAGTCAGATATTCTACGACGTTATAATTCCACAAATTGTTTTGGAAGAAGTCAAAAATAGATCGTTCCCAATATATCAAAGATTAAGGAATTTGGTCAAAAGTGAAGACAAACGATTTGTAGTTTTCCACAACGAATATAACGAATCAACTTATATAACAAGAAACAAAAATGAATCCATAAATGATAGAAACGATAGAGCTATTAGAAAAGTTGCATCATGGTATCAACAACATTTGAAAGATTCGGGGATAAAAGTTATTCTTGTATGTAATGACGCAGATAATAAAAAGAAGGCATTGGCTGAAAACATAGATGCAAGGTCTTTACCTGAATACATTGACGCGTTACCAAATGCCGATGATTTGAGAGATTTGATACCGAGTGACATTTCAAGCAATCAAATTGATGTAGCAGATGAAACTACATTTCCTGAATATTATTCAAATGCAAGAATTATGGCAGGTATCAAAAACGGTACATTATATCAAGGAATGCTTAACATTTCGTCTTATAATTATTTACAAGGGGAAGTATCAGTAGCAACCTTTAAAAAGCCTTTGTTAATACAAGGCTCTAAAAATTTAAATCGTGCATTTAATTCTGATTCTGTCATTGTTGAGTTATTACCAAAAGAGAAATGGAACGAACCTTCGAGCACAATAGTGGAAGAGGAAAATATAGGAGCTAACGATAATGCTGATGACGGAGGTGATGAAGACGATACCCAACATGCTGGAGTCGTTTCAGACAAAGAGAGAATATTGCTAGCACAAGAAGCGATGAAGGTGAATAACAATAAAAGCACTGATAAATTGCAACCTACTGCAAAAGTAGTTGGAATCATGAGAAGGTCTTGGAGATACTACGTAGGTCAAATAGCGCCTTCTTCGGTTAATGCTGATGATAATGGCCATGCCACCAAGACATGCTTTGTCGTTTTGATGGATAAAACTCTACCAAAAATTAGAATCAAGACCCGAAAAGCAAAAGAGTACCTTGGTAAAAGAATAGTTGTAGTAGTTGATGCTTGGCCTTCAAATTCAAGGTATCCAAACGGACATTTCGTTAGAAGTTTGGGAGAAGCCGAAAGTGCTGAGGCTGAAACCGAAGCTTTGTTGTTAGAGCATGATGTTGAGTACAGACCATTTTCCAAGAATGTATTGGATTGTTTACCCAAAGAAGGCGATAATTGGGTAGTTCCAGATATTACAAACACTGATGATCCTCAATTACAGAAAAGAGTTGATTTGAGAGACAAACTAGTCTGTTCCATAGATCCACCAAACTGTGTTGATATAGATGATGCTTTACATGCTCAGCAATTGCCCAATGGAAATTACGAAGTCGGGGTTCATATTGCCGATGTCACTCATTTTGTGAAAGCAAACACATCATTAGATCAAGAGGGTGCATCAAGGGGTACATCGGTATATTTGGTTGATAAAAGAATTGATATGTTGCCACAATTGTTGGGTACAAATTTATGTTCATTGAAACCATTTGTAGATAGATTTGCATTCAGTGTAATTTGGGAAGTTGACGAAGATGCAAATATAATCAATGTGAAATTTATGAAATCGATAATTAAATCAAGACAAGCGTTTTCATATGAGAATGCTCAAAAGAGAATCGATGATTCAAACCAGCAAGATGATTTAACAAATTCTATGAGAATATTATTAAAATTGTCTAAAAAATTGAAACAAAAAAGAATCGATGCCGGTGCATTGAATTTAGCATCACCAGAAGTCAAGGTTCACATGGACTCTGAAACTTCAGATCCACAAGAAATTGAAATTAAAAAGTTGTTAGAAACAAATTCATTAGTTGAAGAATTCATGTTGTTTGCAAATATATCAGTTGCAAGAAAAATATATGAGTCATATCCACAGACTGCCATGCTTAGAAGACATGCTTCACCACCAGCCACTAATTTCGAGATGTTGAATGATATGTTGAACGTTCGAAAAAACGGCATGACTATATCATTGGAAAGTTCCAAAGCATTGGCCGACTCATTGGATAGATGCGTCGACGAGAAAGACCCATATTTCAACACCTTGGTGCGTATCATGTCTACCAGATGTATGATGGCAGCCGAGTATTTTTCTTCGGGATCTTATGGATATTCAGAATTCAGACATTACGGTTTAGCTGTTGATATTTATACCCATTTCACTTCCCCGATAAGAAGATATTGTGATGTAGTTGCTCATAGACAACTAGCAGGTGCAATTGGATACGAGAACTTGGATTTGTCCCATCGTGATAAAAACAAAATGGAAATGATTGTCAAGAATATAAATAAACGTCATAGAAATGCCCAATTTGCAGGTAGATCCAGTATTGAGTACTACGTCGGTCAAGTGATGAGAAACTCGGAGCTGGAACAAGAAGGTTACGTTATCAAATGTTTCAACAATGGTATTGTTGTATTAGTACCGAAATTCGGAGTAGAAGGTTTAATTAAAATTGAAACAATGGGTGACGTCAACTCAGCAGATTACGATGAAAATAAGTTTGAGTTAAAATACAACGATTTCAACGGGAACAAGAGATTAGTTGCTGTGTTTGATAAAGTCAAGGTCGATGTGAAATCGATTAAAGATGAAGTGAGTGGTAAGAGAAAAGCCCAATTGATACTTAAGTAAATTATATAATCATATGTACAACAAAATTTCTATTTATTTATGTATTCGACCAATTGTTTGATATTGATGATGTTTATATTATGTTGTTTTGAAAATTTCACACAATCATCTAATCTCATCATTAACCCGTCCTCATCTCGTACTAGTTCACAAATAACACCAGCAGGTTGTAAGTTAGCTAACTGACATAATTGCACAGCAGCTTCTGTGTGGCCTCTTCTTTGATTCAACAAGCCAGGTACTGCTCTCAAAGGTAATATATGGCCTGGTCTAATGAAATCGTCGGGTTTGACAGTTGGATCACCTAATTTGTTTGCAGTTAAAGCTCTGTCATGGGCTGAGATACCTGTTGTAGTTCCGTGGGCAAAATCACAAGTGACAGTATAAGCAGTTCCGTGACGGTCTGTTTTATCAGCCAACATTGGTTGCAAATTCAATTGGTCGGCCCTTTCAGTAGATAATGGAACACATACGTAACCAGACGAGTACCTGACTAAAAAATGCATCTGTTGTTGAGTTATCAATTCCGCAGATATGATCAAATCTCCTTCGTTCTCACGATCTTCATCATCCATCACAACTAAAAACTCTCCTTTCTTGAATGCTTCAAGAGCTTCATCTATAGGCGTGAATATTTGGGACATTTGGTGGTTAGAACAGTATGGTTAGCTCCAGTTTGGGTGTATATATAGGAAAAGAAAAGCTGGTAATGGTGACAATATATGAGCTTGTTGAAAAATCAATTTTTCATGTGGAGTTTTAGCCTTTTGTACAAATCTGATCGTCCGGTACGCAGTACGATCAAAATGTCATGATTTTTTTTTTCGCATGTCGATTTGTAATGAATTACTGAAATCGATTGACAAATCTTAGTAATCGAATTAGACTGATTCAATCTTAATTTGTAACCTCACCATTTGAAACGTTTGCTCCATATTTTTAGATCTGGGTTTCAGCCGTTTGATCTGTACTTCTTTCCAGGCGTTGACTATTTTTCTTGACTTCTTTGCCTACCTTCGGCTTTTGGTGCAAAGCGCTTCTCTTTGTATTTACATGGGCTTTTCATAGTAGCAAGAGAGGCTTTATAATTTGAGCCCGAATTGGTTTCATTCGGAACCAATCAGATTGAATTTATGACTTTATGGCATAAAAACTTTATTATCATTCATGAATGACACGAGGATTGGAACTCAAGGTATTATACGACATGACAGAGAGTTGAATCAATTTTTGTTATAATTTTGTGCTAAAACTCAAGACCGGAGATTATACTCTTCCTCCCGTAGAAATTTCAAATTACGTCAAAGAAGAGTTGGCAATAGCAACCACGAGCAAATACGCAACTCGTTTAACCCTACTTAAAATGAGTTAGAGTTTATTTACTTTTGTTTCAAAGAGTCTGCTTCTTTGGTGAGTTGTAGCATCAATTTTTCAAACTAGATATTTTTTTTTAGTCTGATATGGTTGAGATAGTACAAGATCCAACAGGTTTTTCCAAATCAATTACGCTAGACCATGATGGTATACAATTCTATTTTCATAAACTTGAATTTAATGACAAAATAATACTCAATATTGCAACAAACGGAGTGCTAGATTCCACTTTTGAAATCCCCATAACGACAAAATCAACAATCAATTATATGTCTTCGCTAGAACTTGAAAACGAAGAATCAAGCCCAGAACCAAAATTGATCATTGGGAACTATTCAAATATGAAATTGCAAATAGTTGTCACCCAGATAGGTAAACTTATAGCATTAAAATGTCCAAAAGATACCATCATCTCTCTCGGCTCGAAATGGCTTGGCAAGGGCGATCAAGTCGAAGACGCTGATTTCGACAAGCTAATGTTTGTTTTAGAGAATGTCAAGAAATTAATATTAAATCATTAAATCAATTACATGTAAATGTTTATCTTTATGTTCTATTTCTTTTGTCTTTGTTTTGGTTGCACTTTCCTCTCCTTCTCACCGTAAATCAATTTATGTGGTTTCATGAATTTGTCAACTAAATCTTGATCTACTTTACTTCTCCTTTCTTGATAATCAGCAACAAATTTCTGCAAAACTTCAATACATTCTTTTTTCATTTCCCCAGATAATATTTCACCTTTTTTATAGCCGTTATACAATTTGGCTAATTTCTCATCATCGTATGAAAAAAATGACAAGTACTGGTATGCAACGTCCACGTCGGGATTACCTCCCAATTCTCTGTGCTCCTCGGCAGTAGCTCTTCCTCCTGAAAACCCATACTTATTTATCTTTTTCTTAATTTGTGCTGCGGTGTCTCCCATGAAAATAGACGTGGTTTGGTCACTTGCGGACATTTTTGTTGATGCCCCTTGTAAAGCTGGGAAAAATTTGGCATGTATCAAAGCTGGTTTGGAAAATTTTAGTCTGTCGGCAACATCTCTACAAACTCTGAAATAAGGATCTTGATCAATTGCACAAGGAATCAAGCATGGTGTTTTCGGTGGTAATCCCAAGACATCAGGAAATGAGGATGGGAACGCAGTGGCAATTTGTATACTGGCAAAATGTATTCTTCCAATACAATCTGAGTCTTGGAATCCAAATACTGCCTTTGCGGTGGACGTAGTAATTACCCTCGACGTTCTAACCACATTTTCATAGAATGCTCCACCCATGTATTCCAAGTCTGAGAAAATAAAAGTATTTTCTGGATTAAATCCAACCGCAATAATGTCCTTTGCGTTGTCTTTGGCAAAGCCCTTGACGTCTTCAATTGTTAATTTTGGTTTGAACAAGAATTTTTCATCGTCAGTCAATTCAATGACTAAAGGCACGTCAAATACTTCTTGCAACCATTTTGTGAATATAAATGGCACCATGTGTCCTAAATGCATCGAGTCTGATGATGGCCCTCTACCCGTATACAAGAAGAATGGCTCATTATGTTCGTACAAGTCTAATATTCTATGCAAATCTCTTTCTGAGAAAAATACACCTCTTTTCAAGAATGGATGCGGTTCTTCGCCCGTGACTTCTTTGAATCTTGTCAAGGTCTCTTCGGTAATGTGTTTTGTACCAAATTGTGAGATCAATTTGTCGTAATCTATGCCCTGTGATTTTCCATCAACAACAGCACCTTCCACCTCCCATGGTGTTATCTTTTGTTCAGCAGCTGATTGTTGTGAATCTGTCTGGTTCAACTCCAATTGAGCTACTTTTTCCTCTACAGACATCTATGACTAATTCCGATCAGTTAAAAAATTATGATATTTGTCGTCAATTTTTCTCGATGCGAGTTGAATTGATGATAGATTAGATATATAAATGTACAACTTACAGTAGAATTATTACTAGACTACCATTGGTGTCGTACAGAATCAAGTTTCTTTGTCTACGTGAACCGTTATTATTGACAATATATATTAATTTTTAAATTACAACCAATAAACTTAGAATCTCAATTTTTGGAAGAACCATTTGTTTTTACCAGCGTTATTTTTTTCTTCAAAAGCTTTCTTGACAACTTTTTTGGCTTCTTCTCTTTGTGATGGTTCTTCTAATGATTCTGAGGTGACAGCAGATTTGAAGTTTTCAACATCTAATGAATATCTAGTTGGCATTAAATGGTTGTAGTTGACTAATTTGACAAATGGTTTGACTTTAGTTCTTTTGGAAACTTTTTTAGCATCCATCTTTTTGGTGACCTTCAATGGAGCTCTTTCAATACCAGCAACAATGGCATGTGGGAATGGATGTGATTTGGTACCTTCGTCATGTGGTTTTACAATGACTACTTTTTTACCTGCGTATCTACCACGAACAACAATAGCTAAATGTAAGTTAGTAAATAAATTCTAAATGTTTGTGATTGTATTCGCAGTCAACGGTTCAAATCAAGACTTTGATGACATTCCTTGTAATGACACATTTCTCTGTACTGTTCACAGAAACTAATCTTCAACTTATTCTTGATGCATCCTATATGTATAAAATCTTTCACGGTGATCCTTGACGTCCCAACTTAAAAATACAATCTTCTATAATCACGTATTGTTTCAACTGATGTGCTTAAAATGTTCAACATACCAACTTTACCTGATTTAATGAATTTAGCCATCTTGTATATATGTATAGTTTGAGTGGAAAGGGAATTTGAAATTTTTTTTTTGATAAAGACTGAGTGAGTGAGAAGCTGCGCTAACGTTAATGCAGATTATTTTCAGTACGCACTCTGACACAAAAAAAAATTTTTTGATGGTATCTCGGGTACGAGCTTGGGTATTTCCTGGTGCGACTTTTCATGCCACAAGCTAGCTCCAGCCGGTGCCTGAATAATTTCAACAAGTGCGTGTAAAAATGTCACATTTCCAAAATAAAAATATTTGCACGTGAATACAACAAGGGCTTTAGGGCTAAAACAAATACAATACAATTAACCATTTGAGATATTTTAAGATCATACTTATCGGTATTAGTTCAATTATACATACTTATACAAATTACAAAGTGTCACTTTTTCCTGCTACTTCTGGCTAAAAGTTTTGAATTCATCGACGTTACAGCAGGTGAACAATTGCTGTCATTAGTAGAATATTTTGTCTTATTTACATCGACTCTACTACCATCACTTTTCAAGAAACTCGATCGTCTATTGTTGGATACGGGACTATTCGAATTGTTGGAAACGGCTAATTGAGCAGCGTGTAAAAATCCAGAATCGCTCGAATGTTTGGGCAACCCAGTGTGTACGTCCAAGCCATTTGGTGGGCTAACGGGCGGCGGCTTTCTCCTAGTGGCATTATTCTTCAATTTTAATTTTAACATACTTGATTTGTTACCAACTTCTTTTGGAGATTCCATCGGACTGGATCTGTTTTTCTCTTGTGATGATCTTGGTGTTGACTTGGTTGAAGTTGAATTAAATGCTGGTGAGGCCAATAATGTCGGAGATCCGACATTAGATCTTGGAGATGCTATTCTTTTTCCTTCACTCCTTTTGTTTTGAGACGCCAAACCAGACGTGGTAGATTGTGATGCTTCATTCTTCTTCAATGCTTTGCTTCTTTCAATTTCATTGACTTTGGATTTGGTCAAAACTTCAGTCCATTGATTCACTTCAAATTTTTCAACTTCAAAAATGAAAGATGATTCAATTGATGAGATTACAAACACGCCAACTGTTTGCATTAATTTTGCAAATTTATTTTGAGGTGTGACCAATTCTTGAAAGTGTATGAAAGGATACTTCACTTGTATTTCTAAAATCAACTTATAATTTGCTTCCGCGTCATCTCTAGTAAACACTAAAGCTCTTCCATGTGAAGTTACGACCATGGTACAAGTTTGTGGTTTTTCCAAAGAATATTGGCTGATTATTGTTTCATCACTAACGTCTTTTTTGTCGCTTGTTTGTCCCAATCCCAATTTTTTGAATATAGAATGCTTACCTAACCGGCTGGATTTTCCGGAAGACGGTGTTCTTTCCAAAGCTTCAGTAGAGCTTCTACTGCTTTCTTTTTTTGTAGAATTCCTTTTTAATGCAGCATCTAACTCTGGCTCAGAAATTGCAACTGATTCGTCCAGATCCCAGCTGTCGCTTGTATTCACTCCATTTACCATCTGCGATAATAAACTGGTTCCTGATCGATTGTTACGCTGAGTTTTTGACATATCTAGGGGCGACTCGTGCAATAAAGCTTTATTTTTCCTTTCAAAAAGCTCCGTTGGTTCTTTGTGAAATATTGCTGGGCCAATTCTTAAAACTCTTTCATCAGGATGAGTTAAATACGCTCCCCATGCTACTTCTAATGTAGTTGGCGGAGTGACTTCTAATGTTTTTGGAACATTAGCTGATGTCGTACCCAGTCTTGGTTTATCACTTTTAGTAGAAGTTCGGGAATAAGACCCCACAGAAGGTCTCGGATTAATCTGGGGTCTCAATATGTTTGTCCCGGGAATGTAATCCGGTTGTGGTTGCTTCTTCGCTTTAGCTTTGGTATTATTTAATTCGCTTGCAGAACTTTTATTGGAAGGGGTCGAGTCCTCAATACTTGTACTTGAGTTGTTTGTGCTACCTGGTTTGTTCAACACAAAAGCCGCAATGGAAGCAGCATTCACCTTTTCACTACTGTTATTAGCATTCTTGGTGGGCTCAACCCTAGTTCCCGTAGTCTTGTCTGACAGCGATCCATTATTTCCTCCTGTTGGTTTTTTGATTTTCTTCTTAGAAATCATTGCAGAACTCGATGATTTTTCAGGTATTTTCATCATCGACTTTGCATTCATTTTATATGGCCCAATCTCTGGTGGAGGTTTATACCATATGGAGTCAAAATCATCAAAGTCAATTGAATCAAAGAAATAATGATTCTGAATATCTGTGATAGTAGCTCTTTTGGAAGGTTGCAAAACCAAAATCTTCTTGACCAAGTCCCTTAGTATATTTGGGAATCCCGCACTGAAAGCGTATTGTAGTTTAGTAATTTTTTGAAAAGTAAGATACTCATTAGTTGCTTTGAATGGAGGTTTTCCTGCAATCATTTGATAAATAATACATCCAAAGGCCCAAATATCCCCTGGTTTTCCACAATATTTGCTTTCTAATAATTCTGGTGACACGTATTCAGCAGTACCAACAAAAGATTTTGCCCTCACATCTAAAGGATACTCTTCGCTTTCATCAGACTTTTTCTCCAATAGTCTTGCTGTACCAAAATCGGTTATTTGAATTCTCATTTTATCATCCAATAGTATGTTTTCTGGTTTTATGTCTCTATGAATAACACCATTATCATGCATGTATTTTATCGCATCTAGTATTTGAGCACCAAAGTGTCTTGTGCATTCTTCATTTAAAGTGTTGTATTTTTTTATCAATGTTAATAATTCACCATTTGCTGCGTAATCAATCACAAAATATAATGAATTTTTGTCTTGAAATGTAAAATATAAGGATATTACTCCCATTCTATTGGTTAATCTATTCAATGCATGCTTTTCTATATTTACATATTTCACTTTCTTTTCTTTAATTATGTGTCTCTTGTCTAGCACTTTTATTGCGTATTGTTTTGATGTGAATTTATCTGTGGCCAACATCACTGTAGAATAAGAGCCTTCTCCCAATTCTTTACCAAATTTAAAATCATTCACATTTCTTCGAATTATCGTGGGCTGGTCATCCTCCAGCTGTATCACTTTGGTGGCTGAGCCACGTTCTCTCCAAGCCAATTCGTCATCATTCATTTGTTGCGAAGTAGCTATACCATCGTTACTACCGTTATAACGGTTTTCACGATTTTCTGATGGAGGAGTTTGATCGACCAAATGCTTGAACTCAGATTCTACACCGGGAGTGTCTAGTAAAACATTTAAGGAAGAATTGGTTACACCTCTCGGGTATCGTGGGCGAAAATCAAATGAGTTAACAGATAATGGAGTTCCTGGAGCACTTCTGTCCACGCTATCCTCAAACTGTTGAGAATCATCCAAAGATCCAGATGAGATTTGTACAGCAGGTATAGAATTTTGATATTGGTCGTTAGCTTTGTTCAACTTGTAGTGAAACAGATGAACGGTTTTGATCTGGTTTTCTTGTGAATCTAAAGTATCGACACTGTCATTCTGGTTTCGGTTTTCTGTATAAGTTTTATATATACTATTTAAATCTTGTTCTAAATCCTGAAAATTCGAAGATTCGTGGTTAATGAAATTGGAGTTTTTCAGGGACATAATATAATATTGTATTGCTTAAATTTCAGTAGTAAGAAGCCTTGTGTTCATTCTAATCGATAATAAAGTGTTTGCAAAAATTATCAAAAATCAGCTTGAATTACTTCAGTGGAGTAAAAATGACGTCAAGGGAGATTTTATGGGTGAACAACAATTGAATTATATCACAACGTTTTAATTATACAAGGATCCAATTGAATGATAGTAACAATAACAAGTAGGATTAATGAAGAGTCCTGTATTATAATAGTTGAGTATGAAGGAAAGAAAGTCAACAATTAAATTAAAATCTTGATACTTTTGTTTGCTAAAATTATCAACCTGAAACTACCTCCATAAATTATATAGGTGCAGAAAATTAAATTTCTTGACCTACTCATCTATTACTGTTGATTTCTAGCCTGCCAATACCAACTAAACATCGCACATATAATGGTTATATAGCAGGTCAATGACTTTCCCTTTAGAACAATCGCAATTACTAACAAAATTGAGAGCTTCTTATTTGGCCTTGGGTGACGATTCTGAACTTGCAAACAAAATTATCAAATTTCCTACATCCATCGATGCCGATGACAGAGAATCTAATAATAATTTGTCACTTCCTGATTCTCCTCCGATTACTTTTGAACTTGCTCACCATACAAAGAAAGCAACGTTGGATTTCAGGGATGTTCACGTTAATAACAGAAAACATCATAAAAGAACTAAATCAAAGTTGAGCAGCAAAACAAAAATTGACTCGTCAAAATCATACAATGCAAATAAACAACAGGATGTTTTAGGCAAGCCGACTTTTGAGAATGCCACCAATTCCATTGCAAGCGATGAGAAAGATTTTGTAGATCCAGGTGGAAAAATCTCAAGCGATAGCGGTTCGACTGGCTCGAGCAAGAACAACTTACACTTTGGATTAAAATACACCAAAACTATACGTGGAGGCAATAAAAAGGAAAAATCAAAAGGAAAATCAATAATACCAATTGTGAAGTTTTTCCAGTCGGGAAAAGAAGCCACTGATGATTCTGACTCAGATAGTGACGCAAATCCAAAGAGAAACATTTATCTGACCAACTTATTGAAACCTGCCAATGAAGATTTGACCGATGATGGAGATATTACTGAAAAAGAAATGTCTGCAAAAGCCATCTTGCCGTCAGGGGCGCCGCCTCTCAAGGGATTCGAATCTAATTCAGATCTTGATGATAAAACTGAAAGCGCAAGTGTAGACAGTGATTTTGATGTCCCTTTAAATTCCAAAGATGAAGTGAATAATGTGAAGAGTGAAAGTTTAGACGACGAATCCTTGATTGATGATGAGGAAAATGATGAGTTTGATCTATCTGAAGATGAGTTCGACAAGGAAGAAGAATCTAATGACTCGGAATTCACCGATTTAGACAATGATTCTTTAATTAGTTCTTCGTTGATGCTCGATTCTTTCGACGGAAACCATGATGATAGCTATTCCTATGTGAGGACTAGTAATACATCAGAGTTTGATTCTAATCGAACTAGAAAGAAGAAAAACCCAGAATCTTTTAGTGCTTATGCAATATCAAAAACAGATTCCTTTAGCAATAGATCGTTCAGCAATTTGAGTTCATTAACTAAAAAAAAATCAGAGTTAATTTTTGAAAAAGTGGTGCCGCCAACTCATCCAAACGAGAATAAGTGCTCAAATTTGAGCTCTTTGATTGAGTCTAAGTTCAAGTCGACTACAAATAATCCTTTAAATTACTATTTATTCGTAAGTGGTGATTCCATACCGGGAGAGAAAACGAAGATTGACATATATTTGCCGCCCAATAGAACACCTGTTATAAATAAATTGAGCATCAGTAACAATGCCACAGTTTCGGATTGCATAGGATACATTTTATTGCATCTATATAAACTACCTGAGTTTAATACCAAAACAGAATTCTTTTATTTAAACCCCAACTGCTGGAAACTCGAATTAGTTGATGAAGATGGTGAAAATTATGGCTCTTTTGGTGTATTGGATCGTACCAGAAATATTGCGTCTTACAATAGACCGACAGAGATAGCAATTTGTAAGGTCAATGATCTCAAAGAGATTGGAAAGAATGAATTGCAAACACCGTTGCCAATAGAATTCAAGCAAAATTTGACCACATTTCAAAATAAGCGTACCAGTATTGACCAAATTGTAATCAATGGTGACGAGTCAAGCACACACAAAATTGAGTTCACTATTGGAGTTTTTGAGTATGATAGTACCCTACCACAAAAGCAAACCATCGAAGTTCCCGATAATTACACTATGGGTCAGGTTTTGAAAGAATTTTGCAACAAGCGTAATTTGATCGTGACCAAATACCGATTTAAATTGGTGAATCCTAAAATCGAAAGAAGCAGGTTTATTAGAGATGTTGAGAGATGTAGTGACTTAGAGCTGACAACCTTGGAGCTAGTACCTTCAGAAATGAAATTGAACCTGATGATTGACGACAGTCAAATGATAGCAGCTAATATTACTCCATCAGATTTCACTCTACCCAATATTACTCCAGGAAATGGTCAATTGGACGAAAAGATTCCAAAAATAAATCTAAACGATTATAAAAAACCAACTACATTTGACCAACCCAAAGAACTTAGCTCAAGATCAAGTAACAGCACTAAATCGATTAAAAAGGCAGTAAACCAAACACAAAACGTTACTTCAAATAGATATCTTGATGATATACTTTTGGGTAACAATCCACAATTGCCTATAAACATAAACACCATTTACTTTAAGTGGAAAGTTTTTAAGAATAATAGCAAGATAAAGATTAAAAACTTCAGAGAGAAGAATTTTATAATCGATGGCGATTACGTTCATTTAACTCCACCCGATGATCTAATATTGTCTAATGCTTCCATGGTTGACGAGAGTAACCTAACGAGTGGTCACCATTTGAACCACCATTTGAATCACCAGTTTAATAAAGCATATAATAAGCATCTGTCAAAAACGTATTCGTTTCATGTCACACAAATTGTGAAACTTAAACAATACACCAAAACTCCGAACTACTTTAGAATTGTTATTCAAAAGCAACAAGACCTAAACACTACCGCTAATCATAATAAAAACGATCTTTCAAAGGAAATGCTTAAAAAATTCTACTTGTTAGCAACTGACGAGAGGGAATGTCTGGAGATTATTGATAAGTTGAAATGGGTTTTACAGGTGTACAATTTTTCAGGTGTAGGTTTGTAATTATATATATAATTTGTTACACAAAATGAACACTATCAAATATCTCTTCGCTACACAAAGAAAAAAATAAAAGTTGAAGAACATTATTATGAGTAAGTTATCACTGAATTGGGCTAAACTCAATACCAAAATACGAAATGAGTCTAAAAATGCAAGAGTAGAGAAACCAAAGATAAAGCGTAACTCAAAAAAAGAAACTCCTTTGCCAAAAACTACTTTAAATTTAATAAAACAGATACCGAAACCTGAAAATCAACCATCCGCTATAGAATTGTCCCCGATAGAATACACATTATGGAGCAATGACAATCATATTGAGCAATCAGATATATCTACCATTTCTAAATCGATTAACCAAACGGATTCAAGGAAAAAAGACGCTGGAAAATACATTGCCATAGACTGTGAGTTTGTTGGAGTAGGACCAGAAGGAGAGGAAAGTGCATTGGCAAGGGTTTCGATTGTGAATTTTTATGGATACGTGTTGCTAGATACATACGTCAAACCAAGCGAAAAAGTGACTGATTGGAGAACCTGGATCAGTGGTATACAACCTTATCATATGAAAAATGCCATCAGCTTCAAAGAAGCTCAAATTCAAGTGTCGAAGTTATTTGACAACACGATCCTAGTCGGTCATGGAATAAATAACGATTTGGATTGTTTGTTTTTATCACATCCTAAAAAATCAATTAGAGACACCTCAAGGTATCCTCCGTTCAGAGAAGTGGCGGGCGGGAAAACTCCCAGCTTAAAAAAATTGGTCAAGCTGTTTTTAAATATAGACATTCAATCACAATCTCATTCATCAGTGGAGGATGCTAGAGCTACAATGTTGTTGTTTAGACTACATAGAAGAAATTTTGAAAAATGGGTTCAAAATAAGAAAATTAAAATATAGAAAACTGTACATTGTTACATCATCAAATTCATAAATAACTCCAATCATAAATATAAGCTCTTTGACTTTTTTAATCTTCTAGTTTTGATCCATCAACATAATTACATGCTGCTCTGTAAAGCATGATTTGAAGGTTCTTGATATCCAGTTCAAATTCAGGAGTAAATTTTCCTTCTTCATCTACAGTTTTCTCTGCACCTTGCATGGTTCTCAAATTAGTTATAATTGTAATGTTGTTTTCCACTAGTAATTGATCCATTTGCTGGACATATACATCTGGATTGTAATTTTCACAAGCCGATATTGAAGTCATAATGTCAGAAATGTCTTCCACTACCTCTAATGATACTGCGTTTATCAAATCCTCATTGAGTGTCGATTTGATGAGGTGATAAATGTATAGAGCATTTTCTTTGTTCTTTGAAAAAATGTACTGATATATCTTGATGAATCTTGCTTTAAAACCAATATCAGCACCTTTGATATCGCTGAAAAAGTAGCCAAGGTGTAATAAAGTCAACCTCGTAGCTTCATTGTTCTCTAATAAGAAATCCGTCACCACTTTCGGCAATTTCTGATGACCATAATTAATGTAGTTGCAATTCATTCCCAATTCATTCATAAACTCTTCGAAATCTTTTGTATCTGAGCATAGATAAATAAACACCAAGTAAGCAATGGCGTTGTTTGATATTTTCGTACCATCAACAGGCTTCATCTCTTTGATTGAAAATCTTTTGATGCAATACTTCTTCACACAAGACAATGCTAAATGCCTGACTTGAGATTTTTTCAATCCTTGAGTTAAAACAAAAAAAATGTATACACCAAAGTTACTTTGTGTTATGTGTATAGTATGTCTTTCTTCAAACTCGGATAAAAATGGTTCGAGTAATTTTCTGTGCTCAAACGCATATTCAATATAATCTGGTTTGTCCATAATCTTCGTAACTGATGATATCAAATTCTGCAAAGCTGATTGGTACAATACAGAATGATTCATTAACGCAAAACAAAATTGAGTCCATATTAACATTGGAGGTAACACAGAATCTTGAGGCAACCCATCTAGAATTCTTGCTACAGCAACACTAATGCATAAAACAATTCCAATATTGTGCAATTCACCTCTGGAAACCAATTTAATAGTTCTACAAGCAGTAGAATCATTAATACCCGATTTAGATAAAATCCCAACTATTAAAACCGCACGATCTTGAAACAAAGAAAAATTGTTAAAAGCAATATCAATGGAGTTTGAAGCCCACCTTGATCTCCAAAAAGTCTTGTCGTCGGATGTGCTTACAATTTTAATTACATTACTCAAGTAGTCACACAAAATTTCAAAGTTGATTATACGATTGAACGATTGACTTACATCCTGGTTTGATTTCAAATCTCTTGTCATTCCAAACAACATTTTAGCTCTGGGTGTACTGAAATAATTGATGATTTCATTTATAGAATTTTGCTCTTTTTCTGTGAGATTTGGCTTGTGCAAAAAAGACTGAATTGAGCTAATTATCAACTTTTGAAGATCTGATCCAACATCCAAGTAATTGCTATCAATAAACAATGAAACAAAAAAGATTATATCTGCCAAATACAATTTTGATAAAGTAAATGAGTTGAAAAACAATGACGAACAAATTTTTATCAATACTTCAATTTCGAATAGTTTTGATTGTGAGGCAATTGCAGAATCAGTAGTAAGTGTGTTCTTAATAGTTTGAATCAATCTTGTTATGACTTCACCACAAACTTCAATCGAAGGAATAATAACTGATATTATGAATGACCACTCAGGACCTTCGTTTTTGCTATCGATCGCAAACGCTACAACTTCATCAATCAACACTGGTATTATTCTCGACTCTTGAAATAACTTGTTCCATATGTAATCCCTAATGATAGCCACCTGTCCTTTATTTAAAGCCGATAATCTGCAAAATTGACGTACCAAATCGCCAACCCTGTTTGGACCATTTCCGCTATGCTGCAAGTAGACGTGATCGTAAATGTTATCAATCCAAGGAGACATGTATAACACTGATATCAGCTTTGTTTCAGAATCCATTTTTTCATAATTGTCAAAAAAAGCTTTGAAAAATCTATAAGTCATTTGTGGAAAATTGATAGCTAAATGGTTTGATATGTTTACCACAAAATTTGTTGCATCTGTTGGAAAAGGCAAGATTTTTGCGTGGTTTTCAGTTATACCAAAATCGATATTGAAATAAGACGACAATGAGCCAAATAATAAAGCAGCTGAGGATTTCAATTCTTCATCATTGGTTAATAAACCTTGGAAAACAATGTTATATAATCTACCAAACCAATGCATTACGTGACGTTCGTTCAAATAATCTTTTTTAGAATCAACCAAACCAATCTCTCTAGGCAATCTCGATGTTGTAAAGTATAAAAATCTCAAAATTTCTAGTCTATCAGTTGACCTTAAAGTTAAATGGTCTATGTGGCTCAAATATATTGTGAACTCATCATTAAAACCAGTGGTGTCAGACAATTCGCACTTTGCAAAATCTGATAATCTGTAAATCTCAACTGGTAAAAAGAACTCATTTGACAAGTCTGCGGGCAACTTTATCTTTTCTCGAAAGCAAATTGTTAAAAACTTTCTGCCAATTTTGAGCGAGACTGGTATGTATTTACTTGTTGAAGGCTCAAATAGCAAAACGTTATCAAAAGTTACTTTGGCGTCACGACTTATACTGGCAGTTTCCGAATCCAAGCACAAACTACCAACAATGCTTTCAGGATCTCCAGATGAGTAAGAATACACTTTGGTTCCATATTCGAAACCTCTTTTTCTGACAGCAATCATCGCATCAATGATCCCTGAATACTCACATCTAGGGATATTGAAATAATAAACTCTTTCACAATTCAACCACATTTGTTTCAATGCAAAATTGGTAATCATTTGAACATAATGCGGGGGGCTTGACTTGCTGTAAAAATAAAATTCTGAAAAATCATACACGAGATAAAACTTGTTGTCCCATACTTGAGAAGCAGTCTCAAACAATTTAAACACTAGATAAGTTATGTCGTCGGGTCTTTCTTTCATTTTTTTCAAATTTATAACAACCGCTGGTGTTCCATCCTTGAAAATTGAACTATGGATTACCTCACTTGAATCTTGGACATCAGTATATTTCAAAGACATCTCTGTCATAAAGTCATTGTATTTGTTTTCTCTTTCATCGTTGTTGTTAAAATCTAACAATTTCAAAGTTGTGTTCAATTGCAATTGTACGCTCGGTTTCGGTTGACCAAGTTTCATCACTATTTTATCAAACTTTTTAAAATATTTTGACCGCTCTTGTAAAGTTTTGAGACCCAAAGCGGATTTACCAAGAACGAAATTTAACCTGATGGGTACAAAGTACGTGTAAATGAATTTATGCAAATATTTAATTTCTGCCAATGGTTTGGCTACATTTTCCTTTTTGATGAATTCATAATCCAGATGCTCTGTAGTTGAAATTTGAGCCAAGAAGTAATGGACTTTTCTACTCAAATCATTCAATGTCTCTGTTTCCTCTGACATCGAGGGCCATTTCAAGATAGACGCTAAAGTACCGTTGGCAATATTTTGCAATACTTTGACCAATTGCATCAAACTTCTCTTAATTTTAGGGTTTTGTATCTCGATTTTGAAATATTGTTCTGGGCTTACTATGGCTGGACAAAAAAACCTCAAAAATATGAATGATCCAACTGCTGTAAGAGCTGAATCTTCAAACTTTTCCCTTACTGATCTAAATATATTACCACAAACATATTTGAACGAAGTTGGCAACAAATCATATGAATTGACAATCAGTTCAACTATTCTGACTAAATATCGCATGAATATTTTAGAATCTTTTATGTCCACTTTTTTCTCAACTTCAAACTGTATTTCTTGTGACACGATTTCTTCGATAATCGGTAATAAAATCTGATTCAAGTAATCGAAACCAAAATCTTGTGTAAAATGAAATAGTAATCTAGTTAATGTGGAATTTCTCCTAAACAAATCAGTTGATCTAGGTAATTTTGTAATTTCGTCATGCAATAAAACTTGAAACAATTTTTTTAAATCATTAGTGTATGTGAAAATTGCAAATAATGAAGATGCCAATAAATTGTGCTCCAAGGAAGAAGCAGACTCAGCTATCGAACCAAAAATTTCAGCGTCATTTGTCAATTCAAAGATTAATTCGTCTGGGTATTCTTCCTGATTACTTTTGGAAGAATGCGATTGAAGCATGTTTGCAAAAACATTCAAAAAAATTGCTCTGACTTTTCTATTCTCATGATACCCCATCGGTAAAACAAATTGAATTCCAATCTCTGAATCGTATTGCAATAAATTTGTAATGGACGATAACACATTATCTGTAACTTGCTGTAATTTGTGTTTGAATTTTGAAGTTGGAGACGTTTTAGTATACTTTTGAATAATTTTATAAAATATTGAAAAATAATTGCTAAATGCTAAATCTTTATATTTCTTAATTTCCTTGTCTTTTGTTCCATCTGGTATTTCTAATAGTAGGCATTCCAATTGATTCTTTAAACATTTGGAGCAAAGTACCGCAAAGTCTAAAGACAAGAATGCAATCTCAGATTCTTTGTTGTTGGGGACCTCATATTCTTCTTTAAACACAGCTTGTTCTAGCCATTCACACATGGACTTTGCATAAAAGTTTCTTAACTTGTAAGCTCCCAATAATCCACTGGGCTCTCGGTCAGATTCTAATGCAAGACAAAGTTTACCAAATCTCAATTTTAACTTGTATTGTTCAACTGCTGACAAGCTGATTTCGTTTATAAATTTGAGAAAAAATTGACATATTTGTGGCAACAAAGACGAAAGTAGCAAAGTCCCTTCATTTTTAACACTTATCATTGCTGTCATTATAATCAATGCTTGTTCCAAAAAAACAGTCACCTCGTCGTTGTTTGCGTTCTTGGTTTCAATATAAGAATTCGCAGTGTTCATTAACTTTTTTGCAATTGAATGATAAACGTCCGAATGAGATTCATTTGACAAAATGTCTTTAATTATAATCCTTATTACAAGATTAGGCGATACCAAAAGCCCTACACATTTATCGAAAAAGTCTGATATGTTCTTGTTGCACATATCTTGCAACTCTGAATCATCATTAAACATTGAATTTGAACTTGAAATAAAGCAACCTGAAGTTGATACCAAAAAGCCAGTAAAATGCCTGAATATCAAATTATCTTCCGACTCTATCTTGTTAGAATTTAACATTTTTTTCCACCTGCTATATATAATAAGCCAAACTTGGTATAAAGACAATGTCGGTTTCGCTTCTCGTAATATATCTCTATGTCTTTTATTTAAAGACACAAACCCTGTAAATATTGTATCTTCTTTTTTCAACTTCTCGAATGTTTCTAGTAAATTTTTGTCAACTTCTTGCGAATTGTAAAGGTACTTGTGGTTTTCGATTTCATTAATATACCACGTTATACCTTGTTGAGCAAAATTGTAAAACTGAACGTCGTGAGTACACAAAGATAGTAGTAAAACTTTTTCAACAGCATGCACTACATCTCCACATGTATCGTAATGATTCTTGGAGTTTGGATCCATTAAAACCTTATTTTTTAACAATATATCGCTGAAATCGTTTCTCATGTGCAAAAATGTATTCAAAAACAAAAAGCTTGATTTGAATTTAGAGTCTGCTAACGAAAACGACAAACATGCTTCACATATCGACTGAATTAAGCAGTTGCATATATTGAAGTTGGCAAAGGCAGACAAAGTATTGTGTTCTGTGAAAATTTTGTTGTCTTTCATTACCATTTGCATAGATAATTCTTTAGCAGCATTAAATAATATATTATTTTGAACCGCGTGCTTAAATTTGAAAGCTAACCGGAGTGGTATCACAGCTTCGTGGCAAAATTCAATGATCTGCAGTAGCAATTGAGGATATGGTTTCGTATTTAAGTTTTCGTCATTCATTAGTGTTTTGTCATTGAAATATATTTCTGGTGCTGCAACATAAATCATAAAAATATCTGACAATAATTCCTCTGCGTGATTCGCTATTTTATTTTTAAGTTTAACTTGCTTCAGCAGCTGTGACTTTGAATCATCTTCATCAATATAATGATCTAGTTTGGTCTTTTTCACTTCCAAAGTTTTGTGGGTACAGTTATTTGTTTTAATTTCGTTGGTATCCAAAATCATGTCGGAATTAATAGATTGCTGGGAAGAAAGCTTGTATTGATGGTGCTCGTTTTCGGTACTGTACAAAATTTTCAAAGCTCCGTACAACATAGACTTGATAGGCAAATTCATCTCTTTCATCATTGAGTAAAAAATAGTATTCCCAGTTTCAATTTCAGATAAACCTTTAACTATTTTCACAAACGTTTTGTTGGCTTTGATATCATCCGCGTTCTGGTAATAATTGTTTATAACTATTTTGAAATATTTGTCAGGACGAAGCAATATTGCGGTAATGTAACAATTGACAATTAAATAATTATACTGTATTGCCAAATCTTCATGTAAAACAAAATTCTCCTTATTTAATTCTCCATATTTCAACAAATTATCATGAGTTTCATCCAAGTATCTTAAACTAAATAAATAAACTGGGTGGTTTCTATAATTGTAAGCCTCAAGTCTTGAACCCAAATGGAAAATGTTCACTAGAGAATCAAAACTTTCTAAATTTGCAGCGTTTGCTGAATCTTTCAAAATCATTGCCAAATACTTCAATCTTTTGTTAAATGTAGTTTTCAATTTATTCAAAGGTTTTCCAGTGATCATTTCCCTAAAATCATCGACACAACAACAAACATACCATGTTAAAACAAATGAACTACATGACACTAACAAGTTTTCATCATAAAGGCTTAACGTTGAATCAAAAAAGTTTTTAGCACACATCAATTGTTGCACATTACGTTCATCAAATATCTTAAAATAATCGGAAGGTCTTGAAAAAGCTTGGTCTTTGACGGATCCCGACATAAAAAATAAATACACCTGTTTCCAAGTATTCGACTTTATAAATGCTAATGAATTCAAAGAATGCTCTGAAAATTGGGAAACGTTTTCTTCTGAATAAAATGCAAATTTGATCAATGGGCAATACTTTTGTAACACCGGTAAAGGAATATTTTCGTTATTAATGGTGTATCTGTAAACTTTTGCTTCAAAATAATCATAATACTCTTTTGGATTCGCAGCCCCAATATATCTTAATATTATTTCAATATAAGAATCTATTTCTGTGATTTGTAATTGAACAAACTCTTCTTTGTTGAATTTTGATTCGTCCATTTCTTCCTCCTTAGTCAAAATAGTTGTAAAAGACTGCTCATTCCTTACCAAAGACAAGACTTTTTTCACTGATCCAGAGCTCAATAAATTCAAAAACAAATCAATCATGTCAAATATAATAGTTGAATCTAATTTATCTGGAACATCGTAATAATAAAACCTCGAGTAATTGCTAATTACATCTTTTTCATCCACAAAAGCTATGTATTTTCGATTCCAATCATCTTTCATGATATCAGACAAAATTTTTAATAATAACAATGTTGAATTTCGAGACTTTTCATCTCTTTGTCTTAGTTTGACATGTTTGGATTCTCTGTTGATAGACTTTAAAATCAATGAAAACGAGGTCAACATTGATGTTACAAAATTGTGATCTATAGTTTTGCTTTTGAATAACATATCTCTTGTGATAATAAACTGAGGATCTATTTCGATCTCTTGAATAGTGTGACCCGAGTGATTAGGTAGTAATGACTCTAGCCTCTTACAGAGTGATCCAATAAACTCCGCCGTTACGTCGCTCATGTTGGAGGTGAACTATTAGGGCAAAGGAGTGTAAAAAATGAATCTTATGATGAACCTTTGTTGTAGTGATGATACAAGAAAATATAAAATATCTACATATATTATTATGTAAGCAATTATGTAAGCAATTATGTAACTTGCAAATAACGGTTTAAAATTTTCTTTTGTTCTACAAACTGTTAGTCGTGTACCGAGAGACTATACTTTCATCTTATGTGCTGTGTCTTTTGGTTTGAGCTTCAATCTACTGTTTCGTACATGCGGACGCTAGCACAAGAGATGAAGTAAAAAAATAATAATCACTCTACCAAATTGTTTTTGATTGTTTTCATATTTTTGTAGTTAGTTACAAGTAAAACAGTATTTACCAACTAGCACGGATTAAGAAGCTTCTAACTTCGTCGTCTGGCGGACTTTAATTGTAATTCATATTAAATGTTTTTCCCTTGGCCAGTGAAAACCTGCTTTAAAGCAAAAACATGTGAGCACTACACCTGTCTTCATGTTGTTATAATAAGGTTCTTGTTGCGAACACTACTTGTAAATCAATTCAATAATTCTACAATGAACTGAGAAGGAATAATTAATATTGCAAAAGCATGTTAAAATAATGATTATGGCTACGCCAAGTTGCAACGTGTAACCAAAAAGACTAATTCACTTATCCATAAAACAATTGGATTCGTGATGGACTTTATTCCTTGAGATATCATGCGTTTTCTATTTAATGCTGTACTTTTCTCTGTTAAGTTAGTTCTCGCAACAGTTTTTGTTTTTTTTTGCAGCAATCGCATTATAATCACTTTTACGATACACAAACAAGTTTAACATGAACAATAAAATTAGTTATCCTATAGATACTTTACTCAGTTTACGTCACAAATATTATTGCAATTTGTGGTCCTCAGATTTTAACTACTACAAAGCTTCAATAGAGCAAAATTGTTTTGTCACTCAAACAGGAACTTTTCCAATAGCAGCATACGTTTTGATACATCAGCCTAATAAACAATCTTTCCCAACACCAATACTGAAAAGTCTGAGCATACATTCTTCTCCGCCTTCATTTGAGAAAGCCCCAAGGCAAAATTTTTACTCAAATTCGACTTTGCAGCCCATAACCATACCCATCATCAAGATAAACCAAGGTGAAAACGTTCCACCTGGAGGTTTGCCTTTGAGTTCATTATTTGAACAAATCCTGGAACCAACTTACAATTCTCCGCATTTGAATTCACAAAAGAACAGTAACATAGAATTTGAGGAAAATGTTAAAACAGACTCTATTCATAGCAACTCGTCTAGTGCAACATCTAGTGACATAATCATACAAATTTTGCCTAACGAATAACTTTCGAATTTGATGGTGTAAGTGAAACGCGAATATACAGTAATATATGATTTTTGCAAATATTTGTAATTTGGTAGTGTCTCATTTTTTGGTTCGATTTTCTTCCCGTTGAAAAATATATAGTTGATATGAGGTTTTTGCTAATATTCATATGGCTTCTTTGTTCAATTAGAGCAGACAATTTCAATGATAAGGTGAAGGTTACAAAGTCCTCAAAAATTGGAGCCCAAAGGGAAGTTCGGTACTTTGATGATTCATCAACCATCATCACTTTAAATGAGAACAAGGTGTTAATATCATTCAACGACGGATCAGATTTTCAAGAAATACGAGAAGTGAAGGAAACAGCAGTTTATTTTGAAATGGATCCTTTTAACAAAAAACGTGCTTTTATTATGACTGCATCGAAAACCCAATACTATACTGAGGATCAAGGTAAATCTTGGAAACAATTCAAAGTTGAAATGTTTGAACAAGATGGCAAAAGACTCACCTCACTCCCGAAAATTGATTTCAATTCTGAAGAGCCAAATTATTTATTAATATCCAATTATCAATGTCCTGATGGATCATTTGAATTGAACCATAAGTGCAAACACAAATATTTCTACACAAAAGATGGTTTTAAAACTGATCCTAAGGAAATGCCTGTCAATGCTCATGTGTGTGTGTTTGCAAAATCCTCAAAACCGTCGGATATTGGCGACAAAGAGACTATATATTGCTCAGAAAATAAGTTGAATTCGTTCCATCATATCGTCGAATCCAATTTATACAAATCCAACGACTTTTTCAACAACAGACAAGAAATTAAAGTCACAAGCTCGGCAAGCAATGCGATACTTGACATTAAGTTTGAAGAAGATTTTTTCATTGTTGTTTCGAGAATGGATAAATTTAATGAAAAATCAAATGTTGTTGTCTTTGTGTCAAGAGACGGGGACAATTTTAATAGAGCAGACTTGAACATTGACGTCAAGTACGGAGTCATGTCTTTTTTACCTGGTTCCATATCATCTTTGTTTGTGCAAATTATGGACTTTTTTTCCGGGTCAGCTCAGGTTTCTACCTTGTATTCAACAGACTCTCAAGGAGTTCATTATAAAAAGGTGCTTGAAAACATAGCTGGTGGAAGTGTTCAGAAGATAGATAATATAGATGGTGCTTGGTTGGCTAATTTGGCAATAGAACCCAGCGACAATACCGACAAAGGTTTGTTGGACTTTTTACTAGGAGGATTCACAAAAGACATTATCACTAAAGTTACTTTCAACGATGGTAAAGATTGGAATTTGTTAAAAGTCAATGATGGCTCTTGTAAAATTGAAGATGGTTGTTCGTTGCACTTGTTTGCTCCAGCAGAATTAAATGGTGATGGAAGGTTCGTAACAGGACCAACGCCTGCAATTTTGGTGGGAGTCGGTAACAAAGGTACAAAGTTGCACAGGGACGTCGCTAAAATGAAAACTTACGTATCTAGAGATGGAGGAATTTCATGGACCAAAGCGCTAGATTTACCTTGCGTTTTTTCATTTGGCGATCAGGGAAATATTATTTTGTGCGTGCCATATCATGGTCACAAAGCTTTTGATCCAACAGATTCGGTGTATTACTCTTTGGATCAAGGTAAATCGTGGTCAAAATATCAAGTTGAAGAAAAAATGTATCCATTGAGCATTTTGACAACAATCGATGGTACTTCTAAAAAATTCTTAATTAGCGGGTTTAATAACAAGCAAAATATGGAATTTCACGACATCATGTACACATTTGATTTTTCAGAAATCTACGATACCTGTAAGGAGTCGGAATTTGAAGATGTCTATGCAAGAAATATTGACAATGCACCTTTGTGTGTATACGGACACAAAGAGAAATTTCGCAGAAGAAAGCAAGATCTGAAATGTTTTGTAAACAAATTATTTGAAGATGTCAGGGTTTACGATGAAAAGTGTCAATGTACTGAGGAAGATTATGAGTGTGGAAAAGGATTCAAACCATCAGACAAGGGTGGAGCCTGTGTACCGGATGGCAAGCAAATAGTAGGGTTATGCAAAAACAAAGATGATGTGTTGGAATTACCAGATAAAGTCAAAGTTGCAGGAAACAAATGTAATTTGGGTAAGAAAAAGGAGTCAGATTTTGTTGTGATGGAAAAAATTCAATGCAGTGAATATCAACCAGATAAAGACAATCATCATATTGATATTCAAGTAAATGAGTTTGAAGGAAAACTTGCTCAATATGCATACGTGGACTACACTAGAGAATTCAGTTCTGCTGATAACATCGTACTCAAGACCTCTGATTCCAGAGTATGGATTTCAAATAATGGGGGTGCTAGTTTTGTGAAAATACCTATTAATGACAGAATAGCCGGTTTCTACACCGGTCCGATTGCAGGGCAGGTGATTTTATTGACAGAAAATGACATAATTTACGTTTCTCAAGATGGAGGATCAAGTTTTGTAAAAAGAAAGGCACCAACAGATCTTGACACAGCGGTTGATCAAGCAATTTCATTTCATAAAAATATAGCTGATAGATTTTTATGGTTTGGTAGAGAAAACGGGGTGGTTAACGCATACGTAACTGACGACGGAGGAGAATCGTTTACGAAATTGACGTCCAATGTCAAAATTTGTGATTTCGCAGGTGCTATTTTCAAGGACAAGTCAGATGATTTTATTTACTGTTCAAAATTTGACGATGATAAATTGGCTTTGTATGAAATCAACGATAGTGAGCCAAAGAAAGTTTTTGACCATATAGTCGGGTATGCAATGACAGGCGTTTATGTTGTTGTTGCAACAATAAAGGATAGTTCTTTAGAAGCAAAAGTAACTATTGATGGAAAAACGTTTGCAGATGCTGATTTTCCTTCCGATCTTAAGGTTATAGCACAACAGGAAGCTTACACGATATTGGATTCAAGTTCGAACTCTATCTTTATGCATGTAACCACAAATACAGCGTCAAATTCAGAGTACGGAACCTTAATAAAGTCGAATTCTAATGGGACATATTTTGTGTCGTCGTTAGAGAATGTGAACAGAAATCGAGCCGGATATGTTGATTTTGATAAATTAGATGGTTTGGAGGGTACCATTGTTGCAAATATTGTTGGCAATCCGAACGAAAGTGACGGGAAAAAGTTGCAAACTATGATTTCACACAACGATGGTAGTGAATGGGACTTTTTACAACCACCACCGAAAGATTCAACAGGAAAACAATACGATTGTATTGGAAAACCAATTGATAAATGCGCGTTACACTTGCATGGATTCACTGAAAGAGCCGACTATAGAGATACTTTCTCATCTGGTTCTGCAACAGGTTTTTTGATTGGTGTAGGCAATGTTGGCGAATATCTTGAAGACATTACAAGTGATAAAACCTCAACTTTTTTTAGTCGCGACGGAGGAATAATTTGGAAGGAAATCAAGAAAGGTAGATATATGTGGGAATACGGTGACAGAGGTACCTTGTTAGTTTTGGTCAATGCTGTAGAGGAAACCGATAGTTTGTTTTATTCATTGGATGAAGGTGAAACATGGACTGAGTATAAATTTTCAGACCAAAAATTAAAGATTTTAGATTTAGCTACGGTGCCAACTGATACATCGAGAAAATTTTTAATATTGACCGAAAAACCTGGTGATTCATCCATAACTTTGTCACACTCAATTGACTTCACAAACATTTATCAACGTCAATGTCAACTAGATTTAGACAACCCTGACTCGGATGATTTCGAATATTGGACTCCAAAGCACCCCAGATCTGCAGATTCTTGTTTATTTGGTCACGAATCAAAATATTTGAGAAGAGCTTTGGGTCATTCTGATTGTTTTGTAGGAAGTGCACCATTGAAGGAAGGTTTCGTGACTACTAAAAATTGCTCTTGTACTCGAAGAGACTATGAATGTGACTACAATTACTATCGTGATTCAGCTGATAATACATGTAAATTGGTTAAAGGACTTAATTCCAAAGATTATGAGAAACAGATGTGCTCTAAAGAAAACGCATTTCAATATTTTGAATCCACCGGTTACAGGAAAATACCATTGAGTACATGTCAAGGAGGAAAACAATTTGATAACTGGAATCCTAAAGCTTGTCCTGGCAAACAAAAAGAATTCGACGAACACTACGGTAGAGATGTCACGGGAAACAAATTGTTTTTCTTGATAGCTATTCCATTGATTGTATTTTTTGCTGCTACTTGGTTTGTTTACGACCGAGGCATTCGAAGAAATGGGGGGTTTGCAAGATTGGGAGCAATTAGGCTCGACGAAGACGATGACTTCAATCCTATTGAAGACAACCAGGTTGATGTAGTGGTTAACCGAATTGTGAAATCTGGTGTCTATGCAACTGCAATATTGTTTGCAGCTTTCAAGACTATAAGAAAGATCGATCGAAGTTTATTGGAAAAATTAGGCTCCGTCATATTTAAAAGAGCTCCAGGGAGAAGAAATTATGTTAGGGTCCCAAATTTTGAAGACGAAGAAGATGAATTGTTTGGTGATTTTGAGGACAATATAGACGAGGAGTTAGAAAATGGTAGAAAAAGTTTCACAGCTGATAATCCTTTCAGGGACGAAATAGAAGAAACTCTTCCTAACGAGGAACCTGGTGTGAATAGTCAAGATAACGAAAATTTGTTTGATATTGATGACGAGGACGAACAAATAAGACCATAATAAATATGGAAATACATGTACATTTGTAAAATGCATTTAGTCTCTGAAGTGAAAATTCACACATATATGTTATACAAGTGAGGGAAATGTATTAAAGCTGCAATAAAAATACATGCAAAAAAAAACTGGCCCCGACGAGACTTGAACTCGCAACCGTCAGATTTGGAATCTGAAGCTCTGCCAATTGAGCCACGGAACCATTTTCAACAAAAAAAAATTTCCGGATAATTACATTCTATAAGCATATTTCCCAAAATAGAAATCCCGCTAGTGAGATTTTAATTAAATGAATTCCCTTTGAATAATGTGACATTTAACTAGGATAGATTTTAATTTTAACTCTTTGAAATTAATAGTGAACAGCCTTATTACTAAATTAAGCTTTAACCAATTGATTGGTGCAAGTGTAGGGGTTCACATATGTGAACAAATTTCTGAAATGAAGCTCTACTTAATCCAGTTCGGCATATACACATTTCGCCAAGTTTTGGAAACTTGTGGAACGAATGTAAAAGGCTTCTTGTTCATGCTTATTTAATAATCAAAATATCTCAAACTCAAATAATTTGTGTTTGAATAAAGCAAGATCGTATTCATGTCGAAAGTTTTGTATAATTTTTGATGCAAAAGAAACTTCTTTGGAACGCTACTGTGTTGTCATTGCGATGTAGCAAACAAGAAGAGTTTTGTAATCTTAGTCACCTTTTGTGTATCCTCCGACCTACCTTGGTCTATCTTTCAAACTAAAACACAAGATTACTCGTTTCTCTATGTCTTGAATTAAAAAATAATGCACATTGAATTCAAATTTGACCAAACATGTTCATTAAGCTTAAATTTGTTTAAGTAACTTATTGAGTAGAGACTAAGTAGCTTTTGCTAAGAGATGTGACAGTCAAATTTGAATTTATTAAATTTATTTCGAGACGCTAGACCTTTCTTTTGTTTCTTTAGTTTAATATATAACGACAACTTGAAGCCTTGAAATTTTTATTTGAGGTCTTCGAACACGAAGATACATAACTGTTTCTTTGGGATCGGGGCATAGATAGTAATACTATGTGATAGTTTTACTAAAGCGAACCCCTCCAATATAATTTCCAATAGGTGGGTTATGTACTTTATTTTTAGTCCTATCAGTTGAAGAATTCCATGCTGCTCAATTCAACTTACTTCTAACCCTCTACAATAATTTAATTGAAGAGTGAAAATGTTAGTGAAGTTTTTGTCAAAAATTGACATTTTTTTTAACGGTATGTATTAGGAAACTATATAATTAGAAAACCTATGTTGGCTCTACGCCTCTATTAGTTGTTTGTCGTCTCTTTGAGACTAATTCTATGTTGTGCCTTTTGGCCAAGTTGTGTGGATCAAAAGCCAGTTCAACGGCGTCGAACCGAGGGCCGGCGACCTCCCTCCTAGCCCTTTTTCTGTAAAGCGCGCCCGTTAGGCTACCTTACAGACATTAATATGTCCTCTACGAATTGTCAAAGTAGAAAGAAACTTATATACTTTGCAAAAGTAGTAGCATCTCTAATTCACGTATATAATTAGTTCATCTAAGCAGCGATAAGTAGGATTAGTTAAAAATAATAAATCATATATTCGATATAAATATAAAACAACAAATTAAATAATAGCTAAACAAGACCTTATATAGCTTGTCAACATAGAAATTTACCGATTAAAAAATATGCAACTAGCAGCATTTGTTTTTGCAAGAACACTCTTCAGTTTTTGAATCACACTTGCACTCAGCGCTAGAAGCACAGGTACAGTTTTTGGAACAAGAGCAGCATTTTTCGACAGTTGAGTAATCGATACAAGTATAAGTCATTCCGGAAGTGATAATGTTTTAAAAGGTGATTAAAATTATTTTAAAATTTGAGGAAATCAACTTAATTTATAGTAAATTGTGAATTTGAGAAATTTATGCTGCAAATGAGAAAATTGTGCCACGATATCAAATTAATAATCAATAATAAATTTCATGATCAAACTTTATTAAACTTTTTTCGAAAGCAACGCTGAACATGATTGGATGATATGAGAAAAAAAATATCAGTCTTTCCATGTGGTTCCACGGAGCTGTTGGACCGTGATGTTCCACGGCCCCTTTAATGAGAAAAATTTGCAATCAAAAAAACAAATATATGATTTCGCAGAAATGGAAAAACTAAAGTTTTAGCGCAACAGACTACCACAGATACGACAGATAATGGTGAAATATTTAAGAGATCATAATGTGCTTGCGTTTGCAATTTAAATGTAAAATTATTCTGGTTGCAATTCTGCAAGCGCGCAACCAAATGTTTACCGAGCACTTTCAAACCTCACTGACTTGGTATTACGGAATTAAACAAAACAATAAATTTTAATGTAAAAGATAAGAATAATCATGACATCTAAAAGCTTTCAGGTGTAGGGAGTTTGGTTCTTTAAATATATGGGAGAATTAGTTTTATTTAGATATTCATGCTTTTTTGTCAAACGAAACACGGCTGATCTGATATGGCATTAAATAAGCTTCACCCCTATTTGAGTCGTGTATTTTGCTTCAGATTTGGATTCGTTAGTCGTTTAATAATAAAAGATGGGTTTCATATTAGAATGAACAGTCTGCGTTACCTTATAGAACAAGTATTTCTTTAGATTCTACGGTCGTGGGCCATCTATACAAGAAAAAGTTTAGTTGGAGTTGTCCCAAGCTGAGATTAAAAATACCACAAATAATAAAAACAAAAGTACAAAAAAGGTAAACAAATCAACTCACTAAAAAAAATTTTTGGCCCACATTTAATTAACCAATTCTTGTCAAATCAACCCCTTCCACTCGTTTAACACATATAATATGATTATACTTCGATGCCTAGGTCTTATTTCTTTAATACTGACAGTTGTTTGTGAGACGGTGTTTCAACAAGTGGATCATCCAATTTTAAATTTCAAAGACGTTGGCGGCCGAATAGGTTTATTTGGTTCTTTTGATGCATTATCGTTTTATTCATACGTGAACGCCTCAGAATTTTTGAACAATAGAACAAGCTTGTCAAACGAAGGCTCGAAGTTATTCTTGAAGGATACCTCGAATAATGACCATCTACAAATCTCGGAAATGAACGGGAACATTACTCAAATTGAATTAATTTCGAACAATTCCATAATAATCAATGGCAATTTTACACAATTTAACGGCCAAAATGTCAAAAGTCCCATAATTTATGAAATTAGCTCACAAAAAGTGACCAAAATATTAGACGCAAACACCAACGGTTCAGTGAACACATTCTTGATCGACAATGACTTGATATATTTGGGCGGAGATTTTGAATTCAATAACACCTATGGGGCCGGTGTTTACAACATATCGTCAAAATCTTTTTCTTCAACAAAATTTCAAGGTTTTGGTAATGATTCTACAATCAACACAATACACAAATTTAACGAATCAATAATTTTTGGAGGTAACTTCAACACTTTAGGATTATCAGATCTTTTGCTACATAACTTGACGACTAATAGTACAAATCATCATAATCAAACAAACACGACCATTGTCAACGCGGAACAACTAATATCTTTAAAACATGGAACATTCACCAGTGTAAATGGATTAGGCGATGATTCAAAAGTGGTTTGCTCATCAGACGACTATGAATGGGAAGCTAAACAAAACTCTGGTGCAGAATGGAAAGTCGAACTACCTGACGAAATGAAGGGGATCTCACCCACGAAAGCACGGATTTACATACCAGACAGTACCAATGGCATAAAACTATTCAGAATATATTCTTATCCAAATAACGGTATTATGAATTTAACATATATAAACCCAAAAACAAACGAACTAGCTCATTGTGATGCTTGGTGTCCTTTGTCAACTTTCGATGACTTGGAAACCATTACCAATGATAACGCTGAAAATTCAACTGACCTAAATCAGGACGGTGTTTTTGTTGACTCGAACGATGGAACATATTTCAAATATTATGATGCAAGCACAAAAACAAAGAATTTAGGGTACGGTTCCAACTTTCAAGAATTTGCGTTTGTTGATCAAGTTGATATTGATGCTGTTGGATTGACAATTACAGACTGGTATGGGGACCAAGCCGTATTCAGTGGATTCGAATTGTATCAAAACGCTATAACAGTGTTCGGAAACGACACGCTTAATGAACCAAATTGTGGAGATGATCTGAAAAATTATGCTGATATACAATCCGGTAGTTTTGAGTCGATAAGAACCAAGAGTCCAGGTTTAGCTACTGATTATTTGGTCACGTCTGACTCAAATGCTAAAATTACATTATACCCAAATATCTCGTATTCGGGAAATTATTCGATTATCATGAACACACCAGGGTGCGTCAACGATAATACTTGTCAAGAAAGGTCAATTATAAATGTTACAGTTATTGGTGACAATAATCTTTTATCAAGCTCGTTGATTTATCAAAACAATGATTACGACAAATTTGATTATTTATTTTATGGTCATTTAAATGGTACGACCCAAGATGGTTCCAACAAGATCGAGATTTCGTATCACCTGAAGATACAAGATTCAAGCTCAATTATGGTTGTTGATAAGGTCACAGCAAACATTGTGTCATTAGACAGCTATTACGACAGGAACAACACAAATTCAACTAAAAACAAGAGTGATTACAAAATTGAACCTATAAAGTTGAACGGATTGTTTGAATACTCAATTGCCAATTTTACAAATTTCGATGAGTCTTTAATCTACAACAAGTCTACAATCAGTTTGAATAACACATTTGTGGGGAATTCTTCTATTAATTTATTGAGTGGCAGTTTCAACAATGAAACAAATGTTGACCAAGTTTTGACACAAAATGAATCGTTATATTTGTTGGGAGACTTCGCTAGTAAAAATTTTACAATCACAAACAACAATTTAATAACTTTAAACATCAGCTCCTACAATTCTAAATTGAATGAGACAGATATAAAACTTCCTTCAACGTTGAAAAAGAGAAACGAATTTCTTGACGCCAGTTTTAATGATTCAATCTCTAAAATCGTGACTTTGCCAAGTGGTCTTTTAGCTTTGGGAAAGTTTAGTTTGGATGGTACAATCAAGGACTTATCAAATAAGAACAATACAGTTTCACATGCATACAATATAGTATTCAATTCAGATAATCAATGGTATAGCTTTGGTAATGATTACTTGAGCAGTAATGTGAACCAGTTTGCGAATTTTACTGTAAACGGCACCGAATATTACACATTCTCTGGGGATGATTTATATAAAATTTGGGACAACACAAACTTCAAATGGAGTAACAAAACATTCAATATATCACAAGCCGTTGAATTGAATTCGAAAGAGTTAATACTCGGTGGTCAAAGTTTCGAATTGATGGATCTTTACACAAGTAATCAAGCATATTTGAGTCAAACTGATAATTTGAATAAGGCCAAAATTGACATAACCTCAAGCATAACGAATTCTTTTTACGTGAACTCATCAATGAGTATAATAGGAGGACATTTTGAGTCATCAGATCATAAAGTGAAAAACGTTGCTATTATAAGCAACAATTCGATTACACCACTTCAGGGAGACATATCGTGGAATAATGAGACATTTGTTGAATCTATATATGTCGATTACAATCAAAATTATTTGTTTATTGGAACTAACGGGTCAGTCGAAATAGACTCAGACGTTAACGTGACTGGAATTGTCATTTACGATTTGAAAAATAACACATTTGCATCTTTCCAACCATCTGAGCTATCTAATAGCGATGGTTCATCAATCAACGTGAACTCAGTGGTGTTGTATGACGAAGGCAACAAATTGTTAGTGGGAGGTAATTTTGATTCTGCTGGTTCTTTGAGTTGTCAGTCCTTATGTATATATGACATAGCCAACACTAGATGGATAAGTCCACAAGGGGACAACGGAGGAAGCATTTCTGGAGTTGTTACTGACATGAAGTTTTATCAAGATAATCAGGTCTTAATTAGTGGAAACAATTTAACATTAAACAACGATGGAGTATCATTCTTGACTTATAATTTTGATTCACAATCTTTCAATACCAAGCAATCATTAAATTCGATTCAAAAAAACGTATCAAAATTCTTGTTGAATGATAAGTCCAATAATAATTTGAATAGTCGAATGATTGCATATGGTGAAGATTTTGTTTCAGGCTTTGATGGTAATCAATGGAAAAGCATTGATCTGGGGATAGATTATAGTTCCACTTCGTTCAAAGACCTAAAATTGTTGAAATTAGAAAAGTCCTCAAATTACAGTCAAAAATACTTCGACAACAACAACATAATCTCAATAGCTGGAGTTGTCAATTTAACAAATTACGGTTTGGTTAATATCGCCTTATTCAATGGAAGTACTTGGATACCATACATCTATTCAACAAGCAATTCTACTATTGGAAGTATCAATTCAATTTTGATCAACGATTTGTACCGATTCCAATCTTCTGACGATTTGAAAAACTTGACATCAAAATTGTCAAAAGGTAAGGTTGTGGGAATATCGTTAGCTTGTGCATTGGGTTCTACTGCACTCTTTGGTTTGTTATACATTATACCATATCTTGCATTATTTAAGAGCAACAGAGAATACGACTCAACTCAACGAATCCATGAGAATGATATGATGGAAGCAGTGAACCCGGAAGACCTACTACACGAAATAGATTTACAAAGAGAGAAATAAAATTTTAATACATAATTATATGAACTAAAACTTAAATTTTAAATTGGTAGCTTTTCTGTAAACAAATCAACATTTAATATATGAACTTTCCAAAAGGATTAGATCCAGCAATAACGAGACAACACTTGTTACATCACACCCTCTCCCCGTTAATATCGATTCAATCAACTCACAATGTCGATTTGTTATTTCAATCTTTGATTCATGACAGTAATCAGTCGTTAACGACATTACAAATATTCAAACCTTTTGGGAACAATGCAATATATAATGTACCAAACCAACAATTTAAGATTACGAACAACCAGCTAATTACTAAAGCCTATGACAACTTCTCCTTGAGGCTTGAGCCGTCATTGGTTGAGTTGTTATCTATATCCAGTGCACAAGTGAAAGATTCAATAAGACAATTGTTCAGTATATCGTCGTTGGAACACTATTTAAGACGGGCTTCAAAGAATGAAAGCGAACTATATCAAGTATTTTTCAATAAAGTAGTGTCATCCAACCAAGTCGTTTCATTTGATACGTTCAATCATCCCACATCTCAAATATTTATCATAAACTACTCACAGGACTCACTCGATGATTTAAGGAAATCGATTGTTGAATTCAGAAACTTCAACAATTTTCCAAAATATTTTCAGATTGACGATTTGTTGATTCATGTTTTCATAGTAAATGAAGATGTCTCAAATGATTTGAGTGAGTTTCAGAATGAAATAAAAAATAAGCTAAATATAAATAGTACAGTAATACCGATACACAATGAAGGTGAGAGTATAGAAATTAGTCTAATTGAAAATTGCACTCTAGAAGAAGACATACAACGAATATCAATGAATGATCTGATTGGGTCATTCAAAATTTCCAAATCCATGGATCAAATAATTAGACTAAAGCTCAACGAGTTCATAAACAAATGGTTAATTCCTCATATGCAATTGAAGATACGATACTGGGACGATCAATATTTGCAACCAAAAAAATCAATTGCTAACAAGTTTTTTCAATTTAAAAAGATTTTTAATAACGAAACCAATATAAATACCAATGAATTTAATGTTCACGAAAATTATTACTACAAATCATCGTCTGAGCAGGTATTAAGAAAATTGGCTGATTGGTCTTTAATGTTAAAAGACTTCAAATATGCGTATTCAGTGTATGATATATTAAAAAAAGATTACAGTAATGACAAAGCTTGGATTTACGTAAGTTCAAGTCAAGAGATGTGTATCATATCGTTGTTACTAGCTCAAACTCAACACAATTTGCAAAATCCGGATAAAAATACCTTACGAAAGATCCGGTACGATATAATCGAGCCATACATGGACAATCTTTCTTACACATTCAAGTCTAGATTTAATCTAAAAACTTACAATTTGAGAAGTCTTTTAATTGTTGTTGAGTTGTTACTTTGCATGTCGCAGATGTTTCAAATTACTTACTGGTGGAGCGATTTGATTGAAAAATATTTGAGCAAAGTCAAGGATGAATTCAATCAACATTTAAATCAGGATCTGGTAATCGAGGCCATTATTTTGGAGAGACTAGGCTACAATGCTGGTAAATTCATGTTGATTGTAAGACCACTTGCTGACGAGAAAGCAGAAAAAACCGAGACAAGCGAGATTGAGCCCGGAATGTATGTGAATGATGATAAATTACCACCTTCGGAAGAAACCGTTGGTTTGACAAAACACAGAAAGTCATCTTTATATTATTTATTGGCAATTCTCGAATGGAAACAGTTGAAAAACGATCAACAAGTCAAAAAATTGCAACCAAACTTGATTTACGATCGAAATAAATATAGTTTTGAAAATAATGCTTTGATCAGTGAAGTATATAGCTAATTCGATTATTGAATTTATACATTACAGACAAAATTGTCAACGTGACAGGAAATTCCATCTTGAGTCAATAGAAGTAGAAATCATTTACCTCAATCAAAAATGCAAGATCGACATTCCTGTTTTATAAACCCAAGATTGGGAACAATTTTTAGTCTAATATCGATTAAGTGAAAAAATGACCAGTTATAGCAAATTACATTGAAGTCCCGTGCAGTAGTGACGAGTCCATTCTGTTGTTGAATTAACTATACACTGAACTTTATACGCATTATATAACACAGGCCATAGAATTCTATTTATACTTTTTAAGCAAGTGTTCAGTCTGGTAAAGCTAATATGAATACCCCCTTACTTGAAATTTCCCTATTAATAAATTTGCGCGGCTTTTTTACGAATAGTTTTTCGCGAAGAGATGAATTTTTTTTTTCTAGTTTATCTGAATATATCGAGTTAATTATGGCTAAAGATAAAGTTAAGGACTCCAAAAGAAAATTGGAAAAAGCAGAAGAAATTGCTGACAAAAAGAAGGCCAAGATAGAAAAGAAAGAGAAGAAATCTAAGGATAAAGAAGAAAAAAAATCAAAAAAGGATAAGAAGGAAAAGAAAGATAAAAAGGATAAGAAAGAGAAGAAACACAAGAAAGATACAGAGGATGTAATTCAGGAGGAAGCTAAAGAAGTGGAGCAGAATGTTACAGAAGCAAATAATAGTGGTGATTACAAACAATCCACTGAATTATCATCTTTGCCTCAATCAGAAATAGACACATTTTTATCTACCAATGAGGTAACAATCGAGGATCCAAATAATTTGAATCTCAGACCCATATTATCTTTTGAGCAGGTTAAACTAACTGATAAAATCACAAGTAGATTATCAAAATTTCCAAAACCAACACCTATTCAATCAGTATCTTGGCCATATCTATTAAACGGAAATGATGTGATTGGAGTTGCTGAAACTGGTTCAGGCAAAACATTCGCATTTGGAGTGCCAGCCATAAACAACATATTAACTCAAAACAAATCAAAAAATATTTCAGTCTTGTGTATATCACCAACCAGAGAATTGGCCTTACAAATCTACGATAACTTAATTGAATTAACAAGTGATAACGGTATTAATTGTGTTGCCGTTTATGGCGGTGTTTCAAAAGACGATCAAGTTAAGAAGTTGAAAAAAGCAAATGTCATAATTGCCACGCCAGGTAGATTGGTAGATTTAATAAATGATTCATTAGTCGATTTATCGAAAATTGATTATTTGGTATTAGACGAAGCTGACAGAATGTTGGAAAAGGGATTTGAAGAAGACATAAAGAGAATTATTGGCTCATGTCCAGATCAGTTCAATAGACAAACTTTGATGTTCACAGCCACCTGGCCTAAAGAAGTTAGAGAATTAGCCAATCAGTTTATGAACAAGCCAATCAAGTTGACCATAGGAGACAGAGACGAATTGTCGGCTAATAAAAGAATTACTCAAATTGTTGAAGTTGTGAATAAATTTGATAAAGAAAAAATATTGATATCTTTATTGAACAAGTATCAAAAACAATTTTCAAATAAGGAGGACAAAATTTTGGTGTTTGCATTGTATAAAAAAGAAGCCACCAGAGTTGAAAATTTATTGAAAAGAAACAGATTTAACGTCGCTGCTATCCACGGTGACTTATCTCAGCAACAAAGAACACAATCATTGCAATCATTTAAATCAGGAGAGAATAATTTGTTGTTGGCAACTGACGTCGCAGCTAGAGGATTGGACATCCCAAATGTGAAAATTGTTATTAATTTGACTTTTCCTTTGACAATAGAGGATTATGTTCATAGAATTGGTAGAACTGGTAGAGCAGGTAAAACTGGTATTGCCCATACTTTATTTACCGAGGATGAAAAACATTTAAGTGGAGCCTTGCAGAATATTTTGAGAGGTGCAAATCAACCAGTTCCTGACGAATTATTAAAATTTGGTGGTCACACCAAAAAGAAAACTCATAGTGTCTACGGTGCATTTTATAAAGATGTTGATTCTATGAAAAAGGCAACAAAGATAAAATTTGATTAGGAGAGTATTGTGAAAATAAAATAGATTACATTTAACCCTCATAACGTGTAAATAGGTACTCTTGAGTACCGCAAATGTAGACATTTTGCTCTTCAGTCCCAGCTTGACCTTTAAAATTGGATATCGGCACTTTTTTAAAGGGCCCAGTTCTTTTAAAACTCGGAGCTTATATGGTAGCAGCTTTGACGCACGGAAGTAAGAAAAGAAATTCAGTAAAATCAACTGATATCGTTATGTAATCAATTACATAATTTCTATATACGTGTCTAAAATTGACTTTATATTAATAATCCAACCATCCCAATTATTCAACTATTTAAATAATTACAGTTTCCGTGTAGAATTACTACGAGCCGTTAAGTTTTTTAGCTATTGATAGTAATTTAATTGCGCATATAACCCAAGCAAGAACACTCCCAAATTTCACGGAAGATTTGATTAAAAAATAGAAAGTTCCGCTAGAAATATTAATTTTTCAGACCAGATTCCATCATATCAGTTTATACGATCAAGTTAATTACAACCTTCCCTTATCATAATGCATTTTTTTCAGTTATGGATCCTTCTACTAGTTAGCTTGACATCAGCTACTTACTCATCATCTCCGCATTATCTACCAAAAGCCGATTTCAATCCTTTTGATTCGCAGGATTTCTGTTCACAGATTATAACAAGCACATGTAATACTACTTTCACTTATATTGATGATTTAAACAAAAACATCAGACCTTACGTTTCAGATCTTGTCAAAACTTCATACTTTAGATATTTTAAAGTCAATTTGGACAAACAATGTAAGTTTTGGAACGCTCAACATTTTTGTGCCACTGAAAATTGTGCTGTGGAAGTTTTGGACGACTTCAATTGGAGCAATGTAACTAACGAAAATTACAAACCGTCTAAATTAGGTAAAATCAATACGCCTGAAGCAACGGCTTTGTCGAATCCGATCGAAACCGAAGTTGAAATTCAAAATTGTCACGAAGAATTTGATTACAGTTATATTGATGAAGAGGATCACGAATGTGTGTACGTCAACTTGTTGAATAATCCTGAAAGATTTACTGGATACGGTGGTAACCAATCATTCGATGTATGGAAAGCTATTTACTCTGAAAACTGTTTTCCAAATACAAATCCAATGTCGATGATGCCCAATCAAGAAAAAGAAAAATGCATTGAAAAGAATTTATTTTATAGATTGGTTAGTGGTATGCATGCTTCTATTGCTGTTCACTTATCAAATGAATATTTAGATCCAAGTACCGGTGAATTTTATCCAAATTTGAGAATATTCATGGAAAGAGTTGGTAAATTTAATGATAGATTATCGAACATTTACTTTAATTTTGCATTAGTGAGTGAGTCTTTAGTCAAATTGAATGAACTTTTACCATTGAAAGACTTCATTGCTAGCGGATACGACGATATCACTCCAAGACAAGATCAAAATGTTTTATTAGAAAATTCTAGTGAAAACCAGGATGTTTATAATGAGTTGTTATTAGATGACATAATTCCTGCATTATCTTCAAACACATTGTTTGATACTTCAAGCTTATTTGACCCCAAAAAAGTTGATCCAAACTTAAAGAATGATTTCAGAGCAAGATTCAAAAACATATCTGCTATAATGGACTGTGTTGGCTGCGATAGATGCAGAATGTGGGGAAAAATTCAAACAATTGGATACGGAACAGCTTTAAAAATATTATTTGAAAATAGCGAGGACAATTCTAATTTAAAATTCAGAAGAATCGAAATTGTAGCTTTGATTAACACTTTAGACAGATTATCAAAATCAATTGAAGCCATCAATAGTTTCAAAAAAATGTATTTAGAGCATTTGAAAGACGTAGCTGCAGGTTTGGCTCAACCAGGTGATTATGACAAAATACAACAAAACGACCAAAATGGATTTCAATTCCCATTTGTCAGTTTTGAAAAACCACCACAAAAGCAAGAGACCAAATTACCCGAACCACCAATATCCAAAATAGAAGCTACTCCATCATCTAGAAAATTAACTATCGAAGAAATTGCGAGAACGAAACCACAAGACCGTACTTTTATGGAGGACTTTAGATTGGCATTCAATGAGGTTTGGCAAGCTCTAAAATTTGTGCTTACCAGTTATCAAAAATTTCCAATCATTTTAACGAAATTAACCTTAGTTCAATTAAATACTTGGTGGAATCAGCTAATAGGCAAGCCACACGTATACGAATATCAAAGTAGTATAGACTACGAAGCTAAAGAGTATAGCAGGTTGATCAATAATTAAAACCGTTTATAGATTTTCCATTCATGTATAAATAGATAATTTTTTTTAATATGCGATTCAAGATCTTTTTGCACCCAAATATTTCCAATAACACAAATCCATCGGTATAAAGCCATGATTAGATTTTAAAGTGTATGTTTATTCAATTTGTTGCGCTATTAGCAATGAACATTTGTACGACATTAGCTTTGGAGTTTTTGGACTACCAAGTTCAATTTGTGAACTCAATCAATGAACTTAATCAGACTGCATTAGAAAACGCTTCTGTCATATTTAAAATTAGAAACAGTACTTCTTTAATCTTAAATGATAAGTTTCTTGGTATGAAGTCATCCAAGTGGTTGCATTTGCGGAGTTCTTTGCCGACAACAAAAATTCAGAACATACCAGTTTCAAATTGCTTAAATCAAAAGTTTGGATCGGGCGGTGATCTCGAAGTGCAAACTCATACAGTGACTACATTTGTGGGCACCATCGATTTTGGACTTAGTTTAAACATAATATTTTATTACGAAAAGTTATCGCATGTTTGGGAATTCACAAAACAGATCACAATCAAGAACGTTTACAGTTGTTACGTGCCACCACAACAGATTGGGCAGATATGGATAACGAACATGGAGCTAAGTTCTTTCGATATTGAATTGCACGAATTGAAATTCAAAAGGTCATGGAAATCCAAAATAAAAATACTTAAGTTTTACAAAAAGTTCAAAGACGTCAAATTGATAAAATCGAGAAACTTCATGATTTCGTGTGTGACCAATGAAACCATGCTCGATTGCAAGGGACGACAATCTGCCAATAATTTGATCGTTGTCAAGTAATGCTATACACGGATCAAATACTGAAATTCACGTGACCAAAAACGGTACTACAAAATAGTGTGCACATTTTTCTGATCAAGTTTGGTCCTTCCTTATCGATCCCTTACAATCTAGAATATTCATTTCTCTACAACGACTCATAAAATCAACATCTAGTACTTTTTGTTCACTTTAAAGAAATAGAAAATTTAGATTATATTAGTTCAGATTGAATTCTCATTTTTTTTTAGTTCAACTTGTATCACCCCCACAGATTCCCCATGTCCCTAGCTGACGGAGAGTACGAAATAGATATATCGCAAATTTTAAACAATAATGGATCGGAATATGAAAATGTAGCAGTGAAATATGGATTTATTCCCGATTCTATGGATCAATCAAAACCGTTGAAGTTTTATCAAAATAATCAGAAATGTATTTTGCAAGGGCTATCGAATGTGAATAATTCCGTGATATTTGAGGGAACACAGCAGAGAAATAGCATAAGTCAAAATGCAAATAATGAAGAATTCTATTTGACTTTTGACGGAAATGACCAAAATGTGATACAATTGAAAAAACTATCAAACATTTTTAGATTGAACAAGAGCCGGAATGTAGAGAAATTGCAAAACGAAATAAAAGAACTAGAACTAGAGCATAATAGAGGTGTACGAGAAGCTGGAAAATTAAAAGAGTACCCGCAAAAGAAGGTCGAAAATAGAAAATTAAACGTACAGGCAATGTCCGAGGTGACAAAAACTCAAAAAGATGTAACTCCAAGTAGGAATACGTCTGTTTCACCGGCGAGAAAAAAGGTTTCAACAAAAGTGGAAAAGCAAGAATTTGCTTCTAGGGATAAATTATTGTCAAGTCCCTTGCAGTTGCCACCGATAAAAAAGTCAGTTGCATCAAAGTCGTCAAAACGCCCTCCGTCGGCAACACCAGTGATCCCGCCAAAAGATGAAGAAGTGGTGATTAGTGAATCTGATTTCGAAGATCTAAGTGAGGTTAAAGACAAGGAAGAATTTGACGAATTCAAAAATTTAGAAAATGAGTTGGAGCAAGTACTTGAAAGTGGAGACGACAAGCAGTCAAAATTGGATAATCGGCAGAATGGAAGTGGTTTCGAGGACGAAAATTCAAGTTCAGAATCAGATTCTAACTCCCATGGGTTTAATTTCCAAGGCATTAAAATCAATGAAAATAAGTCAAATACAAGTAACAGAAGAACCACAAGTTTTGCCACCAGTGGAGACAGTTTAGGAAAACCCAGAAGTCTTCGAGATTTGATGGGCGGGACTAACAATAACCCCAATGATGATGGAAGTAGCTCTGAAGAGGAATAATTAGTTATACGTTTACATAGTTTTATAAAATCGGCACTACCAATTTTTCTGATTTAAATTACATGGATGATACCGTCTTAGAATTATCAAACAGAGTCAAGAAAATTGAACTCGCATTAAGCTCCATCAACGATGAAACGTCCATAGTTGGCCAAATAGATACAATCAAAAAGAAACTACTGTCTATCTACTCTACTAATCCAGAGTTGGTGAGATTGAACAAAATTATAACCGAATTAAAGTTATGGAATCATTTAAATCAAGATGACACTCTAGATCTAAACACTAAGAAGGAAGCTATTTTATTGAACTACACGAAATATCTTGACACAATTCTGAGCTTAGGTCATTTGAATTGTTTTGACTACGAGGCATTGTTTAAAAACATCACACATACAATCAAGCTGACAAATATAGAAAACAACCAATCTATATTAGAATCTAGAATGGGACAAATAAAGCAGCTCGAAAATTATTATGAAACCGTTTTGGTCAAGAGTATGCTAATTTGTGAAAGGTATGTGCGACTTACCATTAAAGAAAACGAGTATTGGTTAGACATCAACCAACAATTAGAAGAAGTCACGCAGAAATTGAACCAAATAGAGAAGGGGAAATCAAGTCTCAATAAGTATTAGTCTATACAGAAATGGTCTTCCAGATGTTCAAACCGTCTGTACCTGTAGATACCAAACATCCAGGGATTTGCAGGTGCCATCTTACATCCTTGACATCTTTTTGCCAATGTACGAACAACAATTGAGGAGGTATATCGTGTAGTTCTTTTAATTCTTTTCTTTGTTGTGAAATTTCTTCGTCGTCAGCTTCAACTGCCAAGTCCCATAAAGTGACAGTATTGTCTTCCGAAGAAACTGCTATTATTGACTCATCTAGAGGATTAAATGAAATGGAAGTAATTGGTGATTTGTGGAATTGATAATTTGCAACTGGTGATGGGTTCGTGATTTTTTGACTGAAATTTCTTAAATCCCATACACTCCATGATCCATCGTCGTGACCCGAAGCCAATAAATGATTGATCTTGTTACACCACGATAACACATTGATGTCTGAGGCAGAACCGACAACCGACAAAGCAGGCTTGTGTTTTTTGGATCTTGTGTCCCAGATCCTGATGTATCCGTCACAGCCCCCAGTTGAGAAAACTGTATTTTCATTAGGTGACCATTGAATATCTTCTATAGACGATTGTGATGCAAAGTATGGTGTTTTGTCTGTCTGCCATGAAGAGGTGGTTCTAGAAGTTAGGTATATTCTTCCAGATAAATCCCCTGACAATAATGCTCCTGTGCTTATCAAAGGCGACCAATCTAGCCCATAACCTTCCACATTTCCGTGTGCTTTAACTGTATGAATTGGTCTTTTGCTAGATTTCGGAATCATATACCCTGGTGTGTCAAATGCTTTATATTGTGAAGACAAATCAAATATGTTGACCTCACCATTTTCCGACCAAACTGATGTTAAATATTCTCCAGTTTGAGCAGAGTTTGGACTCACTCTGATTCTATTAGTGGTATGCTTCAAAGGTATAGTTTCCGTATCTAATATCGGATCCGAATCCATGTCTTCGTCATCATCCTCATCATCATCTTCGTCTTCTTCATCCTTAACCAATGTTTTAACTAAAGACGATGCTTTCATTGTTATCAATTCATTATCTTTGCTCTTTGCAGCTTGTGTAGCTGTGGTTAAATACACACTTGCTGGATACGATCTTCTTTCGTTGCCCAAATTATCCGGCAATATATCCACAGTCAAGCAAGGCCATGGCAAATTTATGTTATGTAACATCTCGTAGACTGAAGGATCCGCTTCCAACACTTCATCTGGACCCAAAGGCTTTGATTTATGAGGTAAATATATTGAAGATTCTGCTTCAACTGCTTCTTTATCGTTGATTTCTTGTATTTTCTGGTTGGCAGAATCTTCATCCATATCTTCATCATTGTCTTGTTCATCCAATTCTATGATTTCCCCATCACTTTCGAATTCATCACCGTAAGGATCTTCGAATTCACCAATATCGAGATCCTTTTGACTTTCTTCTTGTTGTGGTTTAGGTACTGAATCTTTGCTGGTTTTAACTTGAGCAGCTTGAGCGTCATTGTGACTATTTAAGTCATCTTCTGCTGCTCTTTTAGACATCACTACTGTGAATTTTTCAAATCGATAAAATTTATGAGAAGAGATGCAATTTCGGTTTTGTGTATTACACGTATAACTTCAATACCGAAATTACATGGAAAGAAAAGCATTTCTAGACCAGGAAGCCCCTCCTGGCTATATTGCAGGTGTCGGCAGAGGAGCTGTTGGTTTCAGCACTTTTTCAAACGATGCATTCAACAACGGAGTTAAGATTTTGGATGATGATCACGGTGATGAAGAAATTGATGGAGGTGTAGTTGATGACGGATTGAACTTTTCTTCAGGTAAAAGAAACGAAGAAGATGAAGAAGAGGACAGAGTATATCAAGCAATTGAAGACAAGATACAAGCAAAGAGGAAAACCCCAGTAGTTAACACCACAGAAGTGATATCATCAAAAGCACCAAAGTTTACTGATCTAAAAAGAGAATTGGCTAATTTGACCGAAGATGACTGGTCAATGATACCCGAGCCTGGTGATATGACTAGAAGGAACAAAAGACAACGGTTACTAGAACAACAACAGCAAAGAACTTATGCTTTACCCGATTCTATTCTAGCGGCAAGTTTTGATTCTACCTATTCAATCTCCGAATCCAAAGACAAACTGTTGACTTCCCAATTAGACGGTTTACTACCCAATAGCAGTACGTTAGAGGAAAGTGTACAAAACGAAATTTTAAACTCTACTGGAATAGAGGAAGACATGAGAATTGCAAATTTGAAAAAAGGTAGATTGATATTCTCATCATTAAGGAAAAGCCAGCCTAATAAAGCGTCATCCTGGATATCTTCAGCAAAATTGGAAGAGTCGTTCAGAAACTACAACCTTGCTAGAAAATATATTCAAGAAGGTTGTGACAAAATACCGAAAAGTGAGGACCTATGGCTAGAAAATATTAGACTAAACAATACAGACAGACAATTGTGCTCAAAGATTATTAAGCAGTCTTTGGTTTATAACAGGAAATCAGAGAAATTATGGCTACAATCTTATCAATTCGAAACAGATCCAGCTACAAAGAAGAAAATCTTAATGAGAGGGTTGGAAGAGATGCCTGGTAATGTCAAGCTATGGGAAAATCTAATAGATTTAGAACAAGATCAATTGATGGTGAAGAAGTTGTTGACAAAAGCTGTGGAACTATGTTCGAAAGAATGGGAATTCTGGCAAGCTTTGATTAACTTATCATCGTATGAGGAATCCAAAAGTTGTTTGAATAAAGCTCGAAAAATCTTAGTTGGAGATTTGAGAGTTTGGATAACCGGATGCAAAATTGAAGAGCGAGAGCATCCAGAGATTGAGCAATCCAAAGTGAACAAGTTGTTTGCGAAAGGGGTCAAAGAGGCTAAAGAATTGAAGAGAGCAGAATTTTTCGACTACTCTATCCTGGCAAAAGACGAAGGATTTACCAAAACGAGTAGCGCAATACTACATGGCTATTTAACAACATGCGAGACTTTAGATGACATTATACCAGAATTAAAAAATTATCCAGAATTCATATCAAATTATATATTGGAATATCTTGTAAATCAAAACCCAAACGACGTTGAAATTTGGGACAAATTATTCAATTCTTTCAGGGAATCTAAAAACTATGATAAATTGTACAAATACTACGAACAAGCAACAAAAGCAAACCCAGAATCTACCATATTGTATTTGAAGTATGCTAAAGATAAGTGGATGTTGTCTGATGATGTAGACGCAGCTAGAAATATATTAAAAAAAATTGAATTTACAAGCAATGATGTTTCTGTAAAATTAGCTCGCTTAAAATTAGAGTGGAACACTAGAAACTTTGATTTAGCAAGAAATTATGCAGAAGGTTTGATAGCTCAATACCCAAAGCAGTCTGAAAAATTTTGGTACAAATACATTCACATTTTAAGATGTTTGAAAGACCCAGTTTCCAATATTGTTCAAATTTCTCAAAAGGCTCTTGAGATATATCCCGAAAGCTGGAAATTGAGTATTCAGTACCTAGACATTTTGAGCACCGAGAATATTGAGAGAGCCAAAGAATGTGCGTCGAGATTGGTGAAACTGTACCCACACTCAATTAATATTTGGATCAAATACAGCTCTATTTTTGAAAAGTTGAATATTATGATCAAGGCTAGATCAATCCTTGATCAAGCACTATTGACCAATCCTGACTCAATACAGCTAATTGCAGAAAAAATTCAGTTTGAAATAAGAAACAAAGATTTCATAACTGCGAGACAATTGATCAGCAAATACATTAAAATTCATCCCAGTTCAGATTTGCTTTGGTTGGTTAATTTGAAATTAGTGCCCAAAATGTCTCAAAGAAAGACTTTATTCTTAGACGCCTTGAAAAACACAAACAACTCCCCCAATGTCCTATTATTTATAGGAGTTTCATTTTGGAGAGACGGAAAATTCACAAAGTCCAAAACATGGTTCGACAGAGCATTAACGAGCGATTTGAAAAGTGGTGATTCTTGGGGTTGGATGTATAATTATTTAGCGAAATTCGGCACCTTTGATGAACAGAAAAAATTGATTGAGGAATTCGAAGAAAGTTTCAATAGTATAAATACAGGAGAAGAATTCATCAAAATAAAGAAAAGTACTGATAACTTTGACAAAAGTCCTGTGGAATTATTGAAATTGACAGCTAGCCGTTTAATAACTATATAGGATTTACATATTTTTCATAGATTTTCAAATTCAATGCACTTAATAAACAAGGGAACTGGTTTTTGTTTATCACCCATTCCGTCGCCAATTCTTCACACATTGACTTGAACTCGTAGTTTCCATACGCTTTTAAAGACCTGTTGTCGATATCGATTATCAAATAAGACGAGTTGGCTCCTTGCGCCATGAATCTTGATGTTAGTTTAAGTCTTGAAGATAGATCGCTGTTGCTTATTGGATTGGGCAAAAATTCAATCAAGAATCCAAAGTATTTTGATATAATTGTTAAAATGTCTTTTGATTTTTTCGAGTAGAACTCCTTCAACCGTGCGTGTTTCTTTACGAGTTGATCTATTTTGATTTGCAATAAATTCTTGTCATCTTCTTGCCTATTAAACAAAGCCATAGGTATCAAATTTTCTGGATCTTGATTATTCACGTATTTTTCAATCAAGCTGTTATTCTCTTGCCTCAATGCATTCAACGTTTCTTGTTTGATCATTTGGTCTTGATGCAATAAATTGTTCTTAAATTGTAAAATTTGCTCCTTCTCATCAATTTTTCCAAATGTGGATAATTTCAGATTTAACTCTTTAATTTTAAATTCCAACTGATTAATTTTATTGGTAAGATTTATATTCTCCTTTTCCAAATCGATCGCTTGAGCTTTAAAACTATGTCTCTCTATATTAGGTCGCTTATTGCCTATTTCAATATTTTGAGGATTAATTTTCTCTAGTTCGTTAAGTTTTGACTTGTAGTCGTCAACCAACTTCTCCAAATTGGTCACATACTGATTCATGCTTTTATTCTCTTCTTTTGGTTGCAGGTCTTTCTTCTGCCCGTCTAGTTGCTTCAACAGGTTTCTTAAAAACTCTATCTCTTTAGCATTAAGATTTTTCACTCTTTCTAATTTGATATTTTGCTCACTTGCTATCTTAAGCTTTTCTTGCAAATCATTCACAGTAGGAATATAATCATTTTCAAACTGATTTATGTGGTCTTCTAAATCTTGTTTTAACTCATTGAAATCGTTTGTTTTATCATTTAACTTTTCTTGTAGCGTTAAATTCTTTATTTGAGCTTCTTTAAAAACAGTAATGAAATTTTGCACTTTCACAGAGTTGGTCAAATCTTCATCTTCAGTGTCTTGGACTATAGCTTCGCTTAGACTTTTAAATAATTCGTTGTATTTGTTTTCTAATTGTAATTTTTCAACTTCCAACTTGATATAATTTTGCTCCAAATTTTCCAAGCTCTGGACTTTATTTGCCAACGAGATGTTTTTCTGCTTCAACAATTCGTTTGAGGTTCTATTCTGTAGCAACTGATCTAATTTCGATTGTAATTTGTTATTCGTATTTTGTAAATTTGCAATTTTGTTCAAATGGTTATCCGAATCACTATTTATCAGCTTTGAATACCTATTTAATTCTTTAACCAAATCGTCATTTGATTTTTGTAGATTTTCGTGAGCAGCGGTTTTATTGTCCAATTCAGTGTTTAACTTATCATTTATTTTGAGTTGGTAATTCCAATCGGAGGTCACCTGTTTGTGCTTTCTGATTAGTCTGTCATTTCGCAGCTCAAGATCATGATAATTGTCATTTAGCATTTTGTTCTCTTTTTTGAGGTCCTTTATTTCTTGGATCAAGTCAGTGAATTTACTGTCATTGATATCTTGTTGATTATTAAATTTTTCTTCCAATTGTTTCTTTTCGTTATACACATAATCAAAATTTAGCTTCAAGTTTTCTAGTTCTGTATTCTTCTTCACAATGACACCCTCGTATTTCAGTATCAATGATTCTTTTTCTTGTTTCCATAATTTTTTTTCAGTTTCGGCAGAGTTCAAGCGATATTCTAACTTTGATATGTAGATTTTCAAATCGCTTTCTTTCAAATTTAAAGTGGTTGTGATGTCCAACACACTACTGTCAGCTGAAGGATTGTCTATAAAGGGCGATGACCCGGTAGTCATTCTATTGTAAAAGTGAAAGTTTTGTTTATTATTATTGTTTTTATACAAGAGATTGGTTTTTCTGTTGATCTCGCAAACCACTTTAAGTTGTTTCACAATTGAGATACTAGTGAGTAAACATGTCAAGAATGTATGTAAAGACAGGCCATTTAACTATGTGACTATACTAACTAATATCAGTCCAAGAAACTTCAAATTGTTGGAGGAATTAGAAAAAGGAGAAAAAGGATTAGGTGCTGAGTCAATTAGTTATGGGTTAACTAATCAAGACGATATTACAATGACTTATTGGAACGGAACAATTATTGGACCACCACACCTGAGTCACGAAAACAGAATCTATTCCTTAAACATTATCTGTGATGAAAGTTATCCTGACAAACCACCAAAAGTTTCATTTGTCTCCAAAGTCAATTTACCTTGCGTCGATGGCCAGGGAAACGTAATAGTTGATGAATTTGATACATTGAAAAATTGGAAAAGATCATATACTATGGAAACTGTTTTATTGGAATTGAGAAAAAGTATGGCGTCGCCAAATAACAAGAAGTTGCAACAACCGGCTGAAGGGTCGACTTATTAGAGAAGCTGATCGATAATATGATTTCATTAATGAATTTAGATATATACAATTTTACTATAGTTCATAAATCATCGAATTTGTCATTAATCACAGACTTGAGTCTAATTCTATCTCCATTAAGTTTCTAAACTCTTTCTCGGCATTTAAAAAATCTCTAACATCGGTCAGAAATTTGGGGTTTTCATAAAGATCCTGATTGGTATCCTCATTAGTGATTTCGATATTTATCCACCGGTTGGTCTTAACTTTTTTGCCGTTTTCTTTAATCACGATGGGTATTAAGCATCTCTGAAATATCCTTTTAAATGGCAAGCATATTATTTCTGGGGATGAAGAGATATTGTTGTTTCTAGGTTTGAAAGTGCACTCGTGTTGCGTAATTGAGGTTAGGTGGCATTTAAATTTAATTGGATTGTTTAGCTGTTCTCTGTATTGATTTTTAATCTCATTTGATGAATATACCGGTATGGGTGGTGCCATTAATATGCCAATATAGATTAGAACAATTTCGCGAATTTCTCATGCAAATAGAGTTTTTTGATCGTAAGAAAAGTAGGGTTGCAAATAGAATGTAAGTACCAACGCTACCGTAGATATACGAATCGAAAGAGCAGTATTGAGTGAATCATGAATCTATATACTAAATGTCAAAGATTGGTTCACCGACAAAAATGCCCTTCGTGAGTGTGTCAGTTCTTGACAACTTGGAATAGCTTTTCTGTTAAAAGATCTTGGGTCTATTTTTGTCTCCAAACGTGGCACCTGACACATAGGTTGAGTTCTTTATAAAATGCGATATACTATGTGAAGAATTTCAAGTTTTAATTTCAATAATTACTAGAAAGTACGTATCTCTAAATCCTTTTCATCAGGTCGCTACTTGGTTGGTCATTGACATGCGCTTAACATCTCACATCAATTCCTTTACGTTTTTCACTTTCTCTCAATTCAAACATCACTTGAGACGCGACGTATAAACAGACTGAACTAATTATGAGAAATTGGAATCCTTGCCACGTTTTAAACAAATCATTGAGCAATAACAAAATTCCATCAGTTCCCAAGCAAAAACCAATTAAATTGGCAATCATCATCATCCAAATGTTAACAACTGCACCGAGACCGCAAACATGCCTGAACCACCACTCATTTTCAAATCTTTTGAAATACATCTTTGCGGTTATTTCAGGTATCAAGAATAAAACAATCAACCAACCCCACATCAACAACTTAAGTTCTATATCATGCCATATGGCGACAAAACTGAAGACCAATAAACTATTTAGAATTCTGTATTTTCCTCCACCACCCATTGGAACGTAGATATACCTTATGACCCACCGGTTGAAAGACCTATGCCAAGCTCTCCAAAATGCCATAGCACTAAAATTGTTATCCATACATCTGATCATATTTTCAGGCGGATCAATACCATCTAGCAAACTCCATAGTCTGAACATTCTCCACGGGATTAACAATTTCAACCATATTATATTTAAATTGAACATTCCCAACATTGAAATTTGAAACGGCGTGTTGCCTTGCCATGCCTTTGTTTTAGAAACTGCAACTACGTACATGTAATGCAATATGAATTCCATCGTCAAAACGCAAAAGACAAATCTAACAAAATATGTGAATATTCTTCTGTAATTGGCGACTGTTGAGTTTTGTTGGTAATTTGATTGATAAATGTAATCATTGAAAGTTATTATAGGACCAGCTATAAATAAAGGAGCGTAGGTTATGTATGCAATGTAATTTATTGGATTATAATCATTGATGGGTAATGGCGCTGACAATCTATCTCTATCATCCAAATTGCTTAGTGTTTCTTGTTTAATAGCAAATGATTCTAAGTTTTTCAGTCTTTCAATATAATCAAGATTGAATGAAATCATTCTCAATAATGTAAAATTAAACATAACATCCCATCGTGCGATAATACCTTTAGGATAATTATCAAAGGGGCCCAACGAAAATCCACCATACCATTCATTGAAAAACAAAGTGCCAACTCCGTATATCCATGTAGCCCATATTGCAGTCTTGTAATCTAAAATATACTTTCCAATCACATAATTTATCAACAAGTGGATCAGTAATTTAATTGTGTTTACCCCGTGCAATGCTAAAAGAAAAATTAACCCAAAACCAAAGTCAAAATAACTCCTTTTCTTAATATGCAAAATTGGACTTATCAATCGTCTTAAACTTACATGCGCCACCGTCAATATAGATAGCATTTTGAAATTGTCTCTGAAAAACCGGTATTGTTGATCAGAATTGTCGACTTTTCTCCCAAACAACCAACCATCCGATAGTAAATGTTGAAATCTCGGATAATTAGGATTTGTCTCATTAGAAGCATCCATTGCTGCTTTAAACATCAAGGGAACTATAAGTATAAACACCAAATAATATATCTTGAATTCAATTGATCCCCATTTGTCATTCACTTTTGCATTTTTTATAACCAGTTGCTTTTTTGAAGAGTTAGAAAACCGGGTGTCTAAGGTATTTAAGGAAAAGAAATCCAGTATGTATGTCATTATTAATTGGCTTAGTTTGGTTGGATACAAATCATTCCTATTGATGATATTTTTTTTTTTCTATTGGGAAACATCGTTAACTATGTCTGATAATGAATACTATAGAAGACCGAATCCTAAAGGCTGGACACCTCCAAAGGCTCCATACAATCCATACGATCCAGAAGACATAAGACCGGCCCAAGGGTATCCTTCAGAGTACAAATTGCCTAGCCAAGAACCAAAAGGGTTTTCATCGTTACCAAGAGCTCCAACTCAGTACCAACGAGTAAATGAGACTATGGAAAGATTGAATTATATAGCACGACCCCAATCAGATTTATACCCAGGACAATTTAAAGTATTGCGCAAAGTGGATACCAACAGAAGACTAGATTTGGGCTCGAGGCATCTCAGTACACTTTTGACCGGAGGCATAATTATTTACTTTACATTTTTTTATAGATGGAATGACGGAAAGGAAAATGTGTTTAGTGATTTCTATAGATTCCAATTGAAATTGAAAGAAAAAATTAAAGGTGGGTTGGACGAAGAGGACTATGATGATCTATATCATCCAAAAGGATCTGGTATTGTGTTGAAGAATGTTAGAGATAGCCAGTATATCAGTGAGGATATTAGAAAATCTAAAGAGAGCGAGAATTTGATATTGAATAGACCGAGTGAAAGACATGTGTTGGAAGCCGAGAGAATCAAACAGGAGCAAGAAGAGCAGATGTTCAGGGAGTTGGATTCACATAAGCAGTTTGCGCTGGAATTACAGCTGGAGCTCAATGCAAATAAGAAAAGGAAAAAATGGTTTGGTATATTTTAATAGATGCGTAAAACTGATAATATTATTTAACTTATTATTTTTCTGTTAAGGCACAAATACGATACAAACGCAAACTTAGATTTCAAATGTACCTTAAACAATGCCTGTTCATGAAGAAATATCGATCTTTTCTAGTATCTTTAATATAAGTGTCATTGCCACAAAAGTTGTCATATTATATTTATCAGTTTTGTTAGGCTTTAAACCTCATGAAAAGCCAACCACAAACGCAAATACAGAAAATTGCTTTAAAACAAAATTGGTGAATGCTAAAGACATTAATGATATTGTGTCGCTCAGCGGATACAAAGTGAGAGAGTATGTTGTCACCACAGGAGACGGGTATTTGTTGGTTTTGCACAAATTGGAGTCTTTAACTCCAACACAATCACAAAGAGGCATTGTATACTTCCATCATGGGCTATTAACATGCTCAGAATTATGGGTCTTGGGATCTACAAAGCAAAAAACATTGCCATACCTACTATGTGATCTAGGTTATGAAGTTTGGTTGGGTAACAACAGAGGAAATAAGTATTCTAGAAAACATTTGAAATTATCGGCGTCAGACCCCAAATTTTGGGATTTTTCGTTGGATGAATTCAGTTACTTTGATATACCAAATAGTTTGACCTATATACAAAATCATTATGCCAATTTGACTGACAACAAGATTATTTATATTGGGTTTTCACAAGGTTGCTCCCAATTGTTTGCAAGTTTAAGTCTTCATCCTCAATTGAACTATCAAATTAAACATTTCATAGGGCTATCACCAGCTATCATTCCTCAGAATTTGAACCATCCGATTTTGAAACTCATAGTTAATCAAACTGCTTCCGATAATTCCTTTTTGTATAGTCTATTTGGTCGCAGAGCTATAATGTCATCTGTATCGTTCTGGTCAACAACTTTGGGACCTGCACTTTATGAAAAGATAGTTGACAAATCGTTGATTTTATTGTTTGGATGGCAAGGTGAGAAAATAAGTCGATTACAGAAAGAAATTGGGTATCCACATATGTTCTCCAATAGTTCGGTCAAGTCGTTACTACATTGGTTTCAAATTATCAAGGCAAATAGGTTTCAAATGTTTGATGAAACTTGTTCTTTTGGATTAACTAAATTACTATTGTTATCTCAAAAACTGAAGATAAAGGCAAACAAAACTACACCATTTCCAATCACCGATCATCTAAACGTCCCTATGCTGTTGTTTTATGGAGACAAAGATATATTAGTAGACATTGATAAGACAAGAAGTTTGATTGTGGATAGCAACCGAGGAATGACAAATAAACTAGAAATAAACTTATGTCCCGGGTATGAGCACATGGACACATTATGGGGAGACGAAGTGTACAAAGATGTGTTTGAAAAGATTATCAAAAAGTTGGACCATCTAGACGGGAATAGACTATCCAATGGCACGCCGCAGGTAATACTAAACGGCACAACCAAACATCGCTTCAATTCAAGATAAATACCAGGTCGTGTGCTTATTTCAAAAAAATCTTTTGTTTGTATATAAACTTCCATTCTGACACCAACTTCTCATCTCTTCTTTTTCTTTTCTTTAACGCAAATTTCACAGACATTCACAACGCTAAAGCATTCCTTTGAGGTTGAATCCATTATGGCATTCTTGACCCATGACCATTGGGATATTGTTGTTGAAAAGGTAACTTTTTATATGTAGTGGACTGGAGATGAAACTATACAGTTGATCTTGGGTGCAGCATCCCATGTGTTTGAAATCTTTGTATTTTTCTAAGGGATTACCTTCGTGTGCCCGTATGGGGGATGGTGCAATGATCAACGGTACATATTGTGTAAAGATTTAAAACTACCTTTCTCTTCAAAATTTTGTTTTTCTTTCAATGAATTTTTCATTCCTATCATTGTTGGTCTTGGTATCAACTGCGTTTGCCAGCAATTGTACGGACTTTTCCCTGGTACCACAAGATCAACGCTGCGCATTTACAACTAGTAACAGTTGCTTCAATGATGGATTAATTAATCATGCAAAATTGTACTATTGTCATGTGGGCTCAGTAATCCCCTCAAGTATCATGTTATTAATCAGTTTCCTAACGTTGGGATTGATCTCTTCTGAATTATTGTGTCCTAATTTACACGTCATTTCAAAGAGCTATCTCAAAATTAATGACAATTTGACTGGATTAACGTTGTTGGCATTTGGTAATAGCTCGCCAGATATACTAAGTAGTTATCAAGCAATAAGATTGGGTTCCATAAATTTGGCAGTCTCTGAACTAATCGGAGCTAGTCTCTTCATCACCACAGTTGTTGTTGGCTCAATAGCGATATTGGCTCCATTCGAAGTGCCCCAAAGTTTATTTATTCGAGATTCGGTGATGTATGCAATCATACTTTGTTTGTTAATGGCTTCGATCTTTCTCAAAAAATTGACGTGGGAGATCAGCTTAGCTTTGATCTCATTGTATTTGGGCTATGTTGGTTTCGTCATTATTGTGCATAATAATCATAAATCGAGAATTATTTCATTTGTTAAAGATCAAAGATCCAGAAGTAATTACATAACTGATGAGGTTGAGATTGAAGAGGATTATTTTGACGATATGGCGAATTTGCCAACTATAGATGATGTGGAATTACAAAACGAAGTTGATCTAATACAAAATCTTCACTTTGAAGATAACGACATCACAGGGTATGGCTTGAAAATGTTGGTGAAAGATTTGCAAAAGCACACTGAATTAGGCAGTATTCGGATTGAAGATGAAGAAGGAAGTGGGGAGTTAGTCACACCAAAGAAATTTATATATTTATTGTGTCCACAATTGTTGAATTTCAGTGAAAAGCCAATACTAAATCAATGCTATGCCCTTCTAACATTACCTATTCTTACGGTAACAAAGCTAACAACACCAGTATTGGATCAAAAGAAGATTGCTCAATTCACACAAGATTCAAAAAATGCTACACCGATCTTGGATTACTCAAATGAAGCACGATTATTACTAACCCAAACATTTTTGGGGACGCATTTTTTATTGTCTGCACTTCCGTGGTACATCACTTCAATCATTGCAGCAGTTCTTTCTTACGGTGTTTACACAATTTACCCGACCCAACCAAATCCACACATACGATTTATACACTATTTCCAATCGACGTTGGGATTTCTAGTGTCTATCAAATGGATTTCGCTAATTGCAAATGAAGTTATCACAATTTTAAATTTAGTCTCAGTGGTGTTTGAAATCGATGACGACTTATTGGGAGTCACGGTGTTTGCACTAGGCAACTCCATTGGAGACTTTGTTTCCAATTTCACAATTGCTAAATTAGGTTTACCCATCATTTCCTTTAGTGCATGCTTTGGGGGCCCCTTTTTGGCGGTGTGTTCTTTGGGATTTAACGCTTTGATCAATGAGCAGCAAACTTACGAGTTAAATCCATCAGGAACTCTAATCATTAGTCTTTTGGGTTTGCTCTACAATCTTATTTTCCTTTTGATTAGCATTCCCAGAAATCTGTGGAAATTGGATAAGAAAATAGGGACGTTTCTAATTATTAATTATATCGCCATTTGTATTTTATGCGTTACAAAACAGAGAGATTGAAAATATGAATACTTATTTTTAAATATATTAAACCAATAAACTATATACTAACCTAATCAACTTCTTCAACAGTTGGACCACCTGATTCTCCTGCAGTTGGACCTGCTCCGCCTGGTGCTCCTCCTGGGAAACCACCAGCTCCTGCGCCAGCTCCAGGACCAGCACCGGCTCCATATGCACCACTGATGATTGGATTTGCAATTGATTCCAATTCTTTATGTTTGTCTGTATACTCTTCCGTTGCAGCGGCTTGTGATGCATCCAACCAAGAAACGGTTTCGTCAATAGCTTTTGTTAATTTTTCTTTATCTTCGCTCGATATTTTATCCTTCATTTCTCCGTCATTTATGGTATTCTTCAATGAGTAAGCATATGATTCCAATTGATTTTTAGCTGTGATTCTTGCTGACTCTTTTTCATCGTCGTCTTTGTATTTTTCAGCTTCCGAAACCATTCTCTCGATATCTTCTTTTGATAATCTTCCTTTATCATTTGTGATGGTAATTTTTTGTGTTTTACCAGTGCCTTTTTCCAAAGCAGAGACATTTAAAATACCATTAGCATCAATGTCAAATGTGACTTCAATCTGTGGTACTCCTCTTGGCGCTGGTGGTATACCCGATAATTCAAATTTACCTAACAAATTGTTATCTTTCGTTTTTGCTCTTTCACCTTCAAATACTTGAATTAAAACCCCTGGTTGGTTATCAGCATAGGTTGAAAAAGTTTCAGATTTTTTAGTTGGAATGGTTGCATTTCTTGGAATTAATTTTGTCATTATACCTCCAGCTGTTTCAATACCTAAAGATAATGGTGCAACATCTAATAATAAAATATCTTGAGTTTTAGATGATGTATCACCAGTCAAAATTGCGGCTTGGACAGCAGCACCATATGCAACTGCTTCGTCTGGATTAATTGATTTATTCAATTCTTTACCATTGAAGAAATCGGAAACAAGTTTTTGAACTTTTGGAATTCTTGTTGAACCACCAACTAAAACAATTTCTTCAATTTGTGATTTATCAATTTTAGCATCTTTCAATACTTTTTCAACAGGATCTAACGTAGATCTGAATAAGTCAGCACATAATTCTTCAAATCTAGCTCTGGTAATGGAGGTATAGAAATCGACACCTTCATATAAAGAATCAATTTCAATAGATGTCTGAGCTGATGATGATAAAGTTCTTTTAGCTCTTTCACAAGCTGTTCTTAATCTTCTCAAGGCTCTTTGGTTGCCTGAAATGTCTTTTTTGTATTTTCTTTTAAATTCTTGAATGAAAAAATTAACCAACCTATTATCAAAATCTTCACCACCTAAATGTGTATCACCGGCGGTAGCTTTAACTTCAAATATTCCTTCATCAATTGCTAATAATGAAACATCAAAAGTACCTCCACCTAAATCGAAAATCAAAACGTTATGCTCACCTCTTGAATCTTTTTTATCTAAACCATAAGCAATAGCTGCTGCAGTTGGCTCATTGATAATTCTCAAAACGTTTAACCCTGCAATTAACCCTGCATCTTTAGTGGCTTGTCTTTGAGAATCGTTAAAGTAAGCAGGAACCGTAACAACCGCATCATTAACTTTAGAGCCCAAATATCCTTCAGCGGTCTCTTTCATTTTAGTTAAAACCATTGATGAAATTTCCTCAGGTGTAAATACTTTTGTTTCACCTTTGTATTCAACTTCAATGTTTGGTTTGCCACCTTTGTTGATAACTTTAAATGGAAAATGTGAAATATCATTTTGAACTTCAGAATCATCAAATTTTCTACCTATTAATCTTTTGGCGTCAAACACAGTGTTTGCTGGGTTCATAGCAGCTTGATTCTTTGCAGCATCACCTATTAATCTTTCTGTATCAGTGAATGCAACAAATGAAGGGGTAGTTCTATTACCTTGATCGTTTGCAATAATTTCAACCCTGTCGTTTGTAAAATGTGCAACACAGGAGTAAGTTGTACCTAAATCTATACCAACAGCTTTAGACATAATTGTTTGTTATTAATTTGTTAAACAGGTGAGTTTGAAATTTTAGGGGGTAAATGTGCTCTATATATACAACTCCGCATTTTTTCTAGTAGATTCTGCAATTAATATGCCACAAAATTATTGCAGCATATTATTTTTCCCTATTATGTAAGCAGTCATACACATTGTTACTAAGTCATGCTCACTGATCAGACTAGAACGTTCAAGAAAGTCCGAGAATGTCGTAGCAACTACTATCGTAAACCGTAGAAGCCGTCACCAGTTTGAGTCGTGGCACCACATATTCACAGTTATGTGATTGTGCATTTGCGCTAGATTAGGAGACCAGAAATCAAACGATTTTTTTTGTTCCCAAACACCGATTTAGCAAAAGGTTATACAAAGCCAGACTAAAACAATTGTTCTCTTGATGAGCTAACAATGTTATTATGTAGCACGAATTTTAATTTGTATGCGGACATTTTTTTCCCTAGAAATATTTTTTTCACAGCACCTAGAATGATTTATGAGTCCCATTCAAAAACTTGATGAGAATTCAATAAATCAAATCACATCGCAGGTCAATCTAAATTCAATTGATCTAGTGGTAAAAGAGTTGCTTCAAAATAGTTTGGACGCAGAGTCGACTAAAATTACGATCAAATTAGATCTACAATCCTTGAGTGTTTTTATCCAAGATGACGGCATTGGCATTCTACGAGATGACTTTGATAAGCTTACTTTGAAAAACTACACTTCGAAAATCGACGGCAGGTCTTTCGGTTTTAAAGGTGAATCATTGTTTTCTTTAAACACAATTTCAAAACTATCAATAATTTCGAGATGCAAAAGCCTGATCGAGACTTATAAATTAGTTATTAGAGATAAGCCAACTAGCGAACCATATAGAGAGGAACCGACGCCGTCATTTTTTCAAGTCTTGAACTTCAATAATGGTACTGCGGTGATTGCGAGTAATATATTTCACAACGTGCCAGTCAGAAAAGAACAAGTTTTAAATACATCAACTGCAAAAATTATTGAAGAAATAAAATTGGTTGTATTACAGTCCTTGAACAAACATTTAAAGGTCCAATTAGATTTGTTTATTATAAATCACGATAAATTCCAACTAGACAAAATCGTTTCTATTAAAAATAATACCACATTTCAAGGATTGCTCCATGACTTGTATAGTATAAAAATTAAATTCGAAAGCATTGGTGCCAGTTTCAAGCATATTGAGATTTCTGGTGTTGTTGGTAAAAGGCCAATAAATTCCAAAAATCATCAGTACTTGTTTATTAATCATTCGCCTTTCATTTTGTCAAAACAAGACTTGTCAGCTTTGAATAATGTGTTTATGTCCTCAAACTTTGTTGATGATAAAATTACTAGTCCCACAAAGTCTACTGGAAAAGCGTTCTACAAGTATCCAACTTTTTTAGTCAACATCAAAAGTTCTAAGAATGTGACTGAAAACTCAACTACTAAACAAATAATTTTAAAAGTTCTTATCAAAACATTTCAAAAGTTTTTAGAGTCCAATGGCTTCACTGATGTAGAAGGGAAAAGAAAAAGCCGCAGTCCATTTGCTAGTCCTGTAAAGAAGAAGAAAACCGATGAATTTATGCTAAAATCAAATACCAAACTAGCATTTTATGACGACAAAGAGATTCATGGGTTTGTAAGTGCAACAGGGGGCAAAGTAAATAGCTTGTCAAGGCTTCCGCTACTTTCGAAGCCTCCTCCTGAAATTTCACCTTGTGAGATTGAAGACAAGATTCCACATAAAGATATCAATTTCACTAAGGAAGACCTTGATAGATTTCATATTGTGAAACAGGTTGATAAAAAATTTATTTTAGTTGTATTCAATAACAATTTGGTTATTTTAGATCAACACGCTATAGATGAAAGAATAAATGTTGAGAAATTGTTCAAAGAATTTATCGAGCTGTTGCGAGGTAGTCCTGGCTTAAGAATACCTATTACCATTACATTGCAAGTTTCAAAGCTGGAGTTGAATTTATTTTCATTATACAAACCAAATTTCAACATATTTGGTATTGATTTCATTATAACCAGCGATATAAAAATTACTCATTTACCGTATATATTGTTGGAGAAAGTGAAGGATGTAGAATATTTAAAGAATTCATTATTACAACATTGTTATGATTTGAACGGTCATTTCAAAAATCAAACTATCAAATTTGATAACTGGTTTGAGGCTTGCCATCATATCCCCAAAGCTATTATTGAGATCATAAATTCGAAAGCATGCAGGTCATCGATAATGTTTGGCGATGAGTTATCTAATTCTGAAATACAACATTTATTAAATAAATTGAAATTATGTAAATTACCATTCCAATGTGCTCATGGCAGACCATCATTGATACCCTTGTTAAATATAAATTAAATTTTGCTTATCTTGCTTCAAATTGAACCATTCTTCTTGTTCTTGCCTTGTATATCACTCTATGACCACATTCTTTGCATCTTATGGCATCATTTTTCCCTAACGAAAACGAAGCAGCACATTGAGCACAATTATATTTAACCCCGAGTGATTTGTTTGTGACTTGACCCAAAGCAGCATGCGATATGGATGATGGAATGCTGAATCCTTCTCTCTGTGGTGATGCCATGATGATGATGATGAAGTTGAAAAATATTTTTTTTGTATTTTTTTCTTTTGGTTGACAAATGTTTAAAATGATATGATCTCGATAAAAGATACAATCACAAGGTTGGGAAAATCGATCCGATATATAGATTATACCAAGAATCGGAATCCTAATCGACTAATAGCTCAAGATTTGAAAAAAGAGCCGAAAAACCTAGAGAATCAATATGAATATACTCCAAAAGAAGAGAAACTAATATCTAATTACCAAACCAATCAATTTCAGAAATTTCTATCATCTCTAGAATCTCCCCATTTAAGAATATACAAGCAGAAGGAAGTTTTTGATAAACAGTCAGCAAAAGCAAATTGGATCCAAAAGAAATCAAAGTCACCGAGCGAGCAGTTAAATTACTATATATCGCAAAAAGAGCATTTTGAGAGAATGAAAAAGATTATCCTACGAATTACTCCCAACAAATTGAAAAATGTGAATCTTGACGATTCAATTCTTGTTCAGTCAATTCTATCAGAACAACAAAAATACGTATCACTGAGAAATTTACCTCTGGAGAGTTTTGATGAAATACCTCAAATGCCGAGTAATTTGACCAAAGAACTGTTTCATGATTACATATACAGATTGTGTTACACTAAATATCATTATAAAAATTCAAGCTCGTTGCAGGGCATTATACCACAAATCCTACTACATACACACACCTTGAACAATGAGTACAAAAATTATAGATCTACGGAGACGTTCAATCATTTGATCTATTATTTTGGATTCACAAAGCATCAGAATCGATTTTCTAGAGAATTGTTGTTAGTCATGAATAAAGACGGTCATGAAATAAACATCAACACGATCAATTTGATGTTAAAAGTCGCGAAAATTCAAAACAGTGTGATGTCAACTACCAGTATATATCAAATAATAGCCCGATATCTCGGATTGTGTGAAAAATTGAATATTGACATCAACTTAGTCACTTTTGTAAGAGTATATGATTTGATCAAGAATATTCATTTCAAAGAGAATTATTTAAATTTTTTAATTGATAATCAAATACCAATCCAGCGAGAACTAATTATTAGAGCTGTTGATGATTTTTTGTACACTACAAATGATACCAAACAAGTTATAAAATTTATAGAGATTGATCTAAATTACAAAGACTGGGAACATGATCCGGTATTTAAAAAAAAAATTGATTTCCATTTAGGCAAAACGGGTAATATCGATCAAATCTATAATGTGCACTGTTTGAAGAGTTTTATCAGTGGCATTAAAAATAGTGAAGTTGAAAAGAAAAGTTTGATGATGCTACAAGCGTGGACTAGTTACCACGGTTCAAAAGACCATGTAACGATTTATCGTCACATAATCAACCAGCTACTTCAAGAATACTTGAACATGACTAATTTGAAAGACTTGTCGTTGATAATTGGCTGTTTGATGTATGAAATCACTAGAAAATTAAATTTCGAGCTACATGCAGAGATGTCAATAATCCCAGATAGTTACAAATACGTGACTAAGAAAATGCCCCGAGCAATTACTTTCCAAGCCACCATCGAATATGTCAATCTGTTAACCAGCGACGTAATCAGATTACCATGGCAATCACCTACGAGTGCCGATTTGTGTAAATGGCAAGAAATGAAAGTGAAATTCAAGGATCTGAAATTTGAATTCAAGTCAGCCGGATACGATATACCCGAGAAGTTACTAGGCGGAATACAAGACAAACAAAATCATATTCGAGCTAAAATATATGCTCGCAGAAATCAAAAAAGAAATCAAGAAATCAAGCAAGGGAGTGAGGAATATTTGATGGAGCAATTGAAGCGACGAAAATTGATTTGAATGTGATGTATAGATGTATATAATAAACGTTTAATGACACTGATGAAAAATCTTGTGGCTGAAATTGTAAAACATTACACAAAAATAGAAAGAGGAAAATAAATTTACAAACTGGTTGTTAAGGGGCTAGCTCAATTGACTCAATGGTTGCTGAAATGATTTAAACTTTTACGATACCAGTATAAGCAGGACAAATCGTAGATAAGAAAACGGGTATAAAATATTCCTTATCTGTAGTAGCAGTTTCTATATTGAGCGTACATCAATTTGATGCAAGCATTGACAACTCGACAAGTGCATCTACATTAGTTTGTGCGCAGCCAGGCTCGAGCGGTGCGAAAAAGTAGGAACTCGGCCGGATAATAGAACAAACCAGTCTTCGAGATATCAACAAAAATTCAGTTTGTGCTCGATTCTCGGCTTTATTAAAAAAATATTAAACTAAACATAGCTCGACATACATATTACTGATTTATCATCGGTAACCACCACCGCTCCAGGGTGAGATTATTATAATTTCGGAAACAACAGCAACAGTTCCAAACATTATTTTTATATCTAGCTCCTGGCATTTCGACATCACCAGAGAGTATATGTGTTTCTACGAAATTTCTAAAATTCAACCACGTGACAACACAATATGAAATAAAATTGGGGGAGGTGGGTGATGCGGTTGAGCGAAGTGACAAAAAAAAAATATTTGAAGATTGTAAACAGAGAATAAACTGCGAACGGATTGAACGGTAGAACAAGACTGACAAATAGGCCGCCACTTTAGTGAGACATTCAATTATAATTAAGCTAGTATCAAATTAGCGAAAATGGTGGAGGGAGAATTGTAATCTGAAGATAAGTTTGTAATCAAACACACTGAATAAGGAAAGAACTAATAAGCTGAAGTGCATATGCATGGATACATAATGTTAACAAAAGAAACTGTGAAGATAAAGTTAAAAGTCAACTGTTTTGTGATACTTGCTAGATGTGCAATTGCAAGAATATCAATTGTTTACAGGTGAAATCTGTAAACTCATTTTACGCCAAATTGATAACACTTAATCAATCATACAGATTATATTCAGACATACATACTTAGTAATGCAAAATAACCCATGTCACAGTCAAAATCCTCATATTCACTCATACTCACTCAACTCTACATACTTTAATTCATCCCACCTTATTTATTATTACATTATTCTTGAAACTTTTAAACTTTTCAATCTTTTCTTTGCAGTGTTCTACCAGATAATCCAACCACCATTCTATAATACTACCGTATTGTATAGTCTTCGCCACTAATATCCGATCGTATCTTGATCAAACTACTGTGTATCTAATAACTTTTGATCCAGTAGTCTCACTTCAAATTATCGTTTAGACAAACCTCGTGGTGTTTTGTCCGTAATGGTTGGGGCTCTACTACCACTACTATTATCCTTGTTGCTTTTCAGTGATGTTGTTACAAGTATACAGTTGAATTACTGCTCAAATTCTAATTTGGGCTCATACCAATCTTATTCAGAGTATATGTCTACGGGATTGTGTAAAAATGATTGCATGGGAGTCGGGTTCGTGGTTGCAATATTGAACGGTCACGACTGTTATTGTTCAAACGATATTCCTCAGGACACAGTTGATGGCTCTAATTGTAAACAAAGTGGTTGTCCTGGTATAGACACTGAAGATTGTGGCGGTGATGGTTACTATGGTTATATCGTGTTTGGAACACCCCTGTCCACTGTTGGAAAGAGTACCTCGACATCTAGTACGAGCTCAAGTGTAGATGCGGCTGAAACAAGTACATCCTCAACTACATCAACCACATCATCCATTACCACATCTTCTACATCAAGCTCAGCATCTCCAACTACGACTCAACAACCCACTTCGACACCTACAACAATGATTACAAGAACTACCCAGATTACACAAACATCAAAATCAAATGATGTAGTGCAAGTTACGGAATACACAACCGAGATTGTACAAGCATCTACGAGTTCTACAAGCTCTACAACTCCATCGTCTTCGTCATTTTCATCATCATTTTCATCGTCAACATCTTCATCTCCTTCTTCTTCTTCATCCACATCTTCATCGACTCAAATATCAAGTTCTATATCTGTTTCAACTTCAATTCAGCCATCCACAGTCTATTCTATGATTACAGTGAATGGAACTCAAACTCAAGAAATCAAAACTTTATTCATCACGCAACTACCCAGTTCAGCAACTACTGATCCCACATCATCGACTCAACAGGTGACTTCATCATCCTTTGTGTCATTTAGATCGGATGACTTGACATCGACATCAACAACCTCTGCCATTCCTACAAATAATAACAAGAGTACATTTTTCGACGACAAAGGTAAAGTTGCAGGCACTTTTACTGCCGTCGGAATCGTAGTTCTTGGCTTGGTATCTGCGACATTGTATTGTTGTTGCTGTTGTGGTGGGGGAGGAGCTGTATCACCACATGATGGATTCAGCTCGGACGAAGAGAATCAATACTCTTCGGACGAATTATCGTTGCACCACGAAAAAGTGAATGCTCCAGTTGTCACGACTGAGTTGAGTAAAAACTCTTCTTTTAGATCGTTTGTGAAACGTAGTGATAGTTCCAAGTCACTATTTACATATTTCACAAACAACAATCTGCAAGATAAAGATCAGTTGAATCGGAGCTCATCGAGAAAAAAACTAGTATCGAGGAATACAAACAACGGAAGCGCAGAAGGGATCATGTTTCCTATTAATGAAGTGGACGGTAGGCTAGACCCAAGCACAATGTTTTTAAATACCAATAGCTCCTACAAATCATTTGGAGATGACCATGATTATTCAAGAAAGTTGAAAATTACAAACCCGGATGATCAAAGATGATGACACGACAAACTACAATACTAACAACTTAATTTTTATTTTCTTCAAATCGTTGCATTAAAATTTCGTTTTATACATAATATAATATAATAATTAATAATTTTCTGTTACTGTTGTAGCACCTTGGACTGATTTTCGTATTTGGGTTGGTACTCGTAAGCATTAGGCTTGGGGTTTGAATTGTTGCTATTATTGTTGTTGTTGGCAGATGTGTCCTCGTCACTGGAGTCACTACTTTCGCCTGATGACGAAGAGTCATGGTTGTGATTCCCATCATCGGCACATTCTTCATCAAATGACTTTTGAGGGTGAAAAATGCAGCAGATCTTTGTTTTTTTTTTGTTCATGTGTTCATTGTCAATGACATCTTCTGTCCATTGGACCCTTGGTTTCTTGTTCTTTTTCTTGCTTTTGGTGTTTGTATTTCGAACCTCGGCTTCTGTAGCTTCAGTCGGTCTTAAACGTAGTATCCTGTTCTCCTGAGCTTGCGTCTCGGTTTGTGTTTGCGTCAGGCCTTGGGTCGATTGACTAGGTTGGTTTGTCATCATGATAGATAAAGTTATTTTGTGGTTGCCTCTCTAGTTTATACATGTTATTTCAATAATTTTAGCTTGGTACACGCATTATGCTACCTAATTGTAAGCACGTATAAATAATGGTAAGGCAAAACTAGTTTATAAAAATACATACCACTTTCTTACTCAAAACGTAGGTGTTATATTGAGTTCTTACTAAAACACCTAACCGTCATAAAATATATCAGGATATTGAAGCTAGAAATTTCATAAAATACATTTGCTTATGTAATAATTATGTAATGATATTAGGTGAACTCTGTTTAGTGTTGATACTGTAAGTTTTAACCTTATAGATTGTTGAATATAATGTAATCTGAATTAGGAATGAAACTATCTGTGGCTAATAACTTAGTGTAACATATCACTGAAGTTATAGTGTGGCGTAAGTCTAAAGAGGAAAGCAACTTACTGTAGCCACACAACCACAACTGCTAGATAGTTTAGTGTGGATTAAGAATGAATATATAAGGAGTGATAAATCCTTCTTAATAGTATTTTTAGATTAAGGAATATAAGATATATTATCATGTCTAACAACAGTACTTTACAACATAGATCGGTCGAGTACTTGATACCGGTATCAGTTAAATACACGCAACCTTTTGCATAACAAAGACATTTGAACATTAAAGTAATTTGACAATTGTGTAAGTGATAAATTCTATTCACGTCATTAAACATTTCTGATTTATATGCTGGCTTTAGTAGTTTGAAAATGAGCGTTGTGATTGACTTACTCAAAAATGAAATCAAAATTATTAGTCTCGTGTAAAAAAAATTTGTACTTTGGATTATAAAGCCACTTAAGAACATGCATCTATTATGCAACTGGTAGCAACTTCATATATAGTTGTTACCTTCTAACCAAATACGAGATAATTCGAATGATGGTACGATACTCAGACAAAACACTCAAAGGTGATTCAGAAACAAAACTTACTAAAATTGATGTATTTAAATACGAAGAATGAGAGTTTAACATAAGCCCACAATTTTTGAAATTAGATTACTAATACTCTCAGATTTGCATTTAAAAACCAAATTATTACGGAAACTTTGAGTCTCTGTAAAAACTTATTTCAGTTCGAGGTCGTCTCTGCAGAAAAATTCACGGGTTTAGTTAAATTAAAGGATTGTCAAATTATTTGCTAGTCCCGTCAGCTTGTATGACGAACGGAGTACCAATTTTTTGATTACTTCATTTTTTTGCGTTCTAGATGAAGTCTACACAAGCCACTCAGTGTGTAGATTTTGCGTCCTTGTAATCATTTGATACACTGCAAATAGGTTCTAAGCGCAAACTCTTTAAAAATTAAGAGTCTCATTTACGAATTAACTGTCTGGTCACATCTTGAGATACAAGAAAGATTTTAAGTAATTTTGAGTGCTTCAAGCCTAAATTTTAATACTCTCAATTAATTTTGCTTCTTTTTGGAAAATTTCAACACAGATAAACTTGTTTGATGTTCTATCACATTTGAGCAAAAAGTAGAGATAAGAACTCGATTGGATTCATAAAACTGAGATTTCACACTGTTAATATTATTATTTAAAAAATCAAACTACATGAATACTCCATCTTCAATAAACCTTTAAGATTAACCAAGAAAATGTTTGAACCCTAATTTTTCAAATATAGCTAGAACTTACTTATAATTTTCTAATTAGAATTGAGGGTCACTGACTGCTTGCTACTGCAATCTGTTACCGCTATTGGTAATAATAAATTTACAGAATGGGTTTGAATTTAGTGAGTTTTGCAGCTCAATTTTTTTTGCCATTGCTTGTTTGCAAGCTCAAAGATCTTGACGACATCTTCCTTGTAGATTACTCTGCATAGTCAGTTGCTTTTAGATAATTTATTAGATGATAGTTTTAGAAATCAGGCTTGATTACAGTAATTCAATAATTGAGAATTAAGATTACATCATCGTTTTGGATATTATGTAGAAACTTTTTATCTGCAAATATCTGTAGGTACGACTAGCACACACGTGGTGGGCCATAGGTGAGTTTAAAAACATTTTGAATCTGTAGGGGTGTTCTAACATTTTTTGGTCATACGTGATTTATTCTATTCAGGGGAGAGTCAAATTTTATGTTATACTTGTATAGTAGATTTCTCATTTGTGCGGGTTTTGTTTGCAGCTTTTGCAGCAAAAAATATTTCTTTATTATTTTGCATCAAAACCTTGTATCAAAAAGATATTCACTTTCACAATGAAATTTACGATACTTGTTGCAGCGACAATTCTCATTGCACCTATAACTTACTGTCTAAATAATTCAGTATCAACTTTGCAACATGTTCTGAAAAATGCTCGGTTTTTAGATCCGCAAATAAACAACATGTCACAAATATTTACAGAGCAAAGTAAGAAAAACAGAGAACAACCCGAGCTTTATTATAAAGAAAAACAGAAATCTGAAGAAGAATTGGATCAAATTAATAAAAAGCAAAAATGGCAGATAAATGCAGGATTATACATCGAAGGTTCTGCTGGCAAAAATCAGTATAATCAAGGTTACGATAGTTGCAGTGATGACGAAGGAAAAAAATTTTGGATATTTAATCACGAGACTAACAAGCTATCTCCTAGCGAAGTTGCAAAATTAAATTTGAAAAACCGCTCATCTTCGTTCGTGTTTGAAAAAGTTGAAGCTGAGTTGGATGAACAAGCGGAGTTTGAAAATGGGGGTTGTAAGTTGTTGTTTGTGAATTTTATTTTTAATTTGTTTATATCGTGTTATATTATAATTCAGGTGTTGATCTAAAGTATTAGATACAGCAAAGTAAATATACGGAAAGAATATAATTGAAACTAGGTACAAGAAAAAATTCGGAGTGCTGAAAAGTGTTATCTAAACGTCAAAATGGAAGCGAAACGCGCGCTAACAAAGGACGCACAATAATGTACCAAAAAGTTAACGTTATCTTCCAATAAAAGCAAAATAATAGTGAAAAAGAAAGTATAAAACGGCTGTGAGTAGATGTGTGTTGAGGTGTGACAGACAAACTGAGGGAAGTTCAAATGTAAAAATAACACAATTTTCTTGTCGATAGTTGTACAATAGAAAAAAATGTAAAATAAAACGAGACAACAATCACGACGATAATCAGTTTGTTCAAGATGAAATATACTAATTTGACAGGGTTAGACCATATAGGAAATTAAGACAAAATTGCAATACGGTTCCATAAAAATAGTAACAGATAGGTTTAGTATGAGTAATTCATTTAGGCGAAGATGGCATGACGACGTTGCGGGAGTCTCGTAAACTGGGGAACCGAGTAAGTGGAAATTGTAAACCTAGAAGTGCATACCAAGTAAAATAACCCCGTGGTTTAGTTTGTGTGTAAAATGCTTCTACTACTACCGCTGACTATAGTATGACCTTTTCTTGGCGTACACGACCTCCAAGAAAAAAAAATGAATGAAAATAAAAAAGCAAAAAAAAAGAAAGTCAAACTTAATAGTAGCAGCCAAATGATATGGATAAATGAGTCGCAGCAGCAGAAAAAAAAAAAAAAACAAGTGATTTGGTATTGATTACGGTGGTTTGGATTAACAAGGTGGTATAGTATACATTTCTTGGCATTTGTATCCCATACTCTGATATTTATTACACGTTATTACGATTGAGAACTCTACCATGTTATTATTATATTACCTGTTTTATTATAAGCTGCACTACTATTTGGGTTAATTTTAACATTTGTCATTTACATGGGAGAGATTTGGTTAAAAAGACACTACAGAGATAAACGTAGATTGAGATTTCCACTTGTGTTTGATTGTATTTGAAATTTAATTTTTTTCAGTGTTTAATTTTATTTTATATTTTGATTTTAATTTTATTTTTTATTTTGCATTTTTTTTTTTTATTTTTACTTTTCCCACTAATTTCATTTAAATACACCTCAATCTGTCAAGTGATTCTTTTCTTTCGTCTGTCTAGTCATAAATTTTTATCTAATCAACACTACTCAAGATGAATTATAATTTGCAACCAAACGTTCATCCTGTGACCTACTTGAATGCCAATCAACTCCCCCCTTCTTCTCAACAACAACAAACACAACAACAACAACAACAGGTTTACCAACAAAACAAAAATGATGTTTCTTTAGATATGGAAAATGTCACTTCCCCATCTTCTATTACGTCATCTAACTCACCAAACCATAACATCAACGGTTCTCCACATTCCTCCTACACATCACAGTCTCCAACAAACTCTCCTGTAGACATTGCTAAGCAACAACAACAACAGCAGCAGCATCAACAAATACAAACTCAACAATCACAACAACATCTTCAATTTCAACAACAACCTCAACAAAGTCTTTACCCTAACCATTCTTATAATGATCAGTCTCTGATTACAGCACAACATGTTCCTGTCATTGGTCATAACACTTTTCAGCAACCTACTTTACACCCAAGTTTACATCAACAATACAATTCTTACAATTTGTACAACCAACAACCCTACCAACATCATCATGAATATGATCACTATCCACTTCAAGGTCTGGATGCCAGAAAGAGCTCAATTTCAACTGCATCTAGTGCCACCACAACAACCAACACAACTGTAGTTAAACCCAAAAAAACTTACAAGAAAATTAGAGATGAAGATTTAAAAGGTCCATTCAAATGCGCTTGGGGTGATTGTAACATTATTTTTCAAACTCCTGAATTATTGTACGATCACTTATGTGACGACCATGTGGGGCGTAAATCTTCAAATAATTTAAAATTGACTTGTTTGTGGGATAATTGTGGTACAACTACAGTTAAAAGAGATCATATAACAAGTCATTTGAGAGTTCATGTTCCTTTGAAACCTTTCCATTGCAACTTGTGCACAAAGTCTTTTAAAAGACCTCAAGATTTGAAAAAGCATAGTAAAATACATGCTGAAGGACATAAAAAACAGAAAAAGAGTCTTCAACAATGTAGAAAAAGAACATTTGATTCAAACGTTGTTAATTCTATTTTGTCTGATTTCAATTTCAACAATAACAATGGGCTAGGAAATAATCAAGCAAACAAGAAATTTAAAACCGAATATGGATTGGACAATCATTACAAATTGAACAATTTATTAGATTCTTACCAATCAAACCCACAACCTATCTATCAACAATATCCAATTAATCAATATTCATCAAATTCATTGGGTGAAGCTGAGAAATTTTTCAGTCAATTGACGTCTAGTATCGATTACCAAATTCAACATCATCAAAATCAAGCTCCACAAGTTGCTCAAACTCAACCAATACAACCAATACAACCCCCAATGCAATCACTACAATCACAACCACAAGCACAGTTTGCATATCCAAATACCAATGGCTTATCATCCACAAACTCTTATTCGACCAGCTACCCAAGAGCAACTTACAACCACAATCATCAATTCAATCCATTGGAATATAACCAAGTTGGTTTGAATCAAAAATCAGCTAAACAATTGGACGATTTAACCAGCGCTCTCGATTCATTAAATATTAAGAAACAAGATGATGTTGAAACGAGTTCAGAAGTCGATGAAGAAGAGGCTACCGACGAACAAGATGAATTTACTAGTGAAGAAGAGATTGACGATGAGGAAATAAGTATTGATGGTACCAACATTAAATTGAGTGACGTTGAAGAGCACAAAGCACTCATAGCGATGGTTTTGGAACACATACGTAAACTTAAAGCTACAGCTACTAGAACAAGTGTAGAGTCACCAGCGGAAATAACGAAGTTGTATCCTTCTATCACTGCTTTTTAAATTGGTTTATTAGGGGTCATTGGGTTTAAATATTTAAATAAACACGGATTGTATTTTTTTTTTAATTCTAAGTCTTATTATCTATTTACATGATAATTCCACTTCCAATTACTTGATTGTCTCTATATATTACACCGCCTTGTCCTGGGGCAATCGCTCTAGAAGGCTTGGCCAAATCAATTACAATTTGTTCATTTTCTTGACAAATAGATTCAATCTTAACAGCTTCTGTCAACGAACTATATTGGAAGCTTAAATCACTCATAGACAACACTTGTTCGAGTGGGTAAAAGAAATCCACGCTATTTAGATACACTTTTTTTTTGTACAACTTTGGATTATCCCCACCCTTGACGATCACCAATTCATTTGTGCTTGGTCTTTTCTGACTGACATACCACACCCCAGTGTACTCGGGGTTTCCTTGTGGCATGGATACAGAAGACCGCTGACCAATGGTTGCATGCCAAAGTCCTTGATGTTTCCCCCAGACTTTTCCATCTTCAGTAATGATGTTTCCTGGGTTGGGCTCAAGATATTCATTCAAAAACAGTCTAAAGTTTTTTTGATCCGGATTCACAAAACACAAACCCTGTGAGTCGGGCTTTTTATATGTGTGTAGCCCATACGATTTTGCAATCTCTCTGATTTCAGGTTTTGTGTAATGTCCGATTGGTAAGATGATTTTGTCTAAATATTTCGATGGTATGGAAGATAAATAATAACTTTGGTCTTTTCTGGTGCTTGAGCCTCGTAGCAATTGGTACTCTTGATTGTATTTCATCACCCTAGCGTAGTGTCCAGTGACAAGCTTCCAATCTTTGTATTTCGAATTTAAGTATTCACACAATCTTCCGAATTTGACATACTTATTACAATTTATATCGGGATTAGGCGTTAAACCAATGCGGTATTTCTCAATCATGGGTTCAAACACTTGTGACCAGTATTCATGTTCGAAATTGACTCGTTCGCAGGGTATATTTAAAGTGGCACATACTTTTTGTACGTCAATCCAGTCTCGTTCAACACACACCGAATTCTGACTCCAATTAGCCATGTATAATCCAGATACGTTAGGATGGTCTTTGAACATTGCAGCGCAGACAGATGAGTCAACTCCCGAGCTCATCGCAATTACGACATGATCGTTTGCACTCGGCTGTGGCTGAATATACTCATCACTGAGTTGGTTTAATGGCTCGGATAAGTTTTTGGGTAGAATGTAAGATTTTTGGTTAAAGTAAAATGGCACCGGAGTGTGATTCAATCTTTTGAATATACGAATCATTTACAAAACAAAATTTTATTTAATTTTTTTTTTTTTTTTTCACTTTCCGTCCCCCACATTGAGTCAACATGTCTTTGAATTACCTCGATAAAGCTAAAAAAATTCTTTGTATAGGAAGAAACTATGCCGCTCATATAAAAGAGCTCAATAATGTTAAACCTCAACAACCATTCTTTTTCCTTAAACCTTCGTCTTCAATTTTGAAGCCAAATAGTGGGCCATTTTTAGTGCCAAAAGGTGTCGTTGTGCATCACGAAGTCGAATTGGCTTTCACTTTGAATAAAACATTGAAAGACTTACCAGATGATTTTTCGCCTAAAGATGCTTTAGATAGTATTGAAGGTTATGCGTTGACTATCGACATGACTGCTAGAAATGTACAAGATGAAGCCAAGAAAAAGGGTTTGCCATGGTCAATCGGTAAAGGTTTTGATACTTTTTTACCAGTATCCAATTTTATTCCAAAAGAAAAAATCCCTGATCCTTACAATGTAGAATTGAGTTTAAAGGTAAATGGACAAGTCAAACAGGAAGATAAAACCGATTTAATGATCTTCCCAATTCACAAAATCTTGAGTCATATGTCTAGAATTATGACTTTGGAAAAAGGTGACTTGATTCTCACAGGAACCCCTAAAGGTGTTGGTCCAATTGTAAATGGGGACAAGGTCGAAGCGTATTTAAAGGTTGGAGATGAAGTTATTGAAGAAATTAAATTTGATTCAATTGAAAAACCAGGACCTTACATCTATACGGAAATTTAAAGTTAGATCTATATAAAAATACCATCTATTGGGGGCTGGAACTGTCTTAGTATGATTTTTGCTTCACTCATAACTTGATGACTCAACTTGTCCATTGAATAACTTTGCGCATAAACAACTTCTTTAATTCCACTTTGCACAATTTTTATTGAACAGGTCAAACAAGGACACGTATTACAATACAAGACACTTGCGCCTCCTATTCTATCTCTACCAGCTTCTAGCAATGCGTTTTCCTCTGCGTGTAAACATAAACAGGTAGACAAGGCCGCACCCGATCCTTGACCATTATTGCATCTTGTGCACCCACCTTCGTTACAATTTGTCATGTGCCTTGGCGTTCCATTGTATCCCGTGGCTATAATACGATTTTCGCGCACTATAACGCATCCGACCCGTCGTTTCATACAATTGGACCGCAAGGCTGCCAAATCGGCGATCTTCATGAAATACGAATCCCAAGTGGGTCTCAACCTCGAATGATCTAGTAATGTCAATTCAGATAGTTTTATATACAAATCCTTGATTGAATTGGAAGTATTTATGATCTTTATTTGTGCTTGATTGTTGATCTCAATCAATGGATTCTCATTACTAAACAACAGCTTATCATTTCGTTTAACAAATTCTTCGAAATTGTACTTGTTCTGCCTTGTAAATCTGAGCGTTATGGGTGCATCTATTGAAATATGTAGAAAAAACGGACGCTTCTGAAGTAATTTCAATAGCTTGAAATCATGTAATAACAAGACGTAATTATTTCTCCAATTTATGGTAACAAATTCGACCAACTCGCCCAAATCTGAAAACTGCTGATCAGAGGTAAAGTTTTCGTCATACTCTATAATTTTAAACCCTTGAAATGTCAAATATTTGGCCACTTCGGTTTTACCAGAGCTGATAGTACCAGATACACCAATTAACATTGGTGATGGAAATCGCGTTAGCTAATTTATATTTTTCTTTTTTTTGTGCAATCATGTTACTTGTCTTACTACTACTAATACCGTGCATACTTTCATCGTTGGTCCAACATCAACAAGGATATTGTAACCAGTTGAACACATGCGGTAAGAAATCGATTATTGGTAAACCTTTGCCCTGTGCCACTTTTGAACCAGCTGTTAAACCCTCCGAGAAGTCGCAGGAGAAATTATTCAGATTATGTGGAGAAAAATATGACTTGGTGTGTTGCTCAGATGAACAAATTGAAATATTGGAATCAAATTTGAAAAGAGTGGATCCTATAATATTTTCCTGTCCTGCTTGCCATCAAAACTTTTACAACTTCTTTTGTAAGTTTAGTTGTTCACCGAATCAATCTCAATTTGTGGATATATTGAAAACCGAATTGTCAAAAGATTTGAATAAAGAAATTATCACCGAAATTGATCAATACGTGTCGAAAGAAATGGCCGAGAAGTTTTACAATTCTTGTAAAAACGTTAAATTTCTGGCTACAAATGGGTTTGCAATGGACTTAATTGGTGGTGGAGCAAAGAATTATTCTCAATTTTTGAAATTTTTAGGAGACGAGAAACCTTTGTTAGGAGGATCTCCATATCAAATCAATTTCAAGTTTGAAGAGAAAGAAGGTTTGAAATTGAGAAACGATGACGTTTTTCCTTGTAATGATTCAAAATTAAAATGCGCTTGCACAGATTGTGAAGCTTCATGTCCAAAATTACCAAAAACGAAAAATTTAAACAAAAGCTGCACTGTGGGTGCATTACCATGTTTTTCGTTTGCAATATTGATAATTTGGATTTGTTTTACACTTATTTTAGGTGGCTTTCATATATACATCGCAAAAACCAAAAACACAAAGAACATTATATTGGAGGAGGATGATTTGGACAATATGATATCACCGTTAAGTTACGTGACCGTGAAAAAACCCATCAAGAGGTATTCCGAGTTGATAAACAAACAATTAGAGACTGCGTTTAAATCCATTGGCGGATTTGGTGCAAAATTTCCCGGTACAGTAATAGGATCGACTTTATTTATAAGTGGGCTATTATGTTTAGGTTTATTCAAGTTGGAAATTGAAACTAATCCGATAAGTTTATGGGTAAGCCCAAACGAACCAGCTTATAAAAATCAGCAATATTTTGAATCTAATTTTGGAGAATGGTTTAGGATTGAACAAATTATCATAAGTTCCAAAAATGAAAGTTCCGTATTAAATTGGGAAATTTTGAACTGGTGGTTTGAAAAGGAATTAGAATTAGAAGATCTTGATAATGTGAAATTGTCTGATATTTGTTTCAAACCATTGGGAGAAACTTGTGCTATACAATCGTTTACCCAGTATTTTAACGGGGATATTAATCAGGTTTCAGAACAAAACTGGCAATCTCAATTACAAAAATGTGTTGATTCTCCAGTCGAATGTTTGCCTAGTTTCCAACAGCCTTTGAAATCAAACATTTTATTTGACAACGATAACATGACCAAAAACAAGGCTTTTATTGTCACATTATTGATTAATAATGACGATAAAGAAAAAGCGATCCAGTATGAAAAGCTGCTTCAAAAGTGGATATCTACTTTGAGCCATCCAGATTTGAACATAGCATATAGCACCGAGGTATCGTTGACGCAAGAATTAAATGACTCATCAAATACTGATATAAAGACAATTGTTATATCCTACTTGGTAATGTTTGTATACTCGTCGTTTGCATTAGGCGGTAAATTACCCACCAGTTTAAGTTGTTTAACTAAGACCAGATTTTTATTGGGGTTATCTGGAATACTCATTATTCTTTTGTCTGTTTTTGCATCAGTTGGATTCTTTTCATTGATTGGCTTGAAATCTACATTAATTATAGCTGAGGTGATTCCATTTTTAGTATTGGCTATTGGTATAGATAACATTTATTTGATTGTCCACGAACTACATCAAACACCAGGTGAAAATATAGAGGATAGGGTGGGTTTAGCTTTAGGAAAAATTGGCCCTTCTTGTTTTATAAGTTCATTTTTACAATTCTGTATGTTTTTGCTAGCAACATTAGTAGACATGCCTGCAGTGAAAAACTTTGCGTATTATAGTGCTGGTGCAATATTGGTGAATTTTACATTGCAAATGACTTGTTTTATTGGATTTTTATCATTAGATCAAAGGCGGTTGGAAGATAATAGAATCGATTGTATTCCTTGGAAAAAATTAAACACAATAAAATTACCGGAGGAAGAATACAATTTTTCATTGATAGCGGATCAATTTTCTTCTATATTGATGAAGTACAAGGCTAGAATATTGACTGGATTTGTTTTTTGGTTAGGTATTTCATTAAGTTTATTACCAAATATTGAATATGGTTTAGATCAGCGGATTGCGTTGCCGAAAAATTCATATTTGATAGATTATTTCGATTCAATTTATAAATATTTTAACGCAGGACCGCCGGTATTTTTCGTTGTCAAGGATTTAGATTTAGAGCAGAGGTCAAATCAACAAAAGTTATGTGGGAAATTTTCCGGATGCAATCAATTTTCTGTGACAAATGTATTAGAACAAGAGTTCAAACGGTCTAAGAAATCCATGATAAGCGAGCCTACTTCTAGTTGGTTGGATGACTTTTTCACTTGGTTGAATCCCGATTTGGATCAATGCTGTAGAGTGAGAAAGACCAATACTAGCGAATTTTGTTTGCCAAACTCCCCCGAGAGACTTTGTCAAACATGTTATTTAGACAAACCTTACGAGCCTTCGATGAAAGGCTTTCCAACAGACGATTTTATGCATTACTTCAATCAATGGATCGAAGAACCAAGTGATCCTTGTCCCTTAGGCGGTAAAGCACCTTACTCAACAAGTATATCCAGAACTCCAAAGGCAATAATTTCAAGCTATTTTAGAACTTCCCATACCCCATTACGATCTCAGAACGATTTCATCAACGGTTACAAAAACTCTTTAAGAATTGTCGAAGAAGTAAAGAAATATACCGGGTTGGACGTGTTTGCATGGTCGCCATTTTACATATTTTTCGTTCAATACTTGTCTATTTTTAAGTTGACATTATCTTTGATTTCAATAGCATTGTCAATCATATGGTTGGTAACCTACGTTGTATTAGGATCAATGAAAACAAGTTTAGTCATGACTTTAACCATTTTATCAATATTAATAAACATAGGTGGAGTACTAAGTGCATGGAATATTTCATTAAATGCATTGACGTTGGTCAACTTAATCATCTGTTGTGGTATTTCCGTTGAGTTTACAATTCATTTAACAAAATGTTACTCCCAATCACCAGTCGACGGAGACCTAACTAACAATTTTTTGAATTACTCAAATAAATTAGACCAAAATTCAAGGGAGTTGAAAGCCAAGAATGCGCTCAATAAATTGAGTGGTAGCATCATTACGGGTATATTAATGACCAAATTTATTGGAATCATCATATTAGCATTTACAAAGTCGAAAATTTTTGAAGTATATTACTTCAGAATGTGGTTTACCTTGATAATAATTGGTGGTGTGCATGCGTTGGTTTTGCTTCCTATCTTACTCAGTTACTTTGGTGACTTGAATAAACCAACCGAAATAATTGATGACTGTAGATCTTACGATGACGAAAATGGAAATAACTTTCAAGATGAATTGGGAAGTGATGCTTCTTAATTGGGACAAAGGTACACAAAGGGCTGGCAAAACATGCATTACATAATAGAAGAAATTGTGGCTTATGTAATCATAATAAATAAAGTTGACCTACGTAGTAAGTCATTAATTAGCAACAAGATTGAGGTTAAGTATAGATGTTTGGATGTTTTGCTTTACCCAATTTCACATTTATTTGTCTTTCCATCAAACTAACACATTCTCCCGCTTCTACTTTTTCTTTAATAATTACTACAATTATGTCTGTTCATTATACTTTTAGATGGTATGTCGACTTTTTGTTGGTTTGCCATGGCATAGTACTAACAATTGTTTAGGCCAAAGGGTCCTGAAGACGTTATCCTTACAGGTACTTTTGACAATTGGTCAAAATCATTGCCATTAGTTAAACAAGCTGATGGATCATTTTCTTTACAAGTTCCATTGCCTCCGAAAAAGGAAAACATCTATTATAAATACGTTGTTGATGGGGTTTGGCAAGTCAACACAGAGGAAAAAACCACCAAAGATTCAGAAGGTAATGCTAACAATTTAATCGAAGCAGAAGATTTACCCAGTTTATTGGTTGTTCCAGGTGCAATTATTCCAGAAACTGGTTTAGCCACTATTAACAATAATGGAGGCAAATTGCCTGAACATGAGGTTAATACTACAGTTTTACCAAAAGAAGAACCAAGTCATCCAACTATTGCAGGTGAACCAGGTATTCATATTCCAAAAGATGAAGAAACTTTAAATGCATTCAGAACATTTGAAAATACTGACGCAAAGAAATTGAATGAAGATCAAGAACCTGTTCATCAATCGGTATCTGGAGGTATTACTCCTGCCGCAGTTGCATTAGGAGAAGAACAAGAACACATTGGACCAAATGCAAGTGGGGAACACACAAAAGAGGTTGTTGAAGGTAACGACGAATTGACCCCAGAAGAGAGAAAAAAGCAAAAGAAAAAAGTCAAAAGATCTCAGTATAAGGCTAAAAAAAAGAAGCAAGCGGCTGAGGCGGCTGCTGGCGGTGTCACCACAACCGAAGATGAAACCGGCGAAGACGCCACACCAGAACCTGAATCTCACCATCACACTACCACAGCTGCCGTTCTTGGAGCTGGTGCCCTTGGAGCCGGTGCTGGAGCATTGGGTGCAGGTGTCGGTTCCACAATTGGTTCAGGTGCTGATGCAGGTAAAAGCGTTTCATCTGCGGTTGATCCTATAAGTAAAGATACTGAGGCTTCAGTTCCAAAAACGTTGGATCCAAAATCTAAAGACGTTTCTGCGCCACCATTTGGCGCTGAACATTTGGGTGAAGGTAAAGAAGTTGATGCTGCTCCAATTGGAGAAAAAGCTAGAGAAACATCTCAAGTTGTACCTGTTGCTGGAGGAGTCGTTGGGGGTGGATCTAATAACAACTCTACAGCAGAACCATCTACCGAAGAACCAGCCATTTCTTCAAAACCTGAAGAATCAGATCTTGTCAGTGAAAAACCCCAATATAAATCATTACTTGCCACAGAACCAACAGAACCAATTGAATCCGAACCTATAGCACCTAAACCAGTAGGTCCAAATGAAGACAAACCAACAGAACCCGTTGCACCAGTTGTAGCCAAATCCACTGAACCATCAGAAGTCCCAACAGCATCAAAACCAGAAGAGGATGAAGAAGAGATTATAATTGCCGCAGCAGGTAAAAGAAGTGACATTGAGGCTGCAGTTGAAGCTGAAGAAGGTCATAATGTCACTTTAGAAGAGATTCAACCAACCAAATCAGAAAGAGAAGAATTAACCAGAAATGCTCAAATAGCTGCTAACGCAAAGGGACCAATCACTGTTGAACAAGTTGTGGTACCAGGATCCGAAATCAACAAGAAAGATGAAGTAACGGCTGTTGCTGCTCCTGGTTCAAATGTCACTAAGGCAAAAGAAGAAACAAAACCAACTAAAGCACAACCAGCACCAACCAAGAAGCCAGCTCCAGCTAAGAAAACTGCCACTGGTGGTAAGAAAGAAGAAGAGAAGAAAGGTGGATTCAGAAAATTCTTGAAGAAATTAGTCTCATAAATCATTTCATTTTCAGTACTTTGACGTTTGTAATATATAAATATATAATCTTAATCTGTGAAGAACAATAACTTCTTAGCCACTTGTTGCACTAAATTGTTGCATTTTTGGCGTGCATGAATACGAAAAACGTGAAAATTGTCTTTTTTTTTTTTTTTTCTTTTCTAGGTGCTCAGTCAACCATCAACAAAATTTTTCTATCGTGTTTCAGCAATAATAACAATGGAGGTATCTAAGCAATTATACATCAAGCCTATTCATTATAGCGTCACTAGAGAACAGATTGAAGATCACTTTGCCCCTGCTGGAGCCATTACTGATGTCAAGTTATTGGAAGGATACGCGTTTGTCACATTCGACGATGAGGAAACATCGCAAAGAGCTTTAGAGCAATTTCAAGATAGCGATTTAGGTGGTGAAAGATTATTGATTGAATTTGCCAGAATCAAAGAGTTGAGACCTAGTTTCAGAATTAAAATTACCAATTTGCCTGAAAGAACAGCTTGGCAAGATATAAAAGATTACGTACGTGACAAAACTGAATTAAACCCCAACTACGTCAAAGTCTACAAAGACTGGAACTCAGGTGAAACTACATGTTCCATGTCGTTTGAAACCGAAGAAGATTTAGCTAAAGCCATTCCTTTATTAGACAAAAGTGAATACGCTGATCAAATCCTCACAGTCGAAGAAGACACCAGTCCTTTACCTCCACCAAGAAGGTCATTCAGAGGCGGATTTAGAGGTAGAGGTGGATTCCGTGGAGGTTTCCAAGACAGAGGGGATTTCAGAGGTGGATTCAGAGGTGGAAGAGGCGGATTCCGTGGAGGATTCCAAGACAGAGGTGACAGAGGTGACAGAGGAGATTTCAGAGGTGGCTTCAGAGGTGGAAGAGGTGGATTCCGTGGAGGATACCAAGACAGAGGCGATAGAGGTGAATTCAGAGGTGGATTTCAAGAAAGAGGTGAATTCAGAGGTGGATATCAAGACAGAGGTGACAGAGGTGACTTCAGAGGTGGAAGAGGTGGCTATAGAGATGAAAGAGCCAACAGGTATGAAGATAGACAAAGCTATAGTAGGGATAGATCTCCAACCAGATTTTAATGAAAATCAACTTGTATCCATTTTGTAATAACATAAAAAATAACAGAAAAAGAATTAGTTTAGTATTGAATGAATATATTTAAAAGAAAAGCAGACAAATTACGACAGTTAGTGGGCATGATTTACCGAATTGAATCAACACATTTTAAATTTTTAGCATAATTATTTTTTCATAAATTAGGTTGATCTTTTGCATTAATTGAAACTACACCACATTTTATATCTTTAAAACATTTGTTTACCATAGAGTTTACGACTTGATGACAATCAGCATATTTTTTACTTTCAATTCAATAAAAGTTGACCTTTTGCATTATATAAGACTATTTTATTTAGTTGGTGTATTAATTTATAAACAATTCTTTCCGTTTAGAGCCAAAGATTTCGTTGTGTTTTCCATAGAGCCCCGTTTTCAATGTGAAGGGCTGATTTTTAGAAGTGAAAAAGTCAATCAACAATTTTGTTTGATTCATACTTAATAAATCGTCTTGTAAAGACTGAACTATTATGAAATCTGTATTTGAATCAACAAGACAAAACGGTGATGCTAAATTGTAATCACCACATAATTGAGTTGATTGGTAAATTGAAGAAATTTCAACTTGTTGCTTGTCGGGTAACCAAACAATATTCATAAATGCATCATTCAAAAACGACGAGTAATCAGGATACTCTTCTAGCAATTGAATAGGATCATAAATTCCATCAAGAAACTTAACCGATTTGAACTTCACATTTTCGTATATGAATGGAAACAATGAATACAACTCCGGAAAACTCGTCTTGTTCATACCAAACGCTTGTAGTCCGGTTTCAATGATGTCTTCAAAATTTAACAATTGAAGGATCAAAGTAGCGCCAACTGAAAAACCTAAAATATGTATTTCCCCAATTTCAAAGTTCAGTTTGATGTATTTCAAAGCTTTCAAAATATCGATCAAATGATGTGGATGTTTAATCTCAGGAGATAAACGATAATTGATCCCAATAAACGTGTGCTTGTCAGTTACAGCCGGCTGTAGTTCATCAAAAGTGTTAGCGGGATCTCTCCAGGCCCCGCCGTGAATGTATATATATGTTGATTGGTTAGGTTTATAATTCCACACCTTGATCTTTTGCAACTCATGATCTCCATACGAAAACATGTAGTCGTGTAATATCTTTTTTTTTATTAGTCTTTTTTTTTTTTTTCGATTGAGTATCAGCTATAAAATTTTTCACCTTAATCAAGAAGATCAAGTATATATACAATGTCAGCAGCTATAGGGTCGTGGGCAGATGCTGGAGACGAGTTCTCAGCACCTCCAGATATTTCAGTCAATCCAGATGGAACCAAAAATGTGATATTTTTCAGGACAAATCAGGACGGTAAGAAAGTCAAAATCACTCAAAAAATAAGAGAAGTCAAAGTCGAAGAAAAAGTACATCCACTAGTTGCATTAAGAAGAAATTGGAAAAAATACGGTAAAGAGAAAAACTCTGCTCCTGGACCAGACACAAGTACAACACAATTGGGAGAGAAAGTTGAACTAAAATTGGGATTATCATGGAAACAGGCTGAGAAGAAAGAAGAGGAAGATAAAGCACAAGAAAGAGCTAGTAAAGTTTCTGTACAAACTATCAGATGTAGAACATGTGGTGGAGATCATTACACTGCTAAATGTCCATATAAAGAAACATTAGGTGCCACAACAGACAGTCAATCAACACCAGAACCAAGCGCAGACGCATCAGCTCCAGGTAAATATGTTCCAAAACATTTGAGACCAGACGCACAAGGTAATATACAAACTAGAGAATCTAGAGACGATTCATCGACATTGAGAGTCTCACAATTGAACAGTTTTGTTGATGAAGATATGTTGAGAAATGAATTGTTGAGTAGATTTGGACCATTACAAAGAGTCACAGTTGTTAGAAATAAAGAAACAGGTGATTCCAGAGGATTTGCTTATGTTACTTTTGCATCGGAAGAGATTGCCCAAAAGGCGTTGGATATGTTGAATGGTAAAGGTTACCACTCGTTGATATTGCATTTGGAATGGTCTAAGAAGAAGAAGACGTAATTTAGGGTGTGTACAAATATAATACTGTAAACGGATATAAAACTTCAATCATTTTTTTTTTTTTTTTCCTACCTTGCTGCGTGAGATAAGCAACAAGTGGATTCAGTCGAATACCAAGGTTAACTTAGAATGACCTCGTCTAAATTCTTTAAGAAGTTGATAAAGAAGAATGACAAAGTTCTGCCAACTTCCACTAAAGTTGATTCATTGTCTAGACGGTCTAGTTTAAAAAGTAAATCAGAAAAAAAATATCTAGATGATTCGGAATCAAGTATATTCAATGAAGATGAAGGTGATACTAATACAATGATGGAGTTCAGTGATGAAAATTCGTCAATTAGCTCCCATAGTCTTTTAAACAGATCAAAGTCAAATCTCCACAACACTTTCGGTAATCACCAAGCGGACGAAAAGATTTTATTTCCGAGCGTAGAAGAATCAAAATTCTCCGACTTCCAGCAATTAGATCTACAACGAAATGAGGACCCTCCATGGGTGGGCTTGACTTACGAATCCTTCTTGACTCCAAAATACGTCAAGGTTTCGAAAAGAAACAAGCAAAGCCCTAAAGTTCTAAGCAATTTATTCTTGGCACAAGAATTAAATGTTAGTGGCGAAGAATATTCTTTTAGTGACGATTTTTCCGACGATGGTAATAGAATCAATGATGAGTCTAGTAAAGAAATATTCGTCATGGAATTTAGTAGTGACGGTAAATATTTGGCTGCTGCAGGGCGAGACTCAGTAATTAGAATATGGAAAGTTATTTCTTCGCCCTTGGGAAGATTAGAATATAATCAAGAAGAAAGGGAGGAGGTGATACCCAAACGTAGTCATAAGGGGGATGATGTCTTTGACTCTGCCCCTGTTTTTCATAGGCGTCCTGTGCAAGAATTTAAAGGTCATTCCAGAAGTATATTATCGCTATCATGGAGTAAAAACAATTTCTTGATCAGTGGTAGTATGGATAAAACTGTTAAACTTTGGCATGTTGAAAGAGATACTTGTCTCAAAACATTTATGAATGACGATTTTGTAACCTCAGTAAAATTTCACCCATTAGATGATCGATTTTTTTTGAGTGGATCTTTAGACAATGAGTTAAGATTGTGGTCAATATTGGAAAATTCAATTGCATATGGAAGAAATTTAGGTGAAGATGTGTTAATAACAGCAGTCGCGTTCACGCCAGATGGTTTGAATTGTATAGTTGGTGGTTTTAATGGTTCATTGTTTGCATTGGAAACTAAAGGATTACATATTATACAAAGAGTTGAAATCAAGGAGAAATCGTTAGTACATCCATTCCATCACGATGGTAACGGCAATAAAATCACTGGTATAAAAGTGTTCCAAAACACTTCTTTCGAACCACAAGAAGATTCAAGTGATTTAGAAAAATGGACCATTTTAATAACCACAAACGACTCAAAAATACGAACGGTAAGTTCTAATAAGAAAAAATTAATTACAAGGTTTAGAGGTCTCACTAATAATTCCTCATCCGTTGTTGCTTCCAGTAATGATGACAATAAATATATAATATCTGGATCAGAGGACCATTATTGTTATGTTTGGGAGAACAACAATCACATTATAAACAACAGGTTACGACAAACAATCAAAGAATTTGTCATTGACGGTAAACAACATATTACTGATTTTAATCACAAACATGAAAAGTATACAAAATTATTACACTCAAACAATTTAATTAAAAAACTAACGTCTGGTAATCACGAGTATGATGTAGTCGCAAACGAGAACAACAGTTACTCATGTTTCCATGCACATCATTCTCGATGCAACGTTGCAATATTTGCTCCTGAATCAACCAAAAAACTTTTGAGTTTATCGGACGATTTGATATACGATTTAAAACGAAGAGGACAAGCGTGCAAAATTGATCCGAAATGCTACTGCACGGGGAAAGAACACCAACATGAAGATCAAACTGGTGAGATTATAATTACCACCGACCAGTACGGGCTAATACGAGTATTTAGACAAGACAATGCCTATGCATACAGGAAAAAGTTTATTGACTTTTATAAACGAGGGATGACTAGTGACGCAATAACACCGACACAAACCTCTAAACGGTTCCAAGACCGAAGCGTGAGTCCAACGAGAGATTGCAGAAATATAAAAAATCTACTCTCGTCCAAATTAGGTACTAGAGTAGCATCTTCTGGGTCCATTACAACAACATCCACATCGAAATATGACCTGATGCATCACAATTACTACGATGATACATTAGATACGGAGCACGAACGCTCTCTACGAGATATAACGAAGAAAAATACAAGCCTGAACACTTTAAACAAAGTGCCCAACGTCGACGCTAGCCCACTCAGCCCGGCCCAGGAGTACTTTCCTCAAATCGAAGCCAAACCATCAGTGCCGAGAATTGTGTTGCCAAACTCGTCGTACCATTCGCAGATCGAGAATCTAAAATTCAAAAGATGATTGCATTGTAAATAACTAATATATTTTTTTTATATAATAATACATTGTTTTCAACCTGACCAAAATTGGTAAGATTTGGGTTGAGTGAAACTTACAGGTAAGTTGTTATCTTCTTTTTCATCGAGATCCATTTTATCTTGTGCGACTTCTTGTACAACTGGATTGATGGATTTGCTTATTTCGTTGATCTTGACTGGCTTGATCAAGTCGTCCAAGATATCACTCAATTCCGGCTGGGTGGATTTTAGTTTTTGTATTTTTTCAAATTGGGCCCATCTTTCAATTAGAACTTGTTGTCTTTCTTTATTCAAAGTCTTTTCAATTTTGATCAAATTAGACTGTAATTCATCGACTTTTTGTAATTTCAAGTTAAATTTTTTCAAGTTCAACTCTATGACTTCATTAATGAGATTTGTTTGTTCTAATATGGAATTTCTCAAATTTTCAGTGGAATTATTCTCAATCATTTCCTTACCTTGGTTAGACTGTAACAATTTCTTCACAACTTCTTCAACTAAAGTTTCATCCATTTTTGCTGGGGCTGATGTTGTGGCGAGAGAGTCCTCTTTCAATAATTTTGTTAAAAATTTATCTTCAATTGGCAATTGAATGAATTTAATAATACATTGCTCTCTTGTTTTAGTTGCAACGTGTTCACTTATTTTATCCCATTGATTATTCAAATTGGATGCTATGTTATTATTACTACCATTAATATTTGGTGGGTCATAAGTACCAAACATCTCTATACCTTCCAATAATAATAATATCTCTTGTTCGCTCCATTTCGAACTTTCTTCAAGTTTTTTCAACTGCACAAAATCTGAAGATTGAAAATTCAGCGGAAACAACCCTTGCTCAAAACATATGGTACACAATATACTTGCGTTGTTTATTGTCGATTGAGAATTAAAAGTATAAGACTTGATTTTTAAATTATGGTACCTGACTTCTGTTGCATCTTTCCCGCAAATATTACAAAAATACTGTACAGAATTATTGACCTTGTACGTAGATTTTTTGTCACCAGTTGAGTAAATATTTCTTTTGATCTCCAAATTCAATGGTAATTCCAGCGTTTCATCTTCCGTTTTGACAATTGACGATTCGGCTTCTGATTTTATTTGTGCGGAGTCTATAACTTCAGCATTTTCAGGTATATAAGGCACCAACCCCTCTGGAGTGTCCAAAGTAATTTGGAAATGACCGGTATACTGAGGGCCCAAAATTGATGCTCTTGTTTTCGGATCTACTTGGTAATTAATCAAGCCCCACTTCTCTAAAAACTGATGGATTCTAATGATATTTGTCACATCACCAGACAAATTTCTACGTAATGCTGTAATTGTCAAATATTCTTTTGGATTCAATCTGAAGGTGTTGATCATAAAATCTCGAATGTACTTATAAGTTTGTGGTGATTTGTAAACCGAAGTGTCATTGAAAAAGTCAGCAAACGACTTCTCTTCAATTTGATGGATATTGTTTAAGTCAAACCATTTAGCAAATGATGGAATGATAACATGAGTTGTTTGTTCAACTAAGTAATTTTTTGATTTCTCTTCAAATTCTTTCTTTAAAGCTTCAACATCTAATTTTGATTCTTCGGTAGCTTCTGTAGTTTCTTCTGCAACTTTGGGTGTTTCTGGATCTACTGAGGACATTAGTCTAGAAGATAAAATTGTTGATAGTTTGAATTTTCAGTGAATAGTTTTTTTCCGTTGAAAATTGGGTATTGATACACGACTTTCTGATTAACTATGACTACAGTATAAGGCACACCTGAACTAATATCAGTTGTTCTTGTGAATAAATCAATTACGTAGATTCAAATTTATAAACGCTTTTATTATTTTGTTTTTCAAATTTTAAATTGAAATTTTAAGTTTTTTTCTATTTGGAGAGTCTGCCGTAAAACAGCAGTTTTATTAACGCGTATTTATATTTTTCTTGCAACAAGTCCAATCAATATGGTCAGAAGACTGACAAGAGTACAATCGAAGACGGTGCAATACAGAGAGAGTGATAGCAGCGAGGACGAAGAGGATGATGTTGCTCAACAAAGTGATTTGGATCTCGAAGAAGAAACTCAAACAAAATCAAGGAAGAGATCAAAAACTAAACTGAAACAACTTAAACGACAGAAAATGAATACAAAGTCTATAAAACAGTTGGAGGATGACTTAGAAGAAAACTACCTTTTTCAAGCTTTATCCAGTACTGACGCTAGCATCCAAGATATTGCCTTAGATTGGTTAGAGCTGTATGAGGAAGACGTTCAAGATGGTAAATATGATTCAATCACGTTACTAATCAATTTGATATTGCGAAGTTGTGGCTCATTGCATTTATTTCAATCGCACGATTTAAGTAACTTAGAATCTTGCGATGATACAGTGGGTGAAATAGGCCTTGCGTTTAGCCAACAAACAAGTCACAAATTTCCTTATAAAACAATAGGGTTTTTCAAAAATAATGTATTGGACTTGTTCAAAAACATAATTGAGCTAAGTCATGAAAAAGGATTGTTGTATAACGAAGAAGGTGAAGATATACTACTGTCCGAATTAATGCTGTACATAATTACTTGGATCAGTTGTTTAACAACCACTACTATTAGGTCGCTAAGATTTACAAGTGTGGAGATATTATTGAATATCCAAATTGAATTGTGTGAAATAATTAAGACCGTTAAATCAAATTTAGATAAAACAGAGATTCAACTTGCCAAATTAAAAAGTTCAACTTCCATAAAGTACAAATCTTTGAATGAAAATCTAAAAACTTACAAAATGCAAAAGGATACGATCACCGAATATTTTACAGATATTAGTAAAGCTGTCATTGATCATCGTTATAAAGATGTAGACCCACAAATTAGATTGCTATGTTTAAAATATTTAAATGATGCTATGCTTTTATTTCCTGAATATTTTTGCCAAGGTATCTATTTAAGATATTTTGGATGGTTGTTGACGGACCCCATAAACCAAGTCAGAATAGAAAACACTAAAGCTCTAATGAAATTATACAAAACCATCAAAGAATTTCCTTTGGGTTTGACCCAATTTACAGAGAAATACAAATTACAGATTATTAAAATGAGTCAAATTGACACTGATTCACAGATTAGATTCAATTGCTATGGAATACTTTGTGAATCATTGAAGTACGGTTTTTTGAACAAGGAAGAAATCGACCAAGTGATTGGCAATTATCCATTTCAAGATACCCCAAAGATTCAAGCTGAATGCTCTAGATTTGTTTGGATTTATAATGAAGAAGATTTCAAAAAGGCTGCAGAGAAGTATGATTCATTGTTTGACGATTATGATGGAGATGTCAATCTACCATTTTTAGTACAAACAAAATTATTAATCGACAATTGCAAGCCCATTGAAGTCAAGCCTTTGAATATTTTGTTCAAAAGTTTAGGTTCTTATTATGAGTCCAATTGGGAATTATTAATAGAATATTTTTTACTAGACATGACTCAAATAAAATTCAACGAAGAGGAAACAGAAAGTGGAGAGATTTCAAGTTTCAAGTCTTTCATCGAGTTAGATCTACATCAAAAAATTGTTTTACTTAAATTTATTCATGGCTATTTTGAAAATGAACTTAATAATAAGAAGCTAACAGAGGACATAGTTTCTAATCAATTGACAAAGTTAATCGAGTATTTGCCAAAAATAGAATCAGCATCCTTGAAAGACGCAACTTTATTCCCCATTTTCTTAAATTTGTGGACAGATTTGTTAAGTTACAAAGACGACTTTGTATTTAATCTATTCAATAAGTTGAACAAAACTGAACAATACGAAAATACTACAAAAAACTTGCTAAAGTATTACAAAGAGATGGATACGGTTGACGAATTCAATGCTTACTTCATCAAAATATTTGAGTCGCTAAACAATTTATTGACTACAGACTGCAAAAATTACGTTCAAATAATGTTACAAGAGTTAGTTGAAGAAGTGAGTAGAGTAATCTTGAAGGATAATGATGAGTTTAATGACGTTGATGAACAAAAGGACATTCTTGAAAAAATCGAATTAATATCACCAACTATTGTTAAACTTCGGCAGTTGGGAAATTTCATAAATATATCCAATTTACCGAATATTTCGAGCTTGATAAACGACGTGGTCGCTAAAATATTTAAAAGGTTAAATTTAGCTTTAATTGTTTCCGAATGGAAGCATAATTTTTTGAAATCTGTCGAAACCACCAATACAAACATTCTGGAATTGTTTGACTTTCTTTTGGTGATTTTATCATGGAAATTTGAGAAATTAATGGAGATACCTAAAGATGAGCAGAGATTGGTTGGAATTGACCTTCAATTTGATGATTTCACCGATATTGTGAATCAATTGATCAAGCTCATATTTGAATTAAAAGACCCTTCATTTATAAAATTAAAAACTGTTTTGATATTGAAGTATATTGAATTTATGGTTTCTTTCAAATTCTTTTACGTCAAGTATCAACATAATAATGAGTTTGAACAATTTCAATCATTCTTCAATCTGAACATGCAACTAATTTTGATAAAAAGAGATTTGCAATTTGAGATTCTACATTTATTTTTAATAAAGGAAAACCAATTGGCCTATGAATTGAAAGTAGAATTGGATAGAGATGATGAAGAAGATGTTAATTACGATGATTATATTGAAAAAACAAATTTTAAGGAACAGAGCGCTTTTGACGATGATTCAAACTCACAGTCAGAGGTTGATGATGAAGAAAAAAGAAAACAAGTTGTCTGGAAATATGAAAAAGAATTATCATTGTTTACATTAAAGATCATATCGTTGTATAATTTACTGTTGATACAAGAAGACATTTGGAAGAGAGTCAAATTAAATGCTGGAAAATTGGGACAAGTTTTCGAAGAGATTGTTAAGCAACAAGAAGACCATATTATCCAAATGATAGAAGACAAAGGTCAACGAGAGAAAAGTTTGAAAGAAGTTGACAGAGCTGACGAGGTTGATCAAGCAGCACTTGAAATAGGGTCTGAGCTGAACCACGAGATTTTGCAACAAAATCAGGTGATCTGACTACATTGGCAGTAAATTCGTTCACCCAACAATTCGCATTATACTTTTTATGATACAAATGAATTATTGAAAAACTTCCCATTGTGAAAATTCTAGGTAGTTTCTTTATCAATCATATCTCTTATAATACAAATTGTTTATTTCTATAAAGAGAACTTTTTTCAAACTTTAATTTCACAGTAGTCTGATTTCATACGAAATGAAAAACGTACGGTTCCTTTGATTACTCTTAATTCTAGGATAGTTGTGGAGACTTTTTTATTGTAGTGAGCACCTACTCACAACACGTATTCCCCATCGGCTGAAAACAATCAACGCACTAGGTAAGAGGGAAACTTATGTGTAAAGAATTTACTTATATGCGAAGTCGGATGGGCTTTAAAGCACTATGTGTTGGTCAAGACCAACCACTCTTGAAAGAATAAAATCAAAGAACACAACGTTTGAAAACCATTGTACGGAAATTGTCCTCAAAGAAGATAAGATTTGAGGATTTAATCTTTGGCGTCGAAAGGCGTTTACCTGCAACCATGAAACCATCAAAAGAAATTGAAACTATAATTATGTATTGTGCAGAAGTACTGCATGAAATAGAATTAGAATTGACAGCCAAGAAAACTAGAATTTCCCACTGACTTTTTGTGCCCAATTAAACCCGATGTTAAATTCTTGATTAATTAAAGATCTGATTCGCTACAAACTGAATTCAACATGTAAAGAATTGGACCAAGTGAACTGAGGTAAATATGAGTAGTGTGCGCGCCAATATTAATTGAGCATCGTATCGTGATACAAAAGATGGCTTTAAGTTTGTTAGCAAATTTTTTACATGAAAAACAATCTTTATTCGTAAAGTGTACATATCCTTACAATATAACCAACCTCAACGGTTTCTTAAAAAGTTGGCTTTAATTATTAAAGTGATTAATTGGTATAACCATTTTTCTTATTCTAAATTATGACTACACATGATTTCAAAATGAGACCTTTGTAATTATCACTGGATAACTTTTCGTTAATCCCACATACTTTTAGTTTTGTTCATCAAATGACATTTTTTATCAATTTCATATTTTTCTTGGCCTCTAGTTTAGTTTAAAAAATTGTAGAAAATCAAGATTTGATTGGACAGTTAATCTGCAATCGTGCTTGAACTTACATAAATAAACGCGTATAATCTTAAATTGCATACGCGCGGTGGTTTATGCCTAACATTTTGCAGCACAAAACTTTCTGCTAGTCTAGAAAATTCAACTCAATTAATTTTTATCTATTCCATCTACAATCAGTTTCGTATTCAATGTACCTTAAAGCGAGCTTTTTGTTTAGCTTGGCAGTATAATTTTTATAATTTTTCAAATTAATTCAGCTAATAACATCACTGAACAAGCATTACCGATAACTTATGTGATTGATTAAAGGATCAACTTTGAGATGGCCATTCCTTATTTGCATTGTTGAATTATGCAACGTGTATTAATAAAGTTAATTATTTTTCCATTTTAATACATCAATTTATTTTTTACAAATAATAACATTGAATTTTATTTTTTTTTCCCTTACTTCAATCAATCAAATTAGATTTTCTACTCGGGTATATTGCATTCAAGATTGACTCTCTAATTTATTGCATCTTGTATAAATAACTTCAATTTTCTAGTAAACTCATTTTGAATTCGTTAGATTTGTTTCCGTTTCAATCTCCCTCTTAACCACATTTATTATAACAAAATAATTAATACCGTTTGATACTGTGATATCATACAAATACAACAAAAACAACTATTTCACAACAATAAATATTAATTACGCATCAAAATGGTTAACGTTTTTAATGTGCAAATTTTCTTTATTGTTTTTAGAGAATCTTTAGAAGCAATCATTGTTGTTTCCGTCTTATTGGCGTTTTTGAAACAAGGGTTAGGTGGGTCAAACAATGATCCAAAAGTTTATAAAAAATTACGAAATCAAGTCTATCTAGGAGCAGGGCTAGGAGTTTTGATATGTTTGATTATTGGTTGTGCTTTCATTGGTGCTTTCTACGGTTTGGGTAAAGATATTTGGGGTAATTCTGAAGATTTATGGGAAGGTATATTTTGTATTATTGCAACTGTCTTGATTACATTGATGGGAATTCCTATGCTTAGAATCAACAAGATGAAAGAAAAATGGAGAGTTAAATTGGCTCAATCAATTGTTAAACAACCAAAAAATAAAAAAGATCGTTTCAAAATCGGTTATTGGTCAAAGAAATACGTCTTGTTTATCTTACCTTTCATCACATGTTTGAGAGAAGGTTTGGAAGCCGTTGTCTTTGTTGGTGGTGTTGGTTTGAACTCCCCAGCTACTAGTTTCCCAATTCCTGTCATTGTTGGTTTAATTGCCGGTATCCTCGTCGGTTGGTTGATGTACTACTTTGGTTCAAACTTGTCAATGCAAATTTTCTTGATCATAAGTACTTGTATTTTATACTTGATTGCTGCAGGTTTGTTCTCAAGAGGTATCTGGTATTTTGAAATGAACACCTACGTTAAAAAGACCGGTGGTGACGCTGCCGAGAATGGTTCTGGTCCAGGTACTTACGACGTTGCAAAATCTGTTTGGCACGTCAACTGTTGTAATCCAGAAATTGATAACGGTTGGGATATTTTCAATGCTCTTTTGGGATGGCAAAATTCTGCAACCTACGGTTCCGTCATTAGTTACAACATTTACTGGTTATTCATCATTTGCGTTTTAGGCTTAATGTTATACGAGGAAAAAACTGGTCACTTGCCATTCACAAAGAACTTGACCTTGGTTAAATTGAACCCAATGTACCACATCAAGAATAAAAAGAAACATGAACTTTCGAAAGAAGAAAAAGAAAAATTGTTTTCCCAAGTCAAACAACATAAATTCCATGAAGATTCTTCTAATGAAATTGATGAAACTTCATCTAATAAATTAGTTGAAAAAGAAATTGAAACCGTGAATGAATCCAAATAAATTGACTAATATGTAAGTAAGTCCCATATACACACACACACACACACTAGTTGGGATTTGCATATTGTTTAATTTATTGGTTAGATTTAAAGTCATTGTTGTACCATACATTATTATTTTTTTGTTTATAATTATTTGTTTTAAGGGGTTTTTAAGGGTTATATTAATATATATTTACGGGTAAAATATTGTAAACATTGTATTCTCGCTAGTTAAATCGTACGGCGTAAGGAAAACTGATTGTTGAAAATTAACTAAAGATTTAGCATGAAGATTAAAGGCTTCTCTTTGTTACTTTTGTCGCAAATTATCTGGAAAGCGTTTCACCACTTTAAAATCAAACTTCACTGTAACTAACAATGCAAAAAGTATTCAAACATACCCAGCAAAAGTTATCTTCAATTATGGAGGCCAGGTCTTTGTTTTGAGAGCTAGCTTAGTGAAGTGGTGGAATAAAAAATGAAATTTAAGCAAGACATTGAAGAGAGTGCTCAAAATGCTTACTTTGTATAGAATTGCTTAAAAATATATTTATCTACCATAATACCCACCCTTTTATCTGCGTGTCCGGATTTCTATAATGTCAATTTCAAGTACTCGAGAGTTTTCCAAATATCATTTCAAAATCTTTTTGTAATCAGCAAAAGACAATTTTTTTACAATCTTAGGTTGTTCAGGTTCTGCTTGTTGTTCAATGACAGCTTCTTTTTTCTCTTGAATTTCAGCAACTTTTTCAACAATTTTTGCCTCTGCGTTTAGGTTTTCTTTCAGCTGGTTCAACTTTTCTTCAATCTGAGACTCTATGCTTGCCATTATCTCAGGCATAACGGGTACAGGAATTTCATTATCTTGTGAATCATCGTCATTGTTGTGAAAGATGTTGTACACCTTAGCTCTCGCATTTTTCAACATTTGATTTCTAAAAGGAATTTTGAGTATTCCCAGAGAAGTCCTGAATAAGCCTTCGTTCAAGCCTTCTTCAAGTTCACTTGACTTTGTTTGACCAGTAATGACAATCTTTTTGATATCGTTGATTAAAAATTTATCTCGTTGTCTCATTCTTTCATCCCAAGATTCATATTCTTTCTCTGGTTTTGGTAAAATTAATTCCTCTTTTGACTTGGCTAAATTGATGTTGCTTATATTTGATGCTTTCCTTGTTGATCTCATCAAATAGCTCGTAGCTTTCTTGATTTTAAATAGAATACATTGGGACAGTAAATTGACAGGTGCAGTTGAGCATCCACAATCAGCGAAATGTAGGATATTATCGACGTATGATATTAAAGCCGTTTTATCGTGATTTGAAAAATTCTCAAATTTACTTTCATTGGACTCATATAATTTCAAAATAGGATGATTTACATCCCATTCCCAACACAATCGTAACTCTTCATCTTGTGATTCATTTTTGAAAGTTATTGGTTTTGAGGTAACAACAATGAATTTAAATGTGTTGAGTTCTGGGATATACACAGGTTGGATTTTACAATTTGAAGACAACGGACATGACTTTCTAATAAATCTGCTTTCATTACCAACAAATCTTGAGTCCAAGACAATTTCTAAAATACCATCGCCATTAGGAATAGCAGTTTTCAAAACTTTTGGCTTAGTTGTACCCCATAATCTATATTGATTGAATTTATCTTGACAGTAATTTTTAAACAAATCAATTTCGCCTAAGTATTCAATTATAGGTGTATTTTCCGGCACTGTCAAAGAATTGGAATCCGGTGGTGAAATGAATAAAGATAATTTGGATATTCCGTTAAATTTTTGTTTTTGATTATCTGTGTATGTTTTAACCTGTATTGTGAATTTGTTATAATTCTTGTTTTTAGAATTGAATTTATTATTTTCTTGTAAATATTTGTTATAGTTGGGTAAATTGATTTTGCAAAATTTTGTATGCTTGAATAGCTGTAGCGGCATGATTTGTATAGTTTTGAAATAATCCTGATTATTTTGTAAGTTGGAAGTCTCGTATTGCTCTTTAAAATTCGCAGCTAAATTTTTAAATAGAGTTTTCATTGATAATCTTTTATAATCATTTTCTAACAACTGGTAATACACCGATTGATAAGATTCAGCGGTTATACCGTCTTCTAACAACTCATTATCTCTATTTGGTAAATCAGTTTCTTCAAATTTAGGACTGTTGTGCTTTGGCGTTAGCGCATTGTTGTTTTTTTCCTCAGATTTTCTTCTTTTTTCACCTTTATCGGAGTTCAGTTGTTTTCTTTTAAGTGATGCAGTTGATGTCGTAGAGTTGTTTGGTGTTAAAGATTTGGAAACAATTTCTGGCTCTTCTAATTTTTCTGATTTTTCATCGCTATCTAATCTTTCTAAAGTTTGCTCTCTTGCTTTTTTAGGATCAATCTTGCCCCATTTTTGTTCGTCACAGTAATAGCATTTGTATTCATCTTCTGGTACTTCTTCACCATTTTCATAGCCCATACAAACACAATGCTGCCACCTAAAACAAATATCACACTGAATGGTGAATCCGTCATCATCTTCAATTCCACAAATACACCCTATCAATCCGGAATCAGGGTCAACCTGATACTCAATAAGCTCTGGCACCAAAAACTTTTTTTCTTCAGTCTTTAAATCCGTCTTTTCTGGAGTCTTTGAGCTTTGTAATGGTTCATCTGATGATTTCTCTTCATCCTTGATTATTTTTGCCTGTTCTTTTAGCAAAACATTCCGCTGTTTATCACGCGCTTGTTGTTCTTTTGGATCATGAGGTTTTAATGCTAAGGGATAATCTGCCGCTGCCGTTAATGCTGCTGCTGCAATCATTGCGTTTTCGTTATTTCGTTTCTTACTCGTCAAATCTATACCCCTTCTATAATTTGGTGATACGGGGTTCTCGCCTGGTAAAATTTGTTGCTTTAATTCGGGCGAGGATGCAAATTTATTGTCTTTTTTTTGATTTACTGGCAAGTTCAGATTCATTTGAGCTGTAGTTGGTTCCGGAGCCGAAACTTTTCCAGGAACAATCTTCTGTTGTGGTGGCTCAGGGTCATTCATTAAAATACCGATGGAACTTTTTCGCGGTTGTGTAATTTGTTGTTGAAACACTGGCGACGTTGGCTCTGATTTATGTTTGATCGTCAAGTTGTTAGTTGGAGATATTGAAGTATTTGGGAGTGGTTGTATTGATGGCGATGATTCATCCGATTTAGGGGAATTATGGTTGGATTGTTGCTTAGCTGCAGCACTAGCAAACATCAACAACGTCGAAGCATCTTGTAAAAGTTGCTCTTCATCTTTCTTACTCATTTGAATCGGTGACAATATTGGATGATCTCAGGATAATAAATTCAGTTTGAGTTGGCAATTTAAATAAAGCAAGATTTGGAAATAAAAAAAAGTATTAATACAAATAAGTAACGAATTAAAGTTATGGAATCCCTTGTTGTCGATAAGAAATTGGTATGAAATTAAAACGAAAAGTTTGGTTTCAAAGAAAAATTAAGTCGTATGCATATTTAATTTCGTAGTATATTTCACAATATACAGTATCTATACGACGTAATTCATATTGTGATTTAAAAGTGACAACAGCTCAACTAACAACCAAATGATTATAAATTGTATCGGAATGATTGCTTTCATTATTTAAATCTGTATTCAAACGTATATACGCCATACACTCAATTCTATCTATTTACATAAGGTTCATTATTTTTGCCTCAGCATAATTCCCACGGTTTCGTCTTTGATTCAACTAAGCTTTCGACTCAGTACCTGATTCTTTTTCTTTTTGTAATTTCTCCAAGTAATCTAGCTCTTTCCTCAATGTATCCATCGCATAATATATCTTACTTTGTAAATAAAATGAATTTCCTTGTTCTTTGGAATTCACATCAAACAAATAGTTGTACTTTTCATCAATCTTATCCAAGCTCAACTCGTTTTTCTCCAAATCTAATATCTTCATTGATTCATCAACTGTTATTCCTCCCATAGATGATTGTTTACTTGGTCTATTTGCGGCCCCAGCAGCTGAAGCCTTCGCTGCCTGTTTATAAGCCTCTGTGAAGGCCCTACCAAATACAGAAGCACCAGTAAATATGACATTAACTAAAATTCTATGAGCCATGTCAGAAATGCAAATTTATGACTCGTGGGTACAGGTGGAAGTTTGGATCAATATGAAATTTTTATTTCTGTGAATAGTACACGAAAGAATTGATGAGTATTTTCCTCTGCGGTTGAGCTCAAAGAGGATTTTATTAAAGAGTAACAGATATTTAGAATGTATGTAGCACCATGCTTTCATCTGATTAACCATTGTGATATAAATCACTAAATTATCAGAGCTTATAGTTATTCAAAACACATGTAAATGCCAGTATATAATTTAAAAGACTGAACGAAGTATTGATTGTGGCCAAATTGTTAGTAAGGTCAATCAGAATACTTAGCTATTGGGTTAATGATTGTTAACAAATTCAACTCCAAACATCTATATTCGGAACAGAATAAGTTAAGTAGTCTTTATATTTGTAAATAGTTATATTATATAAGTATAGTATAACCACTACTGATGATTGGAGAAAAGAAAAAAAAAGGTAGAAAAAGTTTCGTTACTTTTATACTATTTTCAGTACTGCATATAATTATGCTACAGAGATGATCTCGTGCCAAATTTTGCAATCAAATACTTTTTCATAGCACACACGACTACAATTTATGCTTTATTAATGTCTTCAACAAAACTATCTAATTTGGAACTGTTGATTGCTTGGTTGAACAACAATTCATTTTGGAGAGATGATTTGATAATTAAAGAATCACCATTTGGTGGATTGGGTGTGTTTTTTGACAAATCATTCGATTATGAACACGAAGATGATAGATTATTATTGAGAATACCAAAATCCAATTTGTTGAATCCTAAAAATTCGTTTATTTATAATTTATTGGTTGAATATGAAATTGAGTTTGGACAAGGTATTTCTGAGGGAATGTGTGGGTTGGTAACAACATTGATATATGAGGAATTCCTTGGTGAAATGTCACCATGGTTTGGCTACATCCAGTCAATAAATGTGAACGAATCAAATATTCCTCTCTGCTTGTGGGATTCGGAAGACAAAGCTCGCTTGAAAAACACTGAAATTGACTTATTGAATATGTTGGATAATGATGAGTTGATTCAAGTGTATATCAATTGTGTTACTTTTGCTATTCATAATAAAAGTCTCGTTGGCATACCACCAGTATTTAATTTGCCAAAGGATGACTTGAGCAAAACAGTGATAATGAATAATCACCAAGAAAATTTGATTTTGTTTGGAAAATATGTTCAAAGTGTTATATCAAGGGCATTTCAAATAGACGATTATTATCTGCTATCTTTAGTACCAGGAGCAGATTTGTTTAATCATTTATCTCCTATTTTAAAGCAAGGTAAAATAGCCGGTCAAGAAAATGTTCATTTTGTGTGCGATGGAACAGTATGCGATATATGTGGAGAACAAAGCTGTGAGCATGAAGAGATAGAGGAGGAAATGGAAGAGGAAACAGAAGTAGAGGAAAATTTTGAAGACAGTAATATTGACAATAACAACGGCGACGACGATGATGATGATGATGATGTTGACGATGATGATGATGATAAAGATCATGATGATGACGATGATGATGATGATGATGAGAAAGATAATGATGATGACGATGATGATGATAAAGATGATAAAAATGATAGCAATACAAATGAACGATATAATGAACAGGATGTGGAAAATCCACATGACATAAATGAGAAAGAATTTCCCCTAACCGAAATTACGATGGATTATATCAAACAAATGGAGCTAGATGACCTTAGCGACACTGAAACCGACCTCGAATTAGAAGAAGTTTCGACGGTATCAATGGACGAGGAAAATCAGCAATTGATTGCTATGAATCCGGACTTGGCTAATGATTTATCTGACAGCACAAAATGCTGTGACATTGTATTGATACGACCTCCACTAGCCAAGTACAATTTTGAAATATTCAATTCGTACGGCAATGAGTTGAGCAACTGTTACTTGTTACAGAAATACGGTTTTATTAGTGAGACAGTTAATCCAAATGATTCTTGTTTACTAGCCGTGCAATTTTTTAAGCAAATCAAAAGTTTGAAACAGAATTTGAATAAAGTGAAGAGGACTGAGTTACAAGAAAAAATTGACTGGTTGGAAGATGTTGGTTTTGAATTAATCAGTAAACTTATTTCTTCAACTCATAAACACAATCATGAAGACGATGAATATGAAGGTGATTGCTGTCCGCAATTGGAAGACTTCGAAAACTGGTCTTTAAGTATCAGAATTAAGTTTGACGGGCAACCATCCACGTACACATATTCAATATTGAAATTGATCGAACTCAAACACAATATTTTTAAACACAAGATATTGAATAACAAAAGAAATAAGAAGTTGTTTAACAATGTACATCAGTTGTTGCTAACGCATAATGAGAGTGATCTAAAGTCAATGAACAGAACTATAAAGAAATGGTGCAAAGACAGATTATCAAAATATGCTTCATTGAACTCAATTCCCGGTGCCAATAAGCACTTAATAAGTAATATAATACGACAAGAGCAGGCAATATTATGCAAATTTTTAAAAGGATAAATAGACATGAAAATTTGAAACTGTTAAACAGTAGAAAAAATGTATTTGTAATTTCCACTTTTCCTGACACGATTAAATTTCTAAATCACTTATTTTTTTTCTTGTTTTGCAACACAATCAAATTTGTTAGCTAAACATGTCAGATGATGATGACCTACTGTTTGACTATGAAGAGGATGAATTGGATGATTTAGATGAATATTCTGATACCCATCTGAAGGATGAAGAGGAGGACGAGTCTTCGTCATTTGTTTTCGAATCTGATGATAACGAACAAGACGAAATACAAGATACCCCAATAAACGTAAATACGAATAGTCTGTTTGAAACTTCAGTGAGTAAGCATCTACTAGATGGCTCTACTATCATAGGTTGTAATGGTACTTTATATTTGTCGTGGAGTATCGAAAATTTTATACAACTTAAATTCATAGACACCTTGAAGAAGTTGAAAACTTTTGGTCTTAAAGATTGCACCGAAAGTGATTTATTAATTATGTTACAATATAAAAAATGGCAACAAGATGAAGTGGTGAACTCTTTTTTTGATAATCATGACGAATTTTTGAAGCTGTGTGGCTTACCATTGACAAAATCCAATAATGAATTCGAGACTGTACAAGATTTTTCATGCTTCATATGTTGTGAGGACTACTCTTCAACTCAAGTATACTCGTTGAGTTGTAAACATCAATATTGTATCAAATGTTATCATCATTACGTTTCGAACGAAGTCGGTAATGGTAGATTAATTACGTGTATTGAACCAGATTGCAAATTGACTATACCACATAAAGATATAAGCTACATGTACTCATTGATTGAGTCTAAAGACTTTCTTTTAGTTGTTGAAAAAACTTTGCTACAAAACCCATTACTTATATCAAATGCAAGAGAATATATCAATGCAAAAGTTGATTTCAAATGGTGTCCAGCTACAGATTGTAATAGTTTCACTGAATTATCCAATGTAGACGAGTCTTGTAAGCAACAATTGAAATTGGACCAAATTCAGAGTAGCGACATATCTAAAGTACCAATAGTAAAATGTTTTAAACATCATGAATTTTGTTTCAATTGCGGTTATGAAAATCATCTACCTTGTCCCTGTTGGATAGTCGCCAAATGGATAAAAAAATGTGAAGACGATTCCGAAACTGCTAATTGGATCGACGCAAACACTCACAGTTGCCCCAAATGCCAGACCTCAATCGAAAAAAATGGTGGATGTAATCATATGACTTGTAGAAAGTGTAAGCATGAATTTTGTTGGGTATGTTTCAATGACTGGCTACAGCATACAAACAATTACGCATGCAATCGGTTTAAAGATGAGCTGAAACAGGACGAAATTAGAAGAAACAGAAGTAGGCAAACGTTGGAAAGATACCTACATTTTTATAAACGATATTCGATTCACGAAACTTCCATGAAAGGCGATAGGAAAACGTTACAAAAGATTGATGATGTCACCAAAATTTATATGGAAGACAGAAGACTCAAAAACAAAGTTAATTTAAGTTGGATTGATATTGAATTTTTGCCAGAAGCAATGAGATCATTACAAAACGGTAGAAAAACTTTGAAATGGACCTATTGTTTTGCTTTTTATTTGGCAAGTACGAATTTTTCTAGGATTTTTGAATCAAACCAAGATTTTTTAAACAAATCAGTGGAAGACTTGAGTGAAGTGTTTGAAAAAATTATGGATAAGAAAAACGAAGATAAAGTTGGTACAATTTTAAAAAACAAAATCAAAATCATCAACCTCAGTGAATTGATATTGAAAAGACAAAAAGCTTTGATAAAGAGCGCCGAAGAGAACTTGAAAATGGGCTTGTTAAATTTTGAGATAGAATTTGCTTGAAACAGGATTGAATGAATGTGTATAAGTATGTGTTGATGATTGTATGAATATGAATCAGAAAAAAGTAATTGTTCGGCTTCTTTTTCCAATTATACCAAGAAGACTCGAGTCTTATTTTTTTTGTCGGCTATTTTTCTTATCAAAAGGTTTTATTACTTGATTTGGTTTTTGTGTCATCGAAACAGATTTTTGAGATTTTCTTCTCTCTTATCAGTGATGAAAATCTTTCAATTCCAAGTTGACAGAAAAGTGTTAAAACAAAATCAGTTGTAATTAAAATAGATGAATGGTAATCCTGTTATAATGCCAGCTAGAAATGACAGAGGTCGATCGACTAACATAGAATTATCAGGCATACCAAGATCTAAATCATCAAATGAAGCAATCAATATGAACAAAAAGAAGTTTATGCGTCAACAATCATCGGAATTATTACAGCACGCTTTAAACCAACAATACAAGAGCGGTTTGACTAGATCGATATCTGCTCATGGGCATCCCAATGAGTTGACAAAAAATATTCCAATGGTATCACAAAACCCTCTTAAGAAACCAGAGTTTAAAAAATGGAACAGTTATACGACAATTGATAAACAAGAGCTTAAAGATCAAATTAAAAACAGTGTAAGCCCATTGACTGTTTTGAAAGATGAGTATGACACCCGACGTCCTATGGTAAATACCGCCACTACACCAGACCAAGCTTTCACTACGACACCACAATTACGACCTATTACCAGCCATGGACTAAACATAAACACAGACAACTCGTTTAAAAGTTTAGAACTAACGGAATCAAATTCTTCCAAAGAAGCCAAACATAAAAAGGTCGGACTATATAACAAAATGATTAACGGTATGAATTCCTTCATGTCGGCAAATTATGAACTGGAAAAAGATCTGGAGTCTGATGACGATATTATTAACGACGACTCTTTGTCAAATGACACACAGTATCCAATCGAAACAGCTCAGATTACTCCGGAATCATACGATGATATAAAATGGGAAATCGACAAATTTCAGAATAATTTTATAACCAATGCTCAACAAATTCAGAACTTAAATCGCACGCAAAGAAAACTAGTTGATTACAAGGATTTGTTAGAAAATGAGGTTATTGACGATAAAATCATAAATTTGTTTAACAACAATTACAAATGGAAAATTCAAAATGAGACCATCTCAAATCAGTTCACATCCATCAGATTGAGATTTTCATCTTTTGAAAACAAGAAGGTGAAGAAGCTAGAAAATAAAATTGGAATTTTTGGGTTTATCAAAAGATTTGAAAACTACAAAATGCAATCGGATGAACAAACTGATAAAGTCACTTTTGAAAACAAAGACATTATTCTAAAAAATATTTGGGATTCCGAGTATAACGCTTTGTTTAACAGTCAAATAGACAATGAAAAGACCGTGTCTTAAAAATTCTAATCATTTACGTGAAAAGTTGATTTGTTTATACATCATCAGGTCAAATATTCCGTACAATTCTGAAATCTTCTTTGTACAACAAGAATTGAACAATTATGTACAGATCTTTTGAATCTTAATGTCTTACCCTCTTGTTCACTGAAATGTATATGGTTACGATTTATCAAGTTGGAACCAACAGAAAATTTCAATATAGTCAATTTTTTCTCACTTTGATTCATGAGTAAACGAGCTAAATTGCCATACACAACCCAGGACTTGTTCCCTCAAGTCGGGCCTAGTGTCGAGACCCTATCAATTCCTAAAACCCATAGATCCAACTCCGTGATATCTAATCAATCCTCCAACTTGTACATACCACGATCAACATCAACCAGTTTCCAATCCCTGGCAACGTTTAAAATTAGTTTGAAAACTTACAAAGTCATGTTTAAAAGGCTATTCAAGCCAAATACGTTGGATTTTGAGACAGCAATATGGGAAATCTTCCACCTCATAATTAACCCGAAGAAGATGTACCGGAGCCATTACTACTACAAACAATCAACTTCCGGCAAATCTTCATATACAAGAGACGATCCAAGCTTCTTGATCTTGTTGACTGGGTTCCTATCCATCAGTGCAATTGCATGGGGCTTGGCTTATCTGCCTAATTTTCTCGACATTCTCAAATTAATAGTCTACATGGTGTTTGTAGACTTCTACCTCACGGGAATCATTATCAGTACAATAACATGGTTAGTTACCAACAAATTGTTTAATCTAAATTTAAACAAGTACAACATCAATTACATCGAATGGTCATTTTGTTTTGATATCCATTGTAATTCATTTTTGATCATTTGGTGCTTACTTTACGTGGTGCAGTTTTTGCTATTACCAATTATAAAAATCAAGAGAAACATAATTGCCTTGTTACTAGGAAATCTGCTATATTTTGGCAGTATCGGTTATTATTTCGTAATTACATTTTACGGGTTCAATTCATTACCTTTTATATCCTCAAATGCAGGACAACAGAAATCAAACAAGAATCCAGCCAAGTTATTGCAATGGGTCGTTGTTGGTGGTATATTGCCCTTGTTGGCTCTTGGGTGGTTATGTACATTGGTATTCAGGTTGAATGTAGCTGATGTAATGGTAGACACGTATTTTAACTAGAAATAAAAATGTCATCTAGGATTCTTTAATTACTACTCTATGTATGACCTAATTGATCTAATCTGTCACCGGCTGCTTTTATCCTCATGCTGGTTCTATTACTCAATTCGTAATCACCCTCCCCAACTATTTCTGCTTTTTTGAGCCACTGTTTGCTATCATGCACCGCTTGTTTAATGTCCACAGAACTTGCTTTTTTAGTTTCTAAAATCCACGTGAACATACAATGCTCGTATAACGCGGTTGGGTATATGTAGGGGCTGTAAGTTAATTTGGTGAATTTGAATTGTGGGATCTCTGATATTACGTATTTCGATATGACGTGAGAATTCAACAAATGCAAACCAACTTCTACATTACCAAGTTGTCGCAAGGTAACGGATTGTAAAAAGTATCTAATCATGGCTTCATCTTCTGTCTCTTCAATTAATGCAAAATTATGACCTTCTGTGTTTGCGGAATATTCCAGATTTGGTGCGCCAGAATAGCCTAATAACTTTAATGCTAATTTAAGTTCAGGCTCGGTCATTCTGTTGTAACCATTCCAAAAATAAACCAATTCATGGATCAAAGAAGTACCGACCAAATCCACTAAAGGTAATTTGGGGTATAACTTTTTAGTGTTCTCTATGTGCTTAGTCTTTCTTAGCAAAAATTTATCAAACGGCATTTGTTTACCTGAACCTCCCAAACCACCTTTTTTCTGTGCATTGGAACCATGTCCTGGAACATAACTTAAAGACAATGAAATATACTTGTCAAACAATTTGCTGTATTTTTCCAACTCAGCTGTTTTGTTTTCAACTTTTGAAATTCCCAATTTGATCATACGATACTTCTCAAGGTAACAGGATGCTGCCATAAATAAATAAACTGCCTTTGACCAAGAATTTATCTCAATCAAATAAATTAAATCCCTGGCAGCTTCATCATATTTATGCTGAAACATATAGATAGTGGCTCTGTCAAAAGTCAACAATGCTTCTATTTGTTGCATTTGGATTTTATTGTTTGGATCGTCTGTGAAATTTTGCATGATTTCACTGGCTTTGACTAAATCGCCTTCTGCCGCCAACATTCTACCTTCCTGTAATACCCACAAGGCATTATTGGGGAAAAACTTTCTTGCTCGTTTTAAAATCTGATTAGTGTATTCTTGCGGTTTTTCTAAAATTTGAATCAATTCAGTTTCTGATATGGTAGTTCTATTGTCTAAATTTATTACAACTTCGTTTGATTTATTATTTGGGAGTTGGAAACCTGTATCAATAAATTGAACCGGTCCGTCATAAAATATTAATAAAAATAATAATGCAAGCTCACCGTGTATGTTTCGCGAAGTTATGGCCGTTCTCCACAATAATTTTAGTCCCACCTCTCGATCTCCTTTAAACCCAACAATTGACAACACTTTCCCAATCGCTGGTGGAATCAATGACAATACAACTTGAAGAACTCCAAAACATAACTGCACTCCGGAATGAATGAATTCGTCAATTGTGGAAACATGTAAATGATTATTTTCAGAAATTTGGCTGAACTGAGACTCGCTGGGCGACGTGTCAAGGGACGATAGTATTGATTGTGTGCTCGAATTTAAAAACTGCAGACTATTTGTTGTAAAATCATTATCAAAATACTCCATTGCATCCAAAAACTCTTCGTCGTCGGTTTCCTCATCTTTTTGATTTTGTTGTTTGGCTAAAGTTAATGAACTGGTCAGATTTTCATATAGATTAATTTTTTCAATATTTTTATTATTCAAATTCGTTCCCTCAACTCTTGTCTTTCTCATTAAGTAAATTTTCTCTAAATTTTTCATCAACTTTAAATCTTGTGGCAACGAACTAGTAGAGCTTGTCTGTGAATTATATCCTGGAAGATCAACAGCACTAAAAGAATGATTCTGTAGAGTAATCATTCCTTTACCTTTCCCATCATTTGCTTGTTTTCTTAATTTGGCCAAATTCTTATTAAACACAGGCTCCAGTTCCTTGATTTTCTTGTAAACTGTGTCTAAAGTCTGATATGCTTTCCTTAGTTTGAACAATGCTCTTGCACTTTCTACCATACCATTATTTTCAGTCAACAACATCAACAAAGCGTTCAATAGGGTTGATTCTGCATAAGTCACTTGAAATTCAGTTCCTGGAGGATATATATAAGAAGTTGACAATTGATATTTAACATTATATTTTGAATTATTAAGTGACGAATTTTCAGCTTCGGATAAAGTTTTGTGAGCTTTAGCCATGACTTCAGGCTCAAATCCTAAAGTAGCTTCTATAAATTCCATGACACCCAAAGCCAATGGAAAAATAGCATGTGGTTGATCTGTATTTTGAGATTTCTTCATTGCTTCTTGCTTCAACAAATCTGTACCTTGGTTAGTCTTGTCGTCCAATAAGTAATCCATAGCCTTCAAGGCAATTTCAAAATCATGAACTTGGCTTACGACTTTATCGTAATCATTATCAGTTATTGCTTGTGCGCTAGATGTTGACAGATTAGTTTGCTGAGAAGTCAATGACAATATAGACGCTTTTTTCCTTAAACCCTTCAACATAACAAGTGGATTATTTCAAAACAAAATTTGGGTAACAAAGTTACTGAAATTTGGTGGAGGAAAATTTTAGGTCAACTGTGTTATGTTTTATGATCTATAATTATCAATTATATTTATTTTTTTTTTTCCTCCAAACGAGTAATTTTAGTTAGTACGGGGTACCATTGAAATTTTAGATAGGAAGTACAATGAAGTCGGTGGCTTGAGTACAATGCGGATACAGAAATTTGACAGCTCTATTTATTGGGCACTAGTTGACTCTTGCATACCATGATGATTTCTTAACCAAACTTTTCTCAGGCATTTTACCTCATTTATTGTTTACTTGTTTTGTGCATTGAAAATACGCAAAAACATTCAAGAATTACATGTCGGCGAAATTAACTGAATTTTAGAGTTGCGGTTTCACATTCGTAAAAGTTATTCTGTGTATGGCCCGACGGTTCCTGGATGTCTGACCCAAATTAGAAGAACAATTACGATCATAAAGAAATTCAATTCTGTCAAAGGTCAAAAATTTTAAATTGATTTATATAGACCATCGTTTATTTTTCAGTTCCTGAATAAGGTTTGAGTGATATTATCACTGTCATCTGAAAATTCAACGGACTGATGAGTTCAACTCCTATTTTTATAGTATGCAGGATGAATAAGTATTATTGTGCTAAGCATAGTTCAGACATTGAAAATGAAAATTTGTGGGCAAAATGTAGATAATAGTGATAAAAGTATCCATTGTAAGACGATATTGAAGGCCCATTGGAGCTTTCAAGCTAATGATTGATAAAAGCAAACTTAATGGTAGCGCATTTTAGCTGCAAAATCATATCAAACTAAGTCATATGGAAAAAATAACGTCTATTCTGAATATACTAAAATTTGTAGTAAAAGGTAATTTGCTATATAATGAGAAAGTTCAACAGAATATTTGCTATACTCAATTTCCAATCTCTAAACAAAGAAGTTAAAAATAACAGTCAAAAAGCGTTACTTCAATCATTCGAGCAAATCCCGGTTAAATACAATCCAAATTTTGAGCATAAAGTCACAGCAACAACAGATATCAAAATAATTGAAGATGTAGCCGTGTCTCTCAAAAAAGAGGCATTATTATTTTTATTGGATGTGTTTAATATTTTAAAAGATTTAGCAGTTAAAGAATCCAGTTTCAAATCAAAAGACGATTTAAAGTTAGATTTTCACAATGATTTTAACAACAGATTAACACAGTTGTTATTTGTCAAATCCAAAAACTTCAACATTCTCGAGGTTGATTTGGTTAAAAACTTGTTCACTGATTTACAAAATAGCAGAAATATTATTCTCATTGCAAAATCGTTAAAGTTTAATTCTAGTTACAGTTTCAAACTCGCCATTAGCGGCTACTTCAAAAACATATGGGCTTATAACTTAGTAACCAACGAAAACTTTCTTAGAGAAACATTTTCGATTTGCTTGAAAATATGGGAGATGAAAATTTTATCGCAAGTGATGGCAAACTAATTTACATGTATTTAACTTTTATATATAATGTGGCGATTGCAAGAATTCTATATACAAATAAGCATGCAACCAATGCCCCAAAATATACAGGTAAACTATGATCCAAGCCGTAGTAGAACAAGACTTTCTCTCCAGTGTCCAAAGTACAATTGGGTGTGTTGCATGTAAAAACTTGATTTTTGAATCCTAGTTTTGCACAAATCCCCACTGAATATTTCAAAGGATTTAACCAATTCCAAGCTTTAAAAAACTCAGGCATTTGCAAACTCATGGTACCCGCCATGAATACGGCAAAAGTCGTAATTACGGCTAGAATGTTAGTAGCCAAGCCCAAATGGTCAAACACACTTAGTAATAATATACCCAAACTCTCTCCCACATTGATTGGAATAAAGCTTGATATGAACATTCCAAAAAACATTGCCGGGTTTCTTGGTAACCCAATTGCAAACACCATCAAAACTGAAAAACACAAAGTTGGAATTATCTCGCAAGGTAATTCATTGATTAGGTACGATGTTGTAAATTCAAGAACGCCGTATAATCCGTCATCGTATTCATGATAGAATATGTTTCTTTCCATTGGATAAATGGATATATTATTTATCAATCCAATGAAATATAAATTCAACACTTCTTGAATGACACCCAATCTGTTCAAAACACCTTCTTGATTATGTTTCAAAGTGGCAAAAAATAAGGTGTTGATTGCCCCTAACAATATGACTTGAATGTATCTCGTAAATAGGATATCAATGGATCTGTATGTATTCACAAATTGCCTTGTTGTCAAAGTGGTTAAGATAGTTTTGAAAGAGGATCTCTTCTTCTCGTAGTTTTTCAAACAGATTCTCTTACCGTACGGAACAGGTTCAGTCTTGTTCCATTTTGGAAGATTGTTTAAGTTATCAAGCATATTATCTGTCGGATTACCATCCGATTTATAGCCTAATTCACTTAAATAAGATCGAAGCTTGCTGCTTTCCCCATCGTACATAACTTCCCCGTGAGTTATGAATAATATTTTATTTAATTGCGGCAACATTTCTTCACTGGGTTGATGTATGGTTAAAATCATTGTTGTTTTGTTTTCTGTTGCAATCAGCTTTAGTAACTTTAGTATAGACAATGCAGTAAATGAGTCCAACCCAGAAGTGGGCTCATCTAAAAACAAGATTTTAGGTTTGGATAGTAGCTGAATTGCAATAGAAAGTCTCCTTTTTTCACCGCCGGAAATACCTTTTGTGAACTCAGATCCTATTATAGTATCCGCACAGTCTAACAACTCAGTTTTCCTGATCAAACCATTAATAATAAATGGAATCTTGGTTTGTTCACTGGTAGGTAGTCTCAATTTGGCTTGATAATATAATGATTCACGTACTGTTAAATTTGGCATTAGCGATGAATCATCTTGTGCAACGTATGCTGATATCTTAGATATATCATGTGGTTTGATTTCTTGATCAATGTGAAAAAACATATTTCCGCTCCAGTTCAATTGTGATGATAATCTGTTTGCAAGTAATTTAAGTAAAGTAGTCTTTCCACTTCCCGAGGGTCCCATAATTGCATTTAAATTGTTGGCAGTAAATTTGGCAGATAATTTGTTTAAAATATAACCGCTTTTAGAATTCAAACTTATGGAGTCAAGATACAAATCGATATCTTCATTTTGAATTGTACTCTTTTCTTTCTCAAACCCTTTTTGATCATCTATGTAATTTTCGAGTACTTCTTGATCTTCGTCGTACAGATCATCCTTATTCTCCTGAATTTCTTCTTTATTGTTTACTTTTTTTTCTTCCTCTTCCTCTTCCTCCTCCTCCTCCTCCTCCTTCTCCTCCTCCTCTTCTCCTATTTTATTTTGTATTCTTTTTGTTGATTTGATTTCGTAATTTTTAAAATTAAGACCAGCATAAGCCAAAACATAAAAACCAACAAGCCAAACAAACAAAATACCTATTGGCTCTCCAATCCATCCATTTGGGAACCCTAGAACTCCTAATTGATAATTTCCTGTATATTCAATACACTTGCTGCTATCATACCCATAAGGACAATCTCCGAACCAATTTGAGAACTGGTTGGAACTAGTTGCACCAAATGCATACCAGAAGTAGGTCAAATATTTTAGCCACTTGACATAAACAGGCATAGTTTTAGCATTTACGAAAAATCCACACGCTAGATTCTGTAATTGATAAAAAAAATTGAAATACATAGTCGAAGTTGATAAATCGGACCCAATTGCAAACCATAATAATGCAGATGTCATTCCAATTAGCGAAACTAATATTGTCACTAAGAAATAAATGAAAAAATGACCCACTCCAACTCTCAAACCCCACATGAAATAAGTTATAGCCCCAAATATGGCCCCTATAGGCAAATCCTCAAGTAATGTTTTACCTAGTCTTCTAGACAAAATAAATGACGCAATGCCGACATTGTGTTCTTTATATTCTCTTATAAAGTTTAGTCCATCAGTTGTCCATAATCTTTCGAGTTCGATAAATACCGGTGAAAATCCAATGAACTCCATCATGACGTATAAAACAGACGTTATGGATCGGATACCCGATAAATCTTTACTAGGTTTATAAAACATCCATCCAGAAACAACTGCAATAAGTATACTGCCCCCGTTTAAAGATATCAAGGTCCATCTGTCTCTCCAAGATAACAAAAATGACCTTCTGGTGTGTATGCTTAACTCTTTTAAAAAGGTTATATTTTTGCTCCTAGAAAATGACTTGGCGGTACTCTCAAAATCTTTGACTTGTATTTCTGGCCACTCGGTATTTTTCTCCCAATGATTGACTAAATCGTCTATTCTTTGTGAAGTTCTCAATTCATTTGACTTTGTGGAAGAGTTTTTCACCGATAGACTAATAATGAAGTCCATTATATTTGATGGTTTTTCATGATTTGGAAAAAGGGTTTTAAAATAAATAGATGAATCATGTAAAGATCCATAATACACAACTCTACCTCCTTTTGCTAGTAAACAAATTTTATCAAATAATTGAGATATCTCGACTCGTGGTTGATGTACTGATAGTATTATTGTTATTCCGAAGGACGTTAGTTTTTTCAATAGCTTTATCAACAGTAATGATATTGTCGAGTCAAGCCCAGTTGTAGGTTCATCTAGGAATAGAATTGACGGTTTGTTCAATAATTGTATTGCTAATGAAAGTCTTCTTTGTTCTCCTCCTGACAAGCTTGTACCTCCAACAAAAGAAGATACATACTTGTGTTTTAGATATGAAATCTCTAAAACTCGTAACAAGAAATCTATAAATTCTTCTTTTTCAGCTGTAGTCACATTCGATGGTAATCGTAGGTCGGCTTGATATTTCAAAGTCTCAAACACTGTTAGACCAGGTAGAAAAATATCTTGTTGTAGCAAGTATGAGCTTTGAATTTTACTGCTGGAGGTGAAATAATTCACTGATCCTTGAAACTCGAGGTTCTTGTTTTTCATGTTCGATCTAAACGATATAGTGTTTAATAACGTTGTTTTACCACTACCTGATCCACCCACGATGGCCAACATTTCACCCAGTCCTAAATCAAAGGATATGTTATTTAGTATGTAGTCGTACTTGTTGTTTTCTAGGTCAGTTTTTCTTCGTAGTTTGATTGAAAGTTGTCTGACTTTCAACAGCACTTGTTCCGACTCAGTGACGGCTAAGATCAGATGATTCATTAATGAACAATTTCCTAGACCATTCCAAAAAAAAGAAAAAGAGAGAAACGCAGTGATTTAAACCGAAAATCATCATGATGGCTTTTTTCAGGAAGTGTTACATGACCGTTAACAATAAACCACTATGAGAAGACACAAGTCCAGATTATGTTGCGAAAAAAAAAATTATTTGCGCTATGCGATCCCGTACCTTCCAACGAGACATGTATAATTCGGAACCCCTACCAGTTCGAGTGGTTGGTTTCGAGGCCACTCAAAAGGCTGTGTTTTGATTTTAAAAGCGGTCGTTTGATATCATTAACATTTTCAACTGAAGGCGGTTTACAGTTTTGTTCGATAGGTATGCCACCGTGCTATTTTTAGACCAAAAACCGTTTTTAAGTTTGACACTATTTATAGACTAAAACTGCGACTTTAATTTAAACAAGCTACCACATGTTTGTATTAAAAAATGTTAAATTTTCCAGCTTTAATTTGAGATCAAAGTACTAGCTAATAATTATAGGGAGCTAGAAATAGGCGGTGATATGTTATGAACATTAAGAAAGCATATTAGTTGAAATCATTTTCTGTTGCGTTTCAAATAAATAGCTCACATATATGTATTTCGCGCTTACTCGGTAAAGATAAATTAGTTACAAAGCAGAAACTTTGGACACTAAAAACACTACCATTTTTGTTAATTTTAGGTTAATCGTTACATAGTTTTCAGCACAATTTAAAACGTAAAAATAATTCTGACCGTGAAAAGTTCATATTCGAAGTTAATTAGTGGAAATCTGTGATATAATTTAAATGTTCCACACTTAATCTTACGCATTACAAATACAGAGTTTACTGCAATGTTCATTACAACCAAATCTACTTTTAATAGCAATACAATCAGTGAAAAAGAATCTTCACAAAACACAAAGCTGCCTATGTTTAATTCTGCTTTTTTATAAAGTCTGTTCAATTTTCCTTGAAAAGGATCTTAGTTGAACCCTAATTGACAATGTACGTAGAATCACTCAAAAAACATACAAAGCCTGCGTACGGCTCTGACAATTTATATGTGGGATTTGCCTTGCATTGATATTTTTAGATTTTCTGTGCGATGCAGCAGCCTCCACTGACAAATTTCAAATTACAAGGCTGTTTGGTGAAGTCCTGCCCGTTTCTTATTGAAAATTATTTTTCGGAGGAATTTATCGGATGTATATCTCGGAGGTGCGTTTCGGAGATATTTTTCGAAAGAAGATTTTTCGGAATTTTCAATAAAATGGCGAGAAACCCATTCAATGAGCGCGGGACAAACTACTCTGAGACTGATATAACAAGACCAGTCTAGGTCAGTTGTATTCTTAAATGTCTTTGATAATTCAAATTCATCTTTAAAACCTTCAATATTGTTAGAAACTGCCCGTTTTACGTGTTGACTTGTAATACTGGTATGAATATCATACCGCGATTCTTCTTTCTCACCATAAGCTTGTTGAAAAATTTTTCAATGAATTTCGTCTTGGGTGACCCATGATATATTTTTCTGAAAATAATTTGATGATTGGGGGTACTGTTAGATTGATGATCCGTTTCATCGCATTTGCATCAATATCAGGCACATAGCTATTTGCCGTTGCTCTTCTTATTAAAACGTGTTTGCATGTTGCATTTAAATAAAACTGTTGTGCTTGATTCAAACATAAAAATTAGAACTTAAAAATTTTCAATACATTACAATAACTAGTTCCATTGGTTTTGTATTAAATATCTCAAACAACCACTTAGCTTCAAATCTATAGAGTAGATTTTGTAGTACGCTAAAGCAGCTTCCCATGGTCTTAGAATTTCTTTGACTTTATGCAAGAGACAACACGTAAAATTTATTTCAATGTTTTCTATTACCATTACACAAAATTGAGTACGATGCATTGCTCGTAAAAATTTTTGCGTGGAGTTAGGATTTAAATTCATGGAAACAAACAAAACGTAAAACTAAATAGCCAGGCTGCATGATTTTTAGGGTGGTACAGATCTTTATCTAGATAATATTTAAAAATCATGGCTTCTACATGAAGCAGAAACAAATATCTACAAGAAATGTTTTAAGCATCTTCCATATTTTACTTGAGATGATGTTCTACAGATACCACCTGAATCACTTCCACTGTCGTCAATAAATGCTCTGATTTCTCTTAAAAATGCATCGATATATAATGTGTTAAAGTTTTTAGCAAACTTAATTAATTTTACTTGCAATTTTAATTTGTTGAAGATTTAGTAAACTTGGTTAGCTCTACTTGCAAATTTGAATTCTTTGTTTGTAATTACAGTTTAAATGGACAGCAAAAACGTTTTGTAGTTTCCTAAAAGCAACATTTTGTTGGTTTTCATACACTGGAAAAAATTGTAACAAATTATTGGTTACGTTGTAATATAATTAATTACCTCTATAGAGAAGTCTTTATGCTGAACTTCTAAGAGAACTCAAACTAAAGGCAACCAGCGGAAATTTTGGCTTCTCAATAAATTCTCCTTATGCTTTGCAAGTTACGTTGATTCTGATGTCACTTTTATTTTTTGCTTTGCTTCGTCTGTGTCAATAAATTGTAGAGCGGAAAATGGATTTGTTATTTTGTGCTGGCGTAAACTTGTTTTTGGACAAGAAATATTTTTTCTGGTTGAGCTTCCATATTACGGACAACTTTAGATGCTTTTGGAAAAATGTTGAAAATTTAGTCAATCGTGCATATTGACTAACTTATTTTTACTTGCATTACTATACCGATTAATACGATAACAATTGTAAATCTTCTCCATCAAGATTAAATGCACATTTTTGACACATTAGGATTGTCGATACGTTAAAGATTCATATGTTCTTTACAAATAAAATTAAACAAGTTAGCTTTTCCTATAATCAAATGTTGAGTATTGGCAACGTGTTGATATTGATGCTTTTCGATGGCACCATAAACAAATGGTTGCAATCATAACCCTTACCTTTTTAAAACTGCAATATTGGGATTGCTGCATAAAATTTAGATTTAAATTTTATTTTTTATGCGCCGAGAGTTAATCATAGTTGTAATTCGATTTTTTATATAGATAGACTGCAAAAAATAATCCATGCAAACACTCTTCAGATCCCAGAATGCTTTGAGTAATAATTAAATCTGAATTATATAAATAGTACGAATATATCGCCATTCTCAACAGATCCCGTTCGCATACTTTCAATTTTAATCCAACTGTCTTTCACTCTTTATCTTTAATATAATGAAATTGTTTATCATAGCTGGCTTTATTGCCATGACCAATGCCTTGTTTCTATTTACAGCATACTTCACTGCTCCAACCTCCACACATTGGATCACACAAACAACTCAAACGATCTTGCGTACAAACATTATCATACAAACTCACATTGGGCCACCTCCAGGTTTTGCGCAACCAACAACCACCTCAAGCTCAACTCAAGCAACAACCTCTTCAGAGTCAAGTTTTAGTGTCACTAAAAGTCCTAGCTCGTCAATCCCATCACTGACTGCTGCAAGCTCATCTGCATCATCTTCCAGTTCTGCTCCAACTACAGCATCAACATCTACAAAATCCTCTTCTACAGGATCTTCGGAGTCTTCCTCTAGTGCTTCGTCTTCATCATCACAGACTTCACCAACAACTTTGTCAACAACGACAACAACTTCATCAACCAGCGACTCATCTTCATCATCACAAACATCTCCTACTACTACCTCATCTCCAACATCTTCAGCTAGCTCTACAGCATCATCAACTACTTCAACAACCGCTTCAACTACTTCTCAAGGTTCAAGTCCTACTTCAGACATTGCATTTGCAAATGAAATCTTGGCTGAACATAACAAAAAGAGAGCATTGCATAGCACTGGTCCTCTTGTCTGGAACAACACTTTAGCGGAATACGCTGCTAAATACGCCAAGAATTTTGACTGTAACAACGTCAAATTGATTCATTCAAATGGTCCATACGGTGAGAACTTAGCTGCTGGATACGTTGGCGGTGTAGCCCCAACAGACGCATGGTACAATGAAATTAAAGACTACGACTACTCCAACCCAGGTTATTCTTCAGCTACTGGACACTTCACTCAATTAATCTGGAAAGCCACTACTGAATTGGGATGTTCCAGAGTCATGTGCGACAACAGCTGGAGACAATACACTATTTGTGAATACCAAACTAGAGGTAACGTAGTTGGTGTTGGTGCTGATGAAAACAAATACTTCATAGAGAACGTTTTACCACTTGCCTAGATACCCACGCGACGATTTCGGTGTAAATTCTTTTTTGTATAACGGTGTATTAATAAAATAAATTGGTTTTTAACAAATTTAGCTTTTTTGTATCTAACAAGTAAAGCAATAGAGCAATGTATTTTCTTATGAGTTGAATTTCGCTGGCTCCATTGCTCAATGAGTGAAAAGATTGCAGCCGAATAAAATTTGTGTAACATAAATATTATGAAGTGTGCTAACTTAAACCAAATTAAATCTATATTAAAAGCTGCGCTAATGTAGTTGTAGCATGGTTCTGGGAATAAATCTAGAGTTTGTACTAGAGCAGTGGTTTAACAACTGAAGAAAAAAATAAGTTTTTCGGTGATTAAATAAAGAGATACACTTTGAAATTAAAAGATCATTTTAATATATTAATCTATACAATAAAATTTAATCTCTTAAGACTTTAGCAAATTGACCTTTTGATGGTTTAACATTTTTGTTGTCAACTTTAGCTTGACCCAATTTTTCAGCTGAGTAAGCTTTGGCGTATGGGTTTAATCTTAACAAGACTTGTTTGTTTTTCAATGGGTTTTTCTTTAAAACGTGAGTCTTCTTTTGGGTTGGTTCACCGGCTGGTCTAACAACAGCTTGAACTTCAGCTGAGTTGATCAATCTAGTAACATCAGTGTTTGAAATGATGTTTGATGGTAATGAGTAACCTGATTTGATTGATTTGGTTGAGTCTGAACCGTAGACTGAGTCTAAAGCTTCAAAAGCACCTTGAGTCCAGATAACAAATCTACCCAAATGAGCACCTGGGGCTAATTGTAATAAACCTAAGTGTTTAACTGATGAAGTTTCGACACCTGGGATGTTTCTTAAAGCTTTGACTAAACCATTGTCTTCACCGTAAACAACCAATGGACCTCTTCTTTGAGTGAATCTTCTACCTCTCAATTTACCTTTACCAGCTCTCATTTTTTTAGATTTGATGACTTTAACAACATCTTTGTGAGCACCAATAGCTTTCAAGACAGCAACGGCATCTTTGGTTTTGGTGACTGATTCAAATTCGTTTGAAACAACCAATGGCAATTCTTTAACTTGTTCAACTCTGTGACCTCTAGCTAAGACCAATGAGGTAACAGCTGAAGCAGCAATAGCAGAAGCAGTAGCATAACGTTTTTCGTTATGGTTAACTTTTACGTGCCATCTTCTCCAAGTTTTAGTTGGAGCAAACATACGACCACCTCTACACATGTTACCAAAAGCAGCTTGACCTGAACGGTGGGTACCACCACCACCAACTCTTGGAATTCTGGCAACAGCTCTACCAGTACCCCATGATTCGGCAGAAGTTTGGTGACCAGCATTTTCAGCGACAGCGTAAGCTTGTCTTTTGTTTTTGTTGACTCTGACAAAGACTGAGTGGACGATATCTGGTCTAACTGGAGCAGCAAAAACAGCTGGTAATTGGACTTGGGTTGAACTTTGTTCACCTTTAACTGAAATAACAGAAACTTGTGGTCTTGACATTTTTGAATAAACCTTGTATAGAATGATGAGGAGAGTAGGAAACTTTGAAAAAAAAATTTTTCAGGTCTATGAGACGAACCAAAAAAAATAAAAATAAAAAAAAATACAATTAAATTTTGTGTGCAGGTGTGCTACCCGGATGAAATAGATGAAAGAAAAAGTAATTATGATGTAAACTCCATTAATCTATCTAACAACATGAATTAGTTTGACCTACTTGTTGACGTTTAGGTCTATTCAAATCAACACCCCCCGTTCTTCTACTTCCGACAGAACCACCTTGTCTGGAGTTATTCTTTTCTATAACTTCATCAACAGGCAATGCTCTACCAATTTTATCAAAGATTTGTAATACGCCTTCACCGGTCTTGGCTGAGCATTCAGCGTTGATGATATTGAATCCATCTGATCTTTGTTCTTCAATGTAATCTTCTATTTCTTGTTGTTCAACCTCTCTTTCTTCACTCAAATCTGCTTTGTTACCAACTATAGCTATAACTATTCCTTCCGGGGCTTGTTTTTTTAATTCCTTTATCCAATCTTGAGCCTTGTTGAATGAGGATTTACTAGTTATATCATATACACACAATGCAGCATTGGCATTTCTATAATACATAGGAGCTAAGGATTTGTACCTTTCTTGACCGGCAGTGTCCCATATTTCAAATTTGATAGTTGTGTTTGTTTCAGGTATGGTAATTTGTTGCGTTAAAAAGGCTGCGCCTATTGTCGATTCCCTCAAATCATCGAAAGTATTCTTCACAAACCTATGCACTATCGACGATTTACCAACAGCACTCTCGCCCAACAATACTAATTTGAATTGGGCAAATCTATTATTTGATTGTGATCCGACTTGTGATGACATAAAAGATATCTATAATATTAATATGTGGGATATGGAATAGTCAAAATAAAAGTATACGTTAAAATTAAGTCAAAGGGGCTTTGTTGTTTAATGTGTGTGATGCGTATTTAGATAGTATTCTGGAAGTACACTGTTTGCTAATCGATTAATGATCAATAGATAAAAAATTAATTTGTTCTGTTGTATTTTTATCTGTTCTGAGAAAATCAAAATCAGATTATGTAATCACTGGTGTATAATCAGTCACAGAGTCTACATTTATGACTACAATTGTACATTGTTATATATGGTATTTACAAGATCAGGTCAACAAAGCTCATGATTAATTGTCTTCAATTTTAGCCAATAATTCTTTGTCGGTGTACAATAAGTATTCTTCCTCGCCAACTTTGATTGGGTTTCCTCCAAAAGATGGTAATAAAACTTTGTCGCCTTGTTTGACTGAAGTTGGTATGATTTGACCAGTGGTTGTGTTTGTGATACCTGGTCCAACGGCAATAACAGTGGCTTGGTTTAATTTCTCTTGGTTTTTTTCTGGAATATAGATCCCACTGGCTGTTTTGGCAGCTGGTTTCAATCTTTGAACCAAGACTCTATCAAATAAAGGTTTCAAAGCATTTGCTGATTTCAAAAAAGATGACTGTTTAAAATGTTAGTGAAAATCTCCTTATACTTTCAATTGAATCAACTTACCATTGTGATTTTTGAATGTATGTGGGAAGAAAAAAATTCTCGTAGAAATTTATAGAATATTTGAAATACAGTTGAACAAAGTACACGATTTGGATGATATATTTACTCTATGTATTAACTCAAGTATCTATCTAATGGTTCTCCTAAAACGTTTTCTATAACTTTAACTAGACCACCTCTGACTTCCATCTCTACCTCTTCATCGTCGTCTTCTAACAATTCAGCAATATATGGAACTAATGTAGGCAAGTAGCTTAACCATTGTTCTCCCATTTTCTGGAATATATTTTTCAAAGTTCTAATAGTCCATATTTTCGTACTTGAAGTGTTGCTGTGTTCGTTCGATATAAATCTGATTAGGCTGTTAACCAAAATTTCATTGTATTCTTCACTTGAAACATTTTTGACAAATGATGAAATTGATTTAACCAAATACTTGCCAATCGTGTCTTCCACATTACCTAATTGGTTTAATAATGGTGTATGGATGGAGTCGAATCTACCTTGTTGAGACCAATAATCGTCTTGATCGAATTTGAACGACAAATTCAATGAGATAAAGATAATTCTTCTCAAATTTGTAGCTTGAAGTTTATTTTCACTAAATTTGTTAAGTAAATCGCATGTGGGGTCCAACAAATATGAAAAATATGATGTGATTATACTCTTGAGTTCATCTTGCAATTTATTGAAAAATCTGAAAAACGATAATAATCTTGGTATTTCAGGAACATTCGATCCTTCACCATCAATTGCCCATCTTACCAAATTAGCAAACAAGGGTCTGAAAGATTTATCATTTAATTTCATAACAAAAACAATTGCACATTGATGGAAAGAGCTCTCCAATCTATGGATGGTGTTGTTGTCAAATAGATCATTTTTTTCACAATAAAATCTAAATTCAAATGCAGATATTAACCACTTGACAAATAAAGATGCATTCACAGTGGCTTGTTTCTTTTCCAATTTTTCTATTACAATTTTCAAATTGTTCAAATACAAGCCCAAATTCGTAGACGAATTATTGGCATAATATTTTTTGTTTAACCACACGTTACACAACGATTTCAAAACATTTGATAAATCCATATGATTTATGATTAACGAAATGATGTCGCTTCTGATTGAAGACTCGATGAGATCACTCGAAAGGATAGTAATCAAGATTGAATCTAATGAAGTCGACATGAAGGCAGGAATTTTTTTGATGTAACAAGATAACAAAACCAAAATCGAGCCTTGTAATAACTTATTGATTTCATCAGCGTTCGATGTTGTTCTTTCCCAAATGTTCAAAGCTGGAGGTATGACTTTTGGAAACAAACCTAAAGTTTTAACACCTAATATATTAACAACACTAGTGATAACATTGATTGATGAGATGATTATCTCTGGTTGTTCACTTAACAAGCCACGATCGGTGGTGACTACATCCATTGCTTCAATCACTAATTTAGAATAGTCTTCTTTGTAAAACTTGGTGATTGTGGTAGCAAAACAATCCAAATAAGCTTGTTGCAATTCAACGTCAATGTTCCTTTTTATACCATCAATCAAAACATTCAACAATGAGTCTATTTTTAAAGCGTCATTATTGTTTGCGTTTAGTTCAGTCTCAATCTTTCTAGTAGTCAAAACAGCATAATTCTTTGCAATTTTTATAGAAAATGAATCCGACAATTTATTGAAATCGAGTGAATCAAGTATAGATTCAATGAAAAATTTCAATGGCAACAAGCTTAACAAATCATTCAATAATTTGTACAATTTCAAACATAATGATTTGTCTTTGTTCGTGTTGGTGAACTGATCCAATCCTGCTAAAACAAACGATGTGACATCTCTAAATTTGTTTAAAATTACATCTGTTTTTTCTTGTTCGCCGTTTTCATCTAACAACACCAAACCAATTTTTGTCTTCAATGAAGTTAATTCATATTTGCTTTCACTTTGTAAAATTCTGTTTATAAAATGTAACAAATTGTTTCTAAGTTTGGATAATTCTTCATTATTCAACACTAAAATAGATGTACCAAAAATTGATCTTGAATTTAATAAATCATATTCTTCGCTACCTGATTCCAAATGAGTCAATGGTATCTGTTTCCACAAATTAGTGTAATCATAGAGCCCTTGCAATTGCTCAAAAGCATCAAACTCTTTCAAGTAATTTTCAATGAACTCAACAATAGAATTGGCTTCATTTATTTTATTCTTCTCCAACATTTGAGAGTACTGCTGTCCCATTAAAAACATGATGAATTGCATCGATGATTCAGGACCCAAGGTGTTTGTCAATGAAACGAATAATTTCACTCTACGATGTTTTGGAATGTGTTGGAAAGCAGTGGTGAAACTTGTCAATAGAAATTCGATTTCATTGTTTACCGCGGTTGACCCATTATTGGCTAAAGCTGGTATGACCTTGGCAATAGTTTGCTGAAGAGCGGTGTTTGAAAACTCATCGTCTTGTCTGATTGTGTGTGCACCCATAAATGTAAAAATTGGCATTACCGAATGTAAAATTATTTCCGGGGCCAATGACGCCAATTCAGATATTACTAACAACAATTTGTTTTGAACTTGAGGTGAGCTAGACGATCTGATTGAGTTCACAATCAAATCAGCTCTAATTGAATTCGAATCAAATTTGTAATTACGAGAATTGCTTTCCTTCATATTGACAATGCTCATCAACATGCATGCGGCCAACGTTTCTTGTGCATACAATACAGGTAAGTTACCATCGTTGCCTAAATAATCCAAATCGGTCAATATTTTAAACAAGATTTTTAACAATTCGGGACAACCTATATCGACCTTTTTTCTTAATTTTGATTCTAAAACGTCCAACAATAACGTCAATTTTTTTAAATGAACAGATGCTAAATTGTTGACTTCATCCTTGATCATTGCTTGTTTCGTTGAATTTGATGATCTTCTTCTTCTCTTAGCCAACCCTTGTTGAGGGATTGTGCTTCCAATTTGCAAATTACTCAAAACTGTTAAAAACATTTCCGTACTGATAGGCAATTCTTGTAATATCAATAACGGATCAAAATCAATCATGTCATCATTAACCAAAAGATCGATTAATTTATTGATAATTTTGATCGAAGAATCTGGAAATATTATGTTGTCAAAGATTTCCAAGATTCTGTTACTTGTTGCAATTTGTAAATTACCAGATTTTGATTCTAAACCTTTACACAACCATTCGATTTCAATTGCAGAGTTTTTCTCATCATCTTTTTGGTAACTTCCACCAACCATTCCTACTAAAGAAGTTTCAAAATTATCAAAAAAGTCAATTTTGGCAATTTCTGCTTGTTTTAACCAACCACTTCTTTTTTGAAAGTACAGCTCTACGTCACTGTTTAAAAAGTAAAATCTGAAATTGGCTTTCGTATTGTTGTTCATGGATATTTGATTTTGTATTGATGCAATTTTCCACGCTTTCCATTTGAATACAATTGGAAATTGTGGAAGTGCCCATTGTGATAACACAAAAATTTCAAAATATTTACCTGTTTTAGGTTTCTTAAAAATTTGATTGAATAAAATATCATTTATTCTTGAAGAATCCAACGATAAGTCGTTTAACGAATCTGACAATAATTGACACAAAAGCTTAGCATCTGCAGGTTTAATGAGTTTTTTGTCTTTGCTAGCTTCATATATTTGATCTTCTAAAAACAATGGATGCTTTTCTTTTGCCTCGATCGTGGAATCTATGACTATTTTCAAAAGCTGTGTGAACCCTGTTTTTATAGATTTTGAATTGTCAAAAACACCTAATAGAAAAATTGGAACCAACAAATATAAATAGAAGTTTTGTTGTTTTTTCAATTTGTTCTTTAACACCTTAATACTAGACAACCTTATAGACAATGGTACAGCTGGTGTGAATGCAATACGGATGACAAAGGATATTGCCACTTCTAAAGATTTAAACACTTTGTCTGTGAAAAAAGTGATTTTGGCGGCCTGTGATTTAATAGTTGATTTCGATAATTCTGCTACTAAAGCGTTCAACAAAACATAGAACTCCTCATCGTCTTTTGTGGAAAAATACGAAGTTGAATTTGCCGACAACAGATCAAAATCAATAGTAATATCATCCTTCGAAAGCTCAATTATTTCATCATTGTTTTCTTCAACAATTTCAAAATCCTCCTCACCTTTATTATGAGTGAGTAAAGATTGCAATTTTAATTCCAAATCGTCGATTTTCAAACCTTTTAATTCAAGATTTTTATTGAACCTATCTAAATCGGATTTTATCAACAATTGCGCAAGAGTGACCAAATATTGTCTAACCTCAAGCTTTTCTGTATCAGTATTATCAAGAATTACGTTCAAAACAATATCAAACACCAAAGTATTGCTTAAGTCAACAAAATCAACAAGTTTAGCAGAATTTTCATTTGGCAATATCGAAACGTAATATAACGTGACAAATTTTTTAACATCGTACCCTTCTTTTTCCAAATCCCCTAATAAACTTGAAGTAATATGAGATAATTGTAAGTTTCTGAAACAATCTAGAACCTCGATTTCTGAGTAAGATTTCCATAATTGAGATAAAACAATTATTGTTGGCTTTATAAATGTCTCACTGGCTAATTTGTCTTCCAATATAGATACTGTCAAAGATTTTAGTAATTCTAGTTTTATCGGCACTATAGATGTTATAACTGATATAATCGAGTATGCGGTTAATTTCATGTCTTGAACCAACAAGTTTGAATATTTTGATTGCTGTTGGGGCAATAACATCAAACCAATAGTTTCAAATGCGATTGGGATGAATTTTTCATTCAATTCATTGTGATTCTTAGAATATGACGCTAACACTTGAACAGTATTTGACAAGTAAAAAATTAATTGCTCTTTGTAAACGGTATGATTTTTGATTTGATCATTTAAAAATTGGGAATAAAGATTGAATAAATGAAAATCATTGTAGAAAGCCTTTAGAATGGATGCAGCTGTAGGGTTTTTACTCATATCTTTGAAATTGAGTAGCCATTCAAAGATTCCTGGAAAGTTGTTTTTTGGAATGACATTCAAAATCTTGTTGAACAAATTTTGTTGATAATACGGCAATGAGGTGATAATCAACAATTCGCCGTTATGTATGTTTGCGTAGAACCTTCTGATCAACCATTCAACGGATTTAACTGCTGGATTTAACATGTAGTAAGGCCCCACTAATGTCAAAAATGCATTGATATTAGAATTCAATTGGTCAATGATTTCTGAAGTTTGTAAGTTTCTATCAAAAGTAATCGAAGTTTCAGAAAACAAACTTTGTTTGAACTTGTTGAATCTGGAATCTAATTCACATAACTCAAGGAAACCGTCAAGCGCAACTTCGTAAATATATTCGTAATCTTGAGTAGAAGCTTGTTTAGGATCAAACAATATAGACCTAGAATGGATCTTTGATCTTTGTTTTCTGTCTAATGCCACCGACGCAGTCTTGTCGTTTATAGACTTTAACTGAGAGGCTAAACTTGACATTGAAATGGTAAGTAGATATTATGTGGGATGTTTCTCAGTTAGAAAATTTTGATGAGATGCTGCATTAAATTTTTTATATGCAGGTGGTAAATTTAGCAGCCAAAATTCCAAGACCAGCAGCGAGTTGTGATAACAGAATATGGCAAATTTGATACATCCATCTGAAAATGTTGGTTTAGTAAGTTGGATAAAGTTGGCTTTTTGATTTTTACAAAATTTTGGGACTTTTAACGCGTAGTATCGATGTTGAGCTTAACGATCTATAACTTCAACATCTTGTTGTTAGACCAAACTGAAATTTAAACTAATATCCTTCATCGAAACCGAATTTGCTTTTTGTCGGTATTGTAACGCGAAAGATGTACATTGGTTGGAATATTTGTGATTGAATTCATCTTAATTGTGCACAAGAAAGAGACTACACGTATACTGGATTTTCATTACGAACATCAATACTTATATTAAATTTAAGCTATCCAAAACCAAAATCTTTGTAACCAGTTTTTAGGTATTCTCTCTGGGTAATTCATTTCTTCCTCTTCAACCAAATCTAAACCAGTAGTTAAATCAATTTGCTCAATTGGTATAAACCACAATTTGTTACCCTTGTAAAAGTAATCGTAGATTCTATGACCGGCATATAAAACCACGACGATAGGTAAGGTGATATAAGCAGCTACAAAATCACCGGCTTTGAAATCGAAAAAGACAGCATATCCATTTGTGATGATAATAACAGACATTAAAAATATAACGTAGTATGAACCGTAAGGTTGAAAAGGTGATTTGTAAGGAACTCTGTCTGATAACCCATGATAAGTGATTGCTTTTCTCCAACGCAAGTAAGCAAAACTGATGAACAACCAACCAATGAAACCGGAAATAGTTGAGATGTTGGAAAACCAATTAAACGCATCCGCAGAGCTAGATGAAACATTTAAATAAGCCAAGAATCCAAAAGATGAACTTGCCAAAACGGCGTATATAGGAACACCAAATTTGTTGACTTTGCCAAAAATCTTTGGTGCTCTACCTCTTTGAGCCATGGTGAATAACGATCTTGATGCTGAGTATAAGAATGAGTTACCAGCAGAAGCAGCGGAGGTTAAAATGACAGCGTTGATGATATGGTTCAAAACGTGAATACCGGCATTTTGGATTCCGATAACAAAAGGTGAACCCGAAGCATCACTTCCACCTGAAAGTAATTTACGATCATTTGAACTTACAATGACACCAATAGTCAAAGTTCCGAGAGTGTAAAAAGTGACCAAACGATAAACGAATCTTTTGGCAGCTTTGATACCATTTCTTCTTGGCTCGACGGTTTCACCAATAGCAGTTGAAACCAATTCAGGAGATGTAATATAAGCAAAACCTGATTTAATAATTGCAGTCCATACGGCTAAGAATCTACCTGTGCTGCCTTTAACTAAATGCTGATGGAAAGCCAAACCGTTTTTCCAATATCTGAACCCCAATCTATCGTGATTTGGACCACCGCCAAAAAACAAGACTATTCCCAATATGATCAAACCACACAAGGCAATAAGTTTAATTGTTGCAAACCAAAACTCCGTTTCTCCAAAAAACTTAACCGGAAGTAAATTCAATATGATTATGATTGCCAAAAAAATTGTGATCCAGACTGCAATGTTCACGGAGGTGGTCCAGTAGTTGATGACTATAGCGGCGGCTGTGACTTCAGCAGCGACCAATATGGAAAAGGCGTACCAATAATTATAAGCCAATGCAAATCCCATACTTCCTGATAAATACTTATCAATGAATGCAATAGGACCATTACCTGGTAATGGCAAAAACACAGTCATTTCAGCTAAAATTTGCAACACAAAGTAAACAACTGTGGACATTATTATGTATGACAAGAAGAGCGAACCTGCTCCAGTAGTGGTCAAGGCTATTCCACTACCAACAAAAATACCAGTTCCAATACCCCCACCAAGTGCAATCATTTGAGCTTGTCTACTTTTCAAACCACGTTCCAATGTCGTAGGATTGAATTCTTCAAGTGAATCCCTCGAGTTTTCTCTACTTAAAACCTTTCCGGATTTTTCATCAATTTCCACAATTCTTGAATTTGAGATTGATAAATTCAACGAAGCAGAAGAGCCTCTATAGATCTCTTTCTTTCTTGTTGAAACATTTACTATGCTATCCTTCAATTGATCTTTGATACCCATTTTGGCTCAAATTAATATATTCAGGTTTTAGATCGATAGATGCTATGAGATGGAAATTGCAAATCCACCGCTGGTGATTTGAAGGTATATTTATATTCAAACCGTGACTTAGTGAGTGTTAAAATCATGCATGAAAATTTGATAACTTTAGATAATTATTCAATAGAGTCATCACGGTGAAAGAATGTTTGAGTAAATCTATAAAACTTACACAATCCGGTAAAAACCATGTAAATCGACTTATTTTACTAGATAATAAATTAAAGATAATAACAACCAACAAAAAGAAATCTTGAGTGGTACCAGCTAGCCCCTCAGAACGTAATTATTTTGCAATCAAATCGATAATGCTGCGGAAAAAAAAAAAAAAAATCTTACCAATTAAAGTTCTTATCTATAGAAAGATAAGAAGCAGGTTTACTTAGGGTGATTAGAATCATCATCGTTCAAGCGATACTGCGTTATACATGTCATCTTATTTCACATATTTTGTTTGTGCACCCAACTGAGAATACATTCAGTGAAATAACACAAGTAGTCAAGATTTACCCCAGTTTCTTCAAACGTATGGGTTCTCCAGCTACAAGAAAAGTTGGATTGTATAACGCTATTTTTTGTTTTGTGGTGGTTGATGAATTGAAAAAAATTTGTACGGCGTTTGGCGCTTTGTGGCTCGCCAAATCTAACCATTTCATTGGGTGCGTGCAATTGGAAGAAAAAAAACTGTTTTGATTGAGATATTATAATACTTCTTAATTAGACAAAAACGCCTTTGTTTTCTTTTTTAGTCAGGTGGTTGCGCTTAGTGTAACCGCTTGTGTTTGCATTGCTTGTCGTCTTCCCTGTATCGCTTTTCCATCACTGCAAATCCTAGCGAGAGGTCTTTAAATTGTCAAATGCAACTCCGGTATCTTAGAATACGAGGTGATCTCGAATAAAATGCATTGACAATAGAGGAGCAATCGCCAGGCAATTTCGGTTTGTGTTCTGATTATTCTTTTATCTCCTCGATACAAAGTGATTGTGTTTTATTTTCGTTATCATTGGAATAGTATGCTTAGTTCACGTAAAGTATTACAGAGAGGTACAGTAATACAGGCAATTTTTAAAATTGATGATCGCATCGTAAATTCAAATATTTTAGTCTTTGCCTCGATCAATCTTTTTTGAGTAACTATTTCAATATAAAAAAATCTTTAAAACGAAATAATCTTTTAGACTTTACTCATTCTTGGAAAGCTGAATGATCATTTTAGTAGTTCTCTAAATTCTCAATCGTCTATTTTAGTAATTATAGTACATATTTTCTACATATCATTAATTTCCATAAAATCCTTTCAAACCCTCATCGAACCCTTGTTCGTATTCCCATTGATTGTTAGAATTTCCTTTGCTTGAAACGTACTCGCTTGATCTAGCTATTTTCCAAGCTTGCTTTCTACCCAATCTTGAACCGTTAAACTTTGCAAAAGATGCCGCATCAGTAAAAGCTTGGGTATATCCATCTTTGAATTTGTCGAAATCATAGTTTCCGCCTTTTGCTTGCCAGTATTCAACGTGTGCTTTGTAAGCGGCGTCTAATTTCAGATTGAATTCATCTTGACTAGGAGCTTGAGCGCCTTGTGGCGGCACAATTGAACCTGCATTAGTCATGGTTTTGAAGTCCCATTCACCACCATTTCCTGATTGAAACTTGAATGTCCAGAAATATGATCCAGAAGCTCTTTGGTCGAATAATTGACTTTCAGTATTACCAAACTTTTTGACCAATTCGTCTCTATTACCACCTTTATCCCAACTTTGTTGATCAATGACACATGAGTATTCACCGACTATGAAATCAACACCTTTACCATCATCATTCAAGTTGGTCAAGACGTCACCGTTCAAACCATCAATGATTTGTTCTGCCGATTTGTTCTTATCGGCATCAGAAAAACATCTATAGACATGATCGTCGACAACAACCCCAATGTAGCCATCTGATCCTTGTTCGCTTTGGACCCATTCGGCCCATTGGTTAGCTGACCAACCGTCAGAAATATAAATCGGTACTGCTTGGTCGCTTTTTCTAATCTCAGTGATTGCAGCACCGTAGTAGGTCGCCTCGGGACTTGTTGAAGAATCATAATTGGCCTCATTTACAATTTGTATACCTGCAATATTTTCGTAACTCTTTAAATCGTTTGCGATCCAACCCATCATTTTAGCCATGTTTACCTCGGCTGTGGAATTTTTGAAAAAACCGCCATTTGCATTTGGAATACCCGAGTGAGCACCGTCATTAGCTCCACCGGCAGGTAAAGCGTGAACATCAAGTAAAACTGAAATTTGATGTTGACCTGCTGGTTCAATATAATTTTGTTTAATGATGTTCCAGGCATTTTGGTAAACCGATTTGTATGGTGCGAAATCGTATCCATCGGTGAAATTACCACCATTGACATCCCAATACCCGATTGGCAATCTGATGGATTTTACTTGATGGTCAACCAACCAATTCCAATCATCATCATTTATATAGTTTTTCCAATGATTTTCAAACTTAGATCTGGTTTCGTCAGCGCCGTATTTTGAGTATAATGAGCTGACGGCTTCCAATTCAGTCTCTCCTTTAGTTTCCGAAAACAATTCATCAAATATCCATTTTTCTAAAACAAAAGTTGAGCCGAAGCAAACACCAAAATTCTCTCTACTTTGATAAATTTGCTTGGTATTAGGTTCCTTACCTGCATCGACAGGAGGTTGTGCATCAGGAATATTGGATGCTCTTTTTTTTAATCTCAATTTGTCGAAAACCATGTTTGAATATAGTGCCGTGGACGAAATACAATTGATGAAGTAGAAATACTTCAAAAATAAGATAGGTAGCAATGTAATGATTTATATATGTACGGGGGTAGTCACGTGAAAATTATGGTTGTGAGTTTGAGGGTCAGTGAAATTACTCCTTAAAACTTAGTTGATTGCTGTGTACAATAAATCCAGTTGACAACGACAAATGTGAAGGAGGTTTATAATTGTAAGATATGTGAAGGCAGTATTCATTGTAGATCTGAATTTGTTTAAATAGAAACGGCTTGTAACAACAACAAGCATAATTGCGAACCAACCAGCACCTCAGATCTGATCTAAAACAAATTTAAAACAAATTCAAAACAAAGATCAAACTTGTCAAATGCACAATTTAATTTAATCATATGCTTGGATCAGACACTCTTGGTTTCATCTTCAGTAGACAGTCTAAAACATTTTAAGCCAAGTTGTAGATGGTCATTACATTTGTAGAAAACACTAACCTTTTTTTTTCATCTGGCTGTTTTAGGTTTTATGAATCAACTTAATCCTCCCAAAGAATGGTCACAATATTTCCAAAGGTTATCTAAAGTCTTTTTCCAGATAAACACACATTTAACTTTCTTATCATCTCACAGTAGAAACGTGATCCCTTCTTTGGAATTACTACAAAAATTGAATTCCACAATTTCAATTGATGATTTAACAATATTCAAGTATATTTTACCTTACGATGAAGTATTCTTAGATTATGTTGATGAGAATCAAATTATGCTTTCCTTCCTAGAGGAAGTTAAAGTGAACCATAAAGGGTATCAACAAACACAATCAGTCGAAAAGTATGACGAGTTAAAGAATAGTACAAAACAAATTTTGATATTTGATTTTCAAGATGTGAAACTTCATGGAGTTGGAATGATGACAAAGAATCATTACAAGAGAATCAAAATTGATACTAGTGACTTTGAAGCAAATAAAAGACTGGGTTTCTTTCTTCAAAATAAATTATTTCAGCTAAATCCATTGAATCAAAACCAATTAGCTGGGGTGATAACCAATAGAAATAACAAATTTATAAAATTGTTGACTAAATTTATTGAAAAATATGGTGATTGCGAAAAGGCCGAAGAAAAACTAATATCAAAATGCAAACGGTTGAAACCTCAGAAGCCCAGTTTGACTGATATGGTAGATGTTTTGAACGAGAAAAAGAGTATTACACCAGAAGTTAAGGAATTACTAACTTCCGATCAAATGATAGATTGTTTGAAAAATTCCAAATTTTATAATGATCAAATCGTAGCAACTAGGTTACTTAATAAAACCAGGCCATCAAATTTACAATGCTTATCTAATGAATCAGCTGAATTAATTCATCCTTATTTAAAAGAAGCTTTATTTCACGCTAAAGGGATTTCAATTGACGAAGGTTTATATTCGCATCAGACAAACGCTTTAGAATCGTTATTAAATTCAAGTACCAAAACTCATGTTATTGTTAGCACATCCACCGCATCTGGTAAATCATTGATCTATCAAATACCTGTTCTTAACTCGATATTATGGGATATAACGAATGGTTTGAAAGGAAGAAACACAACCGCATTTTTTATTTTCCCTACAAAGGCGTTGGCACAAGACCAAATGAGACATTTCCGAGAATTTATAGAAAGATTACCTACTAATTTTGAAAGACCCATCAAGATTAATACTTACGATGGTGATACTCCCTTTAAAGAAAGACAGAAGATACTGAAAGAAGCTGATATCATATTCACAAACCCGGATACAATTCACGCGTCTATACTACCCAACAACAAGTACAATTCTTGGGGCGAGTTTTTGAAGAATTTAAAATTTGTAGTCGTGGATGAACTACATGTTTACAAGAGTAATTTTGGAATAAATGTAGGATATGTCATGGGTAGACTTCTGAGGATAAAGAATAAATTTACGCCAGGGGAAAGTGTTCGTTTTATTTCATGTTCAGCGACTATTCAAAATCCAGTGAGTCATTTTAAGACCATCTGTTCAATACCTGACACTGATACGATAATTCATATTGACAATGATGGTTCTCCAAGGTGCGAGAAGAAATTAGTTGTCTGGAATCCACCAGTTTTAATGAACAAAAGAGGAGAAAATGAACCGTCTAGTAAATTCACTCCAAGAGTTGGCTCAATCTCAGAAACTGCCAAGATTCTACTAACATTGGTTTCAAAGCTTCCAACTTTAAAAATCATTGTGTTTTGTCCTATTCGAGTCATTTGTGAAATGTTGATGAGGGAGATTCGTTATTTGCTTAAAAACTCGTACTTTTCAAAATCAAACATTGATCAAAGTGATATTATGTCTTATCGAGGAGGGTATTCAAAGTCTGATAGAAGAATAATTGAGAAGAAAATGTTTGATGGACAATTAAAGGCAATCATCGCAACCAACGCTTTAGAATTGGGTATCGATTTATCTGATTTAGACGTTGTGATAAGTTGTGGTTTCCCTATATCGAAATCCAATCTACATCAACAATTTGGTCGAGCAGGTAGAGGGAAAGACTCCTTGGGCAGTTTAGCAATATTTGTCGCTAGCAAGTCTCCGGTGGACCAATATTATTTGGAAAATGTCAATGAATTATGCGACGCCACCTATGAAGATTTATGTGTGCAAGGATTAAAAGATCTCGAACATACTTCGTTAATTTTGGAAAAACATTTGCAGTGTGCAGCGTTTGAAGACCCAATAGATGAATCCGATTTTACGTATCTATCCAACAATTCATTCGAGAATTTTAAAAAGATTCTAAATACCAAAATGCTTTTAGACAATGATGGGAAATACAAACCGCATCCAAAATATTTGCCCAAACCTAGTAATCATGTTCAAATACGTGCTATTGACGAGACGTTAATTGCGTTGGTCGATATAACAAACAACAGAAACATAGTTATCGAGGAATTGGAAGTACTGAGAACAACGTTTTCAATTTATGAAGGTGGGATATTTATTCACCAAGGTCAACCTTATTTAGTCAAGGAGTTCAATCATAAACAGCATTACGCCAAGCTAGAACGAGTGAATGTTGATTGGACAACCAGGCAGCGAGACTTTACCGACGTCGATCCTGAAGAAGTCGAATGCGTCAAGCCTTTGAACCCAATACAGTTGAAGAAACCATTGGACATACCTAGTTTCTTCGGAAAGATCAAAATCACAATGAAAGTGTTTGGGTTTTTCAAAATTAACAGAAAACTGGAGATCATCGAGGTGGTGGAGACGAAGAATCCCACCATTACAGCCCACTCAAAGGGATGCTGGTTGAATGTCCCAGGGTCCAGTTTACAACTCATCAGGTCGAAGAAGTTGTCGGCTGCCGCTGGGGTCCATGGCGCCGCACACGGGATCATGAACATCTTACCCATCTTCATTAATGGAGTCGAAGGAACATCAACAAACAAGTTGGTCACCGACGTTGAGATTGAGACTGAGTGCAAGGCGCCCACTAAAGAGTTTGCAACCACCGAATCAAAGAGGAAAAGACCAGCAAGGTTGATTTTTTACGATACAAAGGGGAGCGAGACGGGAAACGGATTATCGTACAAATGTTTTGAGTCCATTGACGAAATCCTTCAAGCTACGTTCGATAGAGTGATGAAGTGTGAATGTAAATGGGGGTGTCCATTGTGTATAATCAGTACTCGATGCAGGGAGTCCAGTGCTGTCATGTCGAGGCCAGCGGCGTTGATCATCCTCGCTTCGTTGTTGGATAAAGACATGAATGCGTTGGTCGAAACCCTACCCGATGGACCAGAACCCAATATGCCGCCAATCAGTTTCGACACCATCACGGATGCTACATCGGCAGTCAAGTTCTCGCCAAACGTGAGAATCCTAAATATAGTGCGTAGATAATAATTATACATTGACTATTTGTTTGCTAGTTTATTGGTTATGATCGATGCCTTTCTCGTGAACTTCTTTGTGAAATTTTCCTTCCTAGGTTCGTGGTCTTGAACCTTCGACGTGGTTGAAACCTGATCACTGTTGGACCTTCGATATGACATCCTCCGTTGTAGGGTTTCTTTGTTGGGGGAGCTTGACCTGGAATTCTCAATCTTGCTAAACACCGGCGAAGACACAGATGAGAATTGTCCTTGTTGGTGTCGTTGCAACGCCGGACTGTCCAACAATTGCTTATGCTTGGCCAACCTGAACACAAGTTGTACTGGCTTCAAGTATATTGACGCTAAAGTGCCAATGTTCAATTCCAACTCTTCGAGAATCACAGGGTTTATGTTATCGTTTTCTGAGGTTATGATTGGGTTATCGTTCAAAATAATCTTCTTTGTGTTGGCTTGAAACTCGTTGTCATTTGTTGAGTGCTCAGAAGATAACAATCTCCAGTAGATGAATCCTCTGTCTCTGATATCAGGATTGTCGGCCTCTTCAGTTGCCCATTTCAACACATCCAACAACATGGCCTCGCCTTCAATAGGCTTTTTCAAGTAATATTTCGTGATTGCCGTTATTGTTGCATATTGCACCTCTATTGGATCTTCTTTGAAGTTTGAAATGAAATCATTCAATATCGTTTTAGAATTGGGTATGATTTCACAATATTGGCCTAGAATCCATATTATTGACGTTTTCGCATCTGGTTCATCTATCAAATGATAATGCTTTATAATCTCCTCAATACAATAATTGAACTTGTTTGGATATTTTCGTAAAATATTCTTCAACACAATTGCTGATTCTTGTACAATGTAAGATATGCCATTTGAAATTAAATCACTGAGGATTTCCACACACTGTTCTGCCGCATTCTCCAACTTGACTGCCAAGTTCCCAAACGCTCTGATTGCTTTTCTGGCCATTGGTATATCCACTTCAGTTGCGTATTCTTCTAGTTCAATCAAAACGCTGCCAATGTTATTCTGACTGGCTAAGAGATATATGATTTCTAGCTTTGTGTCTTTGATATAAATCGGGTCATCGTATTTGCAATAAAACATTTCCACGTCGAATTGCACCAAATTTCTATTACCCAACAACAATAGTATTACATTTCTCAACACAAGAAATTGTATTTCTGGTGGTTTAGACAATAATGAGACTAAAGACGTGCCCAATCTTTTTGAAAGTATTGGTATTCTCAATTCTGGTGATTTCACATAATTGCAAAAATAAATTATTATTTTTATTGCATTCAACACCACGGATGAATTTTCATGCTGCAAACTTGGTAGGATACTTTCTATAAGACCCAAAGATTCTTCGTCTGATTGCGGCACGTATGACATTAATGCATTGAGAAGGTATATTTGTTGCCATTCGTTAGTTGTGCTTAACAAGGCGACCAATCTTGATGAAAGGTTTTTGTCAACATGCAATGAAAAATTGTTGCTGTTATCAGCTATATAGCTCAATGACGCCAACGCATTGGATACAACTACTTGATTCTTATCATATAATAAATTATGCAAGTCTTGAGCTAGCTTTTCTTTCTCTACTGCAGTCGGATCATGTTGAAATAGTCTGCACACAGAGTATGCAGCTGTTTTTCTGACATACGGGTCCTGGTCTTGAAAAGCCTTTTTTAAAGTGGGTATGGACAAGTTGACAAATTCGGATTTATTTATACTTGTCATTGTTTTCAAGGCCAAAGATCTCAAAATCGGGTTTGAATCGTTTTTGAATCGATTCAAATACGGTATCACTTCAACTGATTCCGGCGATGTCAATCCATAGTTTATGATATATTCAAAACTCAATTTCCTTATCTCTAAATCGTCGATTTTTAGTAGCGGAATGATATCTTTCATCAAGTATACTAGCTCATGGCTATTTAAAATTATGTTGGCTAAAACTTTATGCAACACTATTTTGACCCTACTGTTTGGTTTTGATTTCTTGAATGCCAATTCTAACTCGGCCCGTAGTTCGGTGCTCTTTGATTTCGAAAAGAGCTTCCCGTCACTCATAATCGCAAAAGGTTTGGCAAAAGGTTTGTTCGGTTGACAGATCAGAGAAAAGTTGCGTAAAAAAGATTTCTGGCTCCAGATTTGGAAATTCAAACATTTTATATTTTTCTACTTATAACTTGACATAACCAGACGCATACGAAACACTGCTTTCGCTTGTGGTGGTGACTTGATTGCTCTGTGAGTAACCGATCCATTCAAACACTTTTGGTCTGCTGCTTTGGTACGACTCCAACAATCTCAAAACTATACTTATTGGTTTCTGCCCACATATCGTATTACCACTTGACTTTATATACTTTTTCCAATCTGTTGAAGAGCCATGTGTAGCTATTTTCATGGCAAGTTTATCCAACAACTCAATCGATTCGTATATGTCTAAATCTAACTGTTTTCTATACTTGCCTAGTGTTATTAGTTGCTGGTCCAATTTGTCCAATTTGTCCAATTGTAATTTCTCCTCATTTTTGATCGATAGATACTGGGTATAGCCAAATCTTGAGCCCCAATGACAAAAATCAGAACTGATAATAAAATGGTTTTCTTCATTGTCCAAATATGGCAATAAAGTTTTGACAATATCTTGTTGTAATTCATCATCCATGCCACTAATTAGAATGGGTACAATTTTGGGTATCCCATTCGGACTTTTCTGCCCCTTGTAATAAATAAACGGAGCATGCATTTCAAAAGAGTGCTCCTCTTCGTCTATATCCTCAGACATGTATTTGTAGACCGGTCTCGACAGCAAGTTCTGCTTTTCTTTCATCAACTCCTTTATAGTTGCTGTATCAACGGGAACGTTTCCAAATGGTGTTTCGTAATATTCAAATGGCGACAACAAGGCTGAATTTTTGAAATACACATGATGGGAAGGTCCTAGTAAAAAGACCCGCTTGACTTTGGACACATCCCAGCAATTGAACGTCTCGGCTAATCTCTCACCGGAGTAAGTGTAACCAGCATGAGGACCAATCAATACTCTTGCGCCTTCTACATCTGTGGCATTTCCATCGGATAAGCTTGATTGTAAATTTTGGGCTTTCAAAAACAACAAATCTAGCTGTTGTTTCAATCTGGTTGCATTTGAAGAGTACCAACTACCCAGATGAGTAGCAGAGCGTACACCAGACATGACCGATGATGCCAACTCTAAACTAGATAGAAAAAAGAGCCAGATAACGGAGGTCGTGTAACTGTTGGGGTTTCCCCGGAATAAGAAAAAAAAAAAAAAAAAAAAAAAAAAAAAAAAAAAAAAAGAACACAGCGTTTATTATGCATTTATTTGGCAACTATGTTCAAAGTCCAATCGTTTGTGAATAACTCTTCACCGTTGGCAAAGTATGTTGACGAGGCGTAGTATGTTCCTCTTAATAACCAACTACCTGGAGTTTCATCACCTGGGAATTCTTTACTCAAGATTTCATCGCTTGGTTCGAAAGAGCCAATTTCCAATTCCCTTGATCTAATGGTAACACCAGCTTTCTTGACATTTTGTTTGTAGGTGAGATTTTTCAATGATTTGTTATGGACTTTGAAATATAAAGTCATAAAATATTTTACCCCACCAGGGATTGTAACTTTGATTTCGTCTTGATCTTTGACGGGAATGTCTACTGGGGTTTCACCTTCAACAGTTAAGACCATCTTTAAAATTTCCAAATCTGGATGTGCGAATACAGTCATTGTGAGTAAAATTCAATCAAGAAACAATTGGTGTGAATAAAAATGGTGCGTTTGAAGCTACATTTATACGCAGCACGCCATCGTTTAATAAGATCTGGCGCGGAGAAAAATGGTCAGATCGTCAAGAAAAATTATGTCAAGTGGAAGAAAAACCCGTCGGGAAACGCTTCCAGTTAGCACCCGAGCAAATACCATGTGAAAAAAAGTCACTTGTGCTGGCGTTTATTATTCAATACCTGATTTACAAGATTCTTTAAACTCCTTGACTTCAAGATCCAACACTTGTTTCAATTGGTTGAAGGTATTAGCTCGATCTTCGAAACTAAAATCAAACAACTCTCGAGAAAGCGGCTCTTCGTGGTAATTTCTTACAAATTTGAAAAAATTCATTTCAAGGATTTCTTCTACATTTAACCGTTTTTTGTGATCCCACAACAACATCTTTTCTAATAACTGGATGGCTTCGTTTGGTGCAAACGGATATAACGATTTCCATTTGATTGGTTTGTATTTAACCCAATTTAAGCCTTCGACTTTCCAATTGTATTTTTTTATCACGTCCATTGTTGGATTGCCCAAAACTTTACACAACTCATGAATTTGTTCATTAGAGTTTTTACCAGGAAACAATGGCCGTCTGCCAAACAACTCCCCTAATATGCAACCAATGGCCCAAATGTCAACAGACTTGTTGTAAATTTTTGTTGACAATATCAACTCCGGTGCGCGATACCATCTAGTTGCAACATAATTTGTGATTGTAGTATGATGATTTTTGATAAATCTGGGGTTAATTCCTCTAGCTAGACCAAAGTCGCATATCTTCAAAGTTCCTTGTGTAGTGACCAAGATATTCCCGGGCTTCAAATCGCGGTGTATGACATCCGCTGAATGGACATATTTCAAACCGCATAATATTTGGTACATGAAGTTTTGGATATGAAACTCACTGAATTGGACATTGGAATACAACACCCTTGCTAGGTCTAAATCTGCCAACTCTTGAAAACAATAAAGACCCTCGTACGGTTTGATGTAAACGACGTCTAGGTCTAATAAATTTGCAATGTTCTTGTGACCTCTGAAAAATTTCATAAACTTTAATTCACGTATCGCACGAACCAACAATATGTCCTTGTTGAATATCTTTGTAACTTTTTTGATTGCAATTTTATGCTCTGTTCCATTTATTAGTGATTTTGTATCGACAGCCGAGCACACAACTCCGTATGATCCTTTGCCTAATATTCGTATGATCTCGTAGCGTGAGTCGACCAAAAAGTAATGTTCATTGTCAGTGTAAGTAGAGCAAGATTTCAAATAAGAATTGCTTTTATTGGGTTTGTTGGAAGCCATAACATTGATTTGAATTTGAGCGGTTAAATCTGTATTTTATTTGTGTGAGACTAATTTGCAGCATAATAATTTAACAGCAGCATAAAAATAAAGCGCAATGGAATTCTCACCACATATACATACACAGAGGTCAGAAACTATAAGGTCTCAAGCTGTTGTTACTGGATGCCTGCCAATTGAAGGTCATCAACTGAATTTGAAGGGTTTGAGTTTTAACACTGACCAAGGTGGACAATTGCAGTCTAAGCAATGAAATTTTACAGTGTTAGCTCTTAGTTTATGTAGTACAGTCCTATAAAATAATTCTACAGGTTGAAATTGTGGCGAACTAACAAGGGGTATAATTCAATATATCTTTGGTAGCGCCGGAAAACTATGGCTTTGCAATCGGTAGCGGAGTTTAGCAATTGAATTTGTAATCAACTTCTTTATATCTATCATGACATTACAAGGCCAGGCAGTTACTTACACATCTCACGGCAAAGATTTGCAGCCAATATTGAAGCTGACTACTTTTTCAATTGACGAATCCAAGTTGTCAGCCAATGAAATATTGATAAAGTTGGTGTCAGCACCTGTGAACCCAGCTGATTTAGCTCAAATATACGGTGGATACAATGATCCCAAACTGTTTGATCAATTGGGTAATGTGTCCAAAAATGATCCTGTCTATGTTGGTGGGAACGAAGGTGTTTACAAAGTGATCAAATCTTCATCAAACAACTTTAAAGTCGACGATTTAGTGATTCCAAAACTACCTGGATTTGGAACATGGAGAAGCTACGCCATCGTCGAGCCTAGTGAATTAATCAACGTAGATGGATTATCAATTGATCAAGCCTCGACAGTATCCATCAACCCCTCAACGGCGTATCAGATCTTGCACCAGTTTATCAACGACTGGCAGGCCGACGATTGGATTATCCAAAACTCAGGAAACTCACAGGTGAGCAAATACGTGACCCAAGTTGCAAAATTAAAAAATCTCAACGTGATAAGTATTGTCAGAGACGGGAAATCAGATGAGGAAATTCAAGGGTTAAAAAAACTAGGTGCTACATTTGTAATTTCTGAATCTGAATTCACTTCATCCTCATTTGATATCAAAAAATACGTTCAGCTGGGAAATGTCAGATTAGCTCTAAACAGTTTGTCCAACGCAACGGTTTGGAATTTAGTCGGCAGTTTATCACCAAATGGACAGTTGATCACTTATGGTTCCCTCGGTGGAAGCGAAATAAAATACGATTCTAGAATACAGTTGTTGAAAAATATCCAGACCAAAGCTTTTTGGTTGACTGCAAACACAAAAACCAATCCCGATTCTAAGGTCGATACAATAAACAACTTGATCAAGTTGTATAAAACTGGCGACATTAAAGATGTACCATTTACAAAAATCTACGCCGAAGAAAACCTTCAACAAGCAGTCTTGAAGGCAATTCAAGAATCCAAGAATGGAAAACAAGTTGTATTCATTTAATATATATTAGTTATTAAACTCTAGCCAGTTCCAATTGTTATTTTGACCATCGGTGGGTGGAAGCCCATTGGGATCCAATAGATCGATTTCATCGTGATGCTGGTGGTGGTGATGATGATGGTGGTGATGGTGATGGTGTTCTTGATTTTCTAGACTGGTTTCATTTTGGAATAAGTTCATGTTTAGTAATTTGTCAATTTCGTCAATATTCTCTTGATGTTGGTAATGGTTATCATGACTGTGATGTTCTTGTTTCGGGAAATTCAACGAATTGGAATTCATGTCTAAATAATTATCTAGATTCATGATTTCGCCATTCTGATTATTGTGATTGGGGTTTGGCATTTGTTGTTGAACTTGTTCGTTATTAAAAATGTATTCGTGAGGTTTCGAAGGATGTGGCTTGTTGTTTTCACTCAATCCGTTAAATATATTTGTATTTAGGGTGGATATAACAGAGTCATTTTTCTGCGTCTTTTGCTTTGATGAATTATTCAATGGACGAACGACACCATGCAATTTATGAAATAACCCACAAGCATTACACAATAGTTCTCCCTGGTTGGATTTTCTCCATAACGGTGTTGTTTTTGTATTACAATTTGAACATTGCAAGACTTTTTTATTTGCAGATAGATTCTGAGATGATATTTTTGTCTGAGACGACTTTTGTGGATTTATTGTGGATTCTAAAGAGCTTATGTATGATGAAAGATTGTAATTGTTATTATTAGGATTATGTTTTTCCGACTTATATTCTTCCTGACTTATTCTTCTAATGTGCGCAACATAATCAAAATCATCTAAATTTGGATCATTTGTAGATGTGTTATTTGTTGTCTTCACTTCTTGTGAAGGATTTATAATATTTAGATTTTGATTGAGTTGATTTACTATTGAGTTTGTGGATGAGTGGTTACCAAATTTTTGCGAAGAATCCGATTTTATTATTGGCTTTTTAATTATACCACCTAAGCCATTAATTCTCCATGCAATGTTTGAGATTCTTTGATTATGTGGTAGATAGTTTTTTCGCTGGTACATTTTAAATATTTTCAAAGAAGAATTGTCTTCATCTGCAATCAATTCTTTTACATTTGGTATGTAATCATCGGCAGTTTGTTTATTGGGCATGCTATTAGTGTTGGTGGTATTATTGTTGATGTTGGTGGTGCTAGAAACGGAGCTTGAGGATGCTGTAGAAAAAGAAGCATATTTTTTATGGTTCATAATTGGGGATAAATCGAGTGATGGAGAAGGAGTTGTCTTGATTGTTGAACTGGAGGTAACAGTTGGTAGCATAAAGTAAAAATATAAATAAATAAATAAATAAATAATGAAGTATAAATCGATTTGAATGAGTCAGTTCAGTGTGGGTGGAATCAATGTTGGAATTGGAAACTGTATCTGTAGATGTTGAATAAACAGATACGAACCTATCTATATATAAGTTTTGTATATCTAAACAAATTCTTGAAAAGGAAGAAAAAAGGATGAAAATTCGAAATATATAAAACCAATCAAAAAAAAAAAAATAAAAAATAAAAAATTAAATAAAATAAAATAAAAATATAAAATTAAAGTAAAAATGAAAAAAAAAAAAAAACATACAAATAAAGAAGTACTGTAGATAGCTACTAGTGTGTGACAATAGTAGGAGAGAGGAGATGGTGTTACCTGATACAACATATGTTAGTGTGTCAATTTGTGTACCAACTCAACATTGTATTAAATAATTAGTCACCAAATACGAGAGGCCAGGTACACGACCCATATCATGTACACTGAATTTGTGCAATATTAGATTTGCTTAGATATGCAAAGTTGTGCATGCAACCAACTAAGATTTGGGTATTTATTTTAATTAATGTGGTAGTGCCAGCTGCACAATAATCGACCGTTAACCATTTTGATGCGACACCCGAATGATGGGGAAGTAAGTTCTACATTTTATGTGTGATGGTGACCTGCATGAGATGGGTTTGAACGAGGGGTAATGGACCAACAAGTTTATTTAAACGCAATATTAATAATCATGTTGTCAGTTGACCATCATTGATTTGTTGAGTTTAAAAAAATAGAAATAGGATTTACAATGAATTTGACTTTCTACATGTAAACTTCTTTTACAAAAAGATTCAAGCATTAACAGTTACTGAAGACGATGGTGATTATGTAATGTTCTGTAGTATTCTGATTGAATAAGTCTGATATTATTAGCATCGTTTAATTAGGTCATTCAAATCAATTTCAATTGAAATCCACCACAGGCTCACACTCAATAGTGACCCCAACATTGTGTTATCTCAGTGTCACTCGATAAGGAGTGTAAATTATTAGTCAGATCCAAGAACACATCACAAAGTCGGAGTTGTACACTAACAGTGAGAGCATATTGCTCCTTGTGTTTGTGAGCGATATTTAAATGCATCAGCCTCTGGAATAGATTTTGTTAAGCCTTACTTTAATTTTGTTATCCTGCAGTGTCGGCTACAACGCTTTTTCGAATTTGATGAGCGATCATCAATAGTAAATCCAGTAGATTAAGAGTATGAAGAGATACAATCAGATTTATGATGCCAAGTAGTAAAACGAGATTATCTGCTTCTGGTTCTCTTGTATAATATGTGCTTACGTAGCATAGAATTTTGCGGCCAAGAGTGTATGATTTGGTGGCCCAACACAGTATCTTCGTAGACATTGGTGCGATAAGTGTGTGTGGTATTAGAAAATTGTTTGTGTTAAATTGTTATCTAATATAAGGTGAAAATTCTCCTATTAAACTTGCAATGTCAAACAGAAAAAAATATTTTATCATACATTTTGTTTCTCTTCCAACATGGCTGATAAAATCAAAGAGAGAAACCAATACAATTTACTTAAATCCAAGTATGTCGGTATAGGAAATGCAGACACTTCTAGATCCGAGTTTTTAACCACAATCTACAATGATTCTATAGCTTCTTTAGCTCATCATAATCATGTATTACTATATAACTCGATTATAACAAATCAACATCCATTAATACTGAAACAACAATTGATAAGAAAATTAAAACCGCAACAATCCTAATTTGCAACTTCCTCACCTGCCAATAAAGGAGCATTTTCATTGTCTGCAATTCCATTGAATTGTCTTGCTCCTCCAACGATCATGGCAACAAATGACCATACAATCAATAAACCTCCAATCACAAATGCAAATATCCATTGTAAAGCAAAAACTTTTGTTGACAATTGTCCAAATGCTAAAGCAAACATCAAATAGCCGGTACTGAATCCAACACCCCAATCATTGAATAATAACAAGAATAAACTTGGCACTAACAAGAATTCCCAAATGAAAACGTTTGCTAAGATTCTTCCCCAGAGCTTATGGACATTAAATAAAACAGCTCCGTTCCAGAAAATAGCGTACATGACCCAAGATAATGGCATTGCGACCAAAGGAATGTGAATCAATAACCAATTCAAGATAGGCTTGATTGAAAATGTCTTATGATTAAAGTATAATGCCAATAAATTAAAGAAATTCAACACCAAGAATACCTCACTCAAAAAGTAATGTCCATTGGTGAATAATTCAGACCAAATGTAGATCAAAATGTTGAAAATGGGGAAATGCCATCCAATCAAGGAAATGACGGATAATCTATATTCATCAGGGAAGAAAGTTTGTACGACAAAGACGATTTGCCATAAGTATAATACTCCCCAGTAAACGAATAATAAGATATTACTCGAGGAAAAAGGAGTATGGGCCAATGAACCTTCTGGAACACCACTGTATTTCAAAGTACCATAAATGGATAACAACAAAGTTATGATTGTTACTGCCTTGTAAGTGTTGAGTTGTTCCTGTGAATAGGGCATAATTACTACTAACTCTAGATAATTTTTTTTTAATTTACAGCAAGGAAGTTTTTGTAGCAACTATATATATTTATACATTTTTTTTTTCCCTCCCTCGCAAGATTTATTTTTTTTAAGGGGTTAATTGGGGGTCGAGTAGATGCGGCGTTCCAAAAAGTAAATAATTTATTATCTCGGAGTAGAATTTTATATTTAAAAAATTTTGTATGTAATTAGATTTTTAACATGTTCCACGATATGAAGCTTTGTTTTTACCAGCTTTATGTTCTGTCTTTTCATGTTGATCTTTTTTAATTTCAGCTTGTCCTCCAGAAGCAATTGCCAATAACAATTTATGAATGTTGCTTTTGTTTTCTGCCTCGGAGGATTCTTTATCGGTCAAGACTTGTCTGACGGAATCAGCTGATTTGATCAACAATTCGGCAATCTCAGTCAAATCCTGTAACAATTTCTCTAACAAACTCAAACTTAACGAGTTTCGAACAACCACTCTCAAAATTTCTTTATCGTTCTCTACTGGTGGTAAGTGATAATTTGGTACAATGAATCCTCTTTTACGTAACAACATCGAAAACAATTCTTGTGGAATCTCTGGGTATTTATCTCTAAATTCTTTTGAGAATCTAAAAGCAACAACAGGTAAACCCGGTTGATAGTCTTCACTAACAGTGTAAATTGCTTTCAAATCTTCGTCGACTTTTCTTGTATAAATCTTGGATTTCTCTTCCTGAGTCAATTTATGGTGGATAACCGATACAACTTCGAAATATTTAGTTTGTTCCAAGTAATTAGATAACAATCTTGCGTTTTGTAAAGAAGCACCAAACACCTTAGCATAACCCTCTTTACCGAGTGTTAAAAAGTTAAAATATTGGGTGAGTACTGGGAAACCAGGTCTTGAGAAATTAAGACCAAAAGTTTCTTCCATGCCTCCAAGATAATCCAAACTGAATCTTAATTCTTTTGGCAACAATTCGGAATCCTTCCAAATAACCCAACCCAATCCAACAGAAGTCAAACCAAACTTGTGACCTGAAGTATTAATTGAGTCAACTCTTGGAATTTGAAAATCCCATTTCAAATGTGGGAATAAAAATGGGGCTACAAACCCACCACTAGCTCCATCAACATGGATTCTAATATCTAACCCTTTTTCCTTTTCAATTTCATCTAATAAATTACTGATTTGTTCGACTGGTTCAAAAGCTCCTGTGAATGTAGATCCCATGATGACGAAAATACCAATTGTATTCTCGTCAATATTTTCCTTGATCTTGGAAACATCAATCAAATGATGAGAGTCTGCACTGATTGGAATGAGTCTGTTCTCCACATCAAAGTAACAAGCAAACTTCTCCAATGCGACTTGAGCACAAGAAGCCATCAAAATGTTTGGATTCTCGGTACTTTTACCTTGTTGTTTTCGTTTCAACTGCCATCTTTTTTTCAAAGCCAACCCTGCCAACATAATAGCTTCACTGGATCCTGTTGTTGCAGTACCAATGGAATTGGTTACTTTGCTACCTGTTTTATCATCAACTTTGTATGGTGCGTTCCATAAATTCGATAAGATCGAGATACATCTAGTTTGAATATCGATCAAACTTGGGTACTCATCATTATCGGCTAAATTTTTCGTCAAATTGTCTGTAATCAATCTAACTTGAGTGTCATTAACATAAGTGTTGACGAAAGATGCTAAATTTAAAGTTGGACTACCATCAAGAGACAATTCCTGAGTTAAATACTTATAAATCAATTGATCGTTTGAGGAAGTCTCGGGGATCTCGGATTGTGGGATATTAATCTGTGAATCGTAAGCATTCATATATTGTTCATTTGATAATTTGATCTTTGGTTGATCTTTCAACAATTCAGACTCCAATTCCAATGCATTGATATGTTTAGATAAAACCATTTTTGAAAACCTAATGTGAAGAGGAGGGATCTATTCCTAGCTGTCAGGTATTTATAGATTTATAAAATCATGGCTTAATCAGAAGCACGGTTATATATTTTTCTAAAATTGCTACCACACCATACAAATTCCACAGAAACCACTATAACTCCAAACGGCACTTAAATTCTTTCCTTGCCCAATCCCTATTCGGCAGATCTATGCACACATACATAAGCAATACACCACTAGTGCGATTTTATACCCATCGGACTTATGTCTCCAATTACCTCCGAACACGTTTAACCCTCCCCCCATGGACAAGAGTGCCACGTGACTGAATTATTAAAAATGTTTATATTTATATATAATTACAAGAGATGCTTTATTTAGATATTGAAATATTAACATTATTAAAAATAAAAAAGTTTATGCCTTAAAAACTCATAATATCATTCAAAATTACTCGACTTCTTCGTCGAATTTTTGATCAACTAAATCTGGAATGTCTTCACCACCTTCGGTTGCGTCAGCTGCACCAGCGGAGAAATCTTTTGGTGTTTTACCAGCTTGGATTTGTTCGGCCAATTGTCTCAAGATTTCCAAGTTCTCAGCACCCAATTGAGGCAAGATTTGTGGGATCAATTGAGTAATGTTCTTTTCTTGTGGGTACCCGGTGAAAGCAAATGTGTTTGAAGATGGAGCACCTTGGACACCAACTCTATTGAAATGTAAAACTTTTCCGTCTTCTTTGAAGAAGTTGGCTTCTTCAACACCTTCAATCTTGGTAGCTTTCAATTTAGCTAAAGATTCAATCAATTTGGTGTCGTCTTGTTCGGTTTTGACGTTTTTCTTGGCTTTGACTCTTGAACCACCAACTTTTTGAGGAGTAGCTTTTTTTAATTTAGCTAATTTTTCTGGATCAACTGGCATTTTCTAATAACGTTTGAATTTAATAAAAAAAATTTCTACAGATTGTTGAAAAATTTTTGGTTTGAAAAAAACTAATTATATTGTGTGTAACTCTACACGAATGTGGGTGTACTGTATATAGACCACGGTTTATACAAATACCACCTCAAACAAGTGGCCCACAAATTATACTGTCTAAGGCAGCAATGTGTCAGATACTAAGCCAGTACCTCAAGATTCCACCACTTTTTGGTGATAGATTGACGTGGAATTGTTGAGTTTAAAAAGACATGCTTGATTAGAAAGTCTGATCAAGGAAAAAAATAACATACACCAACAACACTTATGACTTTTATAACACCAACATCTATTGTAAATTATGTCAAAAGTCAAGCATTCCAACGATTTGTGCCTGATTGGATACTAGTTATGTCTTTGGTTCTATTCTTCTTTATAGTCGAACGTTCACCACCGTTTGAACGTCAATTTTCAATAGACAATTTGAAAATTTCACATCCATTCGCTCAACAAGAAACAATAACAGGTGTGCAATGCATAATGATAGCAAGTTTAATACCATTGGTGGTGATTTTTTTAGTCACTTTGGTGAAAAATCACAACAATAAATATAGGTCGAATCATCAAGCATTGCATGTATTACAAACATCAGTATTGTGCTTATTACTATCATTAAGTTTGAGTGGGGTCATTACAGATATTTTGAAAAATTGGATTGCGAGACACAGACCAGATTTTTTGGCAAGATGCGGCCCTCGGGCTAACACTCCACACGATATTCTAGTAGGTATAGAAGTGTGCACCATGCCTTACGGTGAAGCTGTTTTAGTCGACGGAATGAGAACTACACCATCGGGACATTCTTCAATCAGTTTCGGAGGGTTGTTTTTACTTTCGTTGTGGTTGAGTGGCCAATATAAATTGTTTCAAACACCACAATACTTGTTTAAGTACATTATTGTCAGTTTGCCGATTTTATTAGCTGGATATATTGCTTTGAGCAGGACTCAAGACTATCGTCATCACTTTGAAGATATTACAATTGGTAGCGTCATAGGAATAGGGTTTTCATGGTGGTCATATCATCACTATTTCAATGACTTGACCAATGAGAAATGTGATGTTCCAAGTGAAGAAAATGGAGAATCAAGTGAGTCTTTGTTACCAAGATGAAACACTTAGCTAGGGTTGTTTTTGCTGCGAAAAAAAAAAAAAAAAAAAAAAACAATACAGTAGCGTATTCTGAAACAATTTGTGGTCAATTGCAAAACAAAAGCTATGAGACGAGGGAAATATATATAAGCAATGAAAAGTCCGTTTCAACTTGGTTCAAGTTGATTCTTATGGTTATTAAAGATTTAACAACTACATCAATTATCACATTAACAAGGACAACCAGCATGCCAGAAACGTATCTAGAGTCAGAGGTATGGGAAACAGCTACCATTGCAACAAATTATGTTACATCTAGAATTGTGACGGTTATTAAAACTACGTCTTCTGCCAACATTGTTTCTAGAGATCTACCTCCATCTTCAAGTGCAGACTCTGAGACTACCACTATATCAACTTCACATACAGCTTCAGCTTCCACATCAACAAGGGTTTCATCAGACTTTACATCAGAATTCGGTAATGCGTCCACCACATCAAACTCCTCACAGGTAGGCATAGCAATTGGAATTCCTATAGCCATTTTCGCAATTTTCTTCATCGCACTAGGGGTGTGGTACTTTCTTAGAATGAAAAAAGGCAAGAATGTCACAAACATACAGCCTGACAAGGACGACGAACACACCTTGAGTGAAAAACCGTACCCTGTAGTGTTTTCACCAGGCGTGTACATGAAAGAGCCATACAACCAACAAAAACCAAACAAGCTGAACCGGTTGAGCCAGATGTTCCAATTCCCCATCCGGTCCAGCACAAACAGGTTGAGCCAGATGTTCCAACTGAAACCCAACCAGAACAGATTGTCGGTAATCACCCCTGTGTTGCTCCGCAAGTTCAATTTGAATAAACGCCCGTCGCCCACGATTGAACCGCAGGTGTTGACTGTTGGCGGAGACAAGCAGGTGCCCACGTTCAAGTTTGATCTCAAAAACGACGTGTCCACCACCTCGTACTACACGCAGAGCGTGTACTCCGTGATCAAGCCTTATCAGAAACGCCTAGACGACGAGCTCACAATCAACGTCAATGACAAGTGCACCATCTTGGAGAAACACAGCGACGGGTGGTGCAAGGTGAGGATGTTGTACGAGAACGCCGAGGGGTTGGTGCCGAAAATGTGTTTACAGAAAATAGACTAAATGTACGAAATACTTTGTAAAACAAGTATACATCAGATATTGTAGTATTTTACGTTTCACTCTCGTTACCTTCAGGCTTTGACCTGTTGGGAAAGTGGAGAAATCACAAATAACAGTATACTCTTTTTACATCTGAAGTAAGAGCTGAATCAGAAACTCAGTGTTTTCTATTGGTTTACTCATGATATTTATATAGTACAAATTTGGTGTTTCATAGCTAGTATTTACGGGACGACCCGTTTGCATACTGGTCAGAATATTGCGCGTAAGGATGTCTTGGTTTCATTTTCTGCTGCTGTTGCTGATGCTGCTGTTGTGGTTGTGGCTGTGGTTGCTGTTGTTGAGACTGATAAGAATATTGGTATGATTGATCCTGATTGTATCCTCTAAACTGATTCTGTGGCTGATTCTGCGCTGGTGTTTGTTGTTGCAACAGTGGGTGTCCATAGCTTCTAGGTAACGGCTTCCCTTGGTTAGACGCTTGAGGATACGCCGTTTTTTGAACATTTGTAGGTGTTGGATAAAATCCGTTTGCGTTTGGAATGTTTTGATTCTGTCCGTGTTGTGGGTACTGTTGGGGTATTACTTTGTTGGATTGTGGCTGCTGCTGCTGTCTTGGATATTGTTGTTGTTGCGGTTGCTGGTTTATGTGATACGGATTTTGTTGTTGTTTGTTGATATGATATGGATTGGGTTGCTGTTGTTGGCCAACATTATGAAGATTTTGTTGCAATGGTCTTGCATTGTTAAATTGTTTTGGTGGTGAGTTTTGTCTCACGGGTTTATTCAATACTTCACTCAAATTCTCTTGTGATTGTTTCAATTTATTCAATCTTTCTGGCGATACAGGATAGCTCAACCCTGTAGGAGCTTTTCTTTCTGGTGAACTCAATCTATTGATTTGATTTTGGGATGAGTTTGGTGATGATATAAATCTAGGCTTGTTTTGTTGTGCTACAGTTGGATAAGGCGGCGAGACCTCATAATTTCTTGATTCTTCAGAAGATGATCCACTGCTAACTCTTCCTATTTCTGAATGGATAGAAGTTTGTGTAGTTGTTGAATTCCCGGTTTCTTTTGAGACCTGGTTTAAAGAACTGCCAAATTGGGAACCATTCTTATAACTGTGTTGCGTAATAGGCGGTGGAGATTCTTCATTGTCGCTAGTTTGTAATTTATAATTCGGAATCTTTCTATCAACAGCTTTGTACTGATTTTTCAAATCATTGAATTGAGTTGTTGGAGAAATGACCGATGAATAACTTGCGCTTCTATTATCTTGTGCATAAGGAACTTTCAAACTACCATTTTGGTTCAAATTATCCGATCTTCCAATCTGTCTCACATCAATTTTCTCTTCGTCACTTTCTTCTTCACTAAACAAACCATCGTCATCTTTAGGATAAGCTCTATTGTTCAAACCCATTTGACCCATTTTGTTAGATAAATCGTTTTTATCAAGTTTTTCATTGGATGGACTCAACAAATTATTTCTAAGATAATAATTATCAGTAGGAGTTTGCAAGTCGGAATAGTTCTTATATATATCTGCCAATTGAACCGATTTATGATTGTTTAATTTCTGCTGTTGCTGCAAAACCAGTGGTTGCGCTTTTTGTGTTGTAGTAGCCCCTTGAATACCTCCAGCTCCATTAGTTTGAACAATTACAGGAACATTTGGTTTATAGTTACCTGGAGTAATTGACAAATCCTGGATGTTTTTATCAAATCCTTTGCCACCTTCTTTAAGGTCTATTGGCGTTGCAGGGGTTGATTCGTTGGACGGTCTGACTTGATTTGTTAACGAAGAAGAAGTCAGCCTGGATTGAACTTGATTATGTGACAATGATGATGCTCTAGGTGAACTAGATAACAATGGACTATTTAAAGAATTGATTGCACCTACATAACCACGCTGGCTTCCACAACCATCGTATCCTCTATCCACTTTAGATTTGAGCAATAATTTAATATTTCCTGTCCAAGAATTCAAATCCCAATTCAAAAAATCACCTCTTTGTTGTACTAAATCCAAAACATCACTCAATTCTAAATAATGAATTTTTGGTAATGTTGGTAACCCAAACAACAATGAATCGATATCACTTCTATTTGCTTTTAATCGTTTTGGTCGTCCATACAAGCCAAATGAGTCTAACAAGGGGATCAAAAACCTAATCAATGTGTCAAAGCCTGGCACACTTGAATGTTGCTCTGGCATTAAGAAAATTGAGGTATGCTTGAAATCGTCTACCGATTTTTTAGACACTTTTGTTGATAAACTGGGAGAATTAAAATTTATATACCCTTCCATTTTCAACATGGTTGAATGATCAATTAATAAGTGACTTTGTGGGTAAATTGCACAAACAGCTGAAGCGTTTGTGACTACCGCCATCAATTGTTTCTTTTTCTTTTGATCATTTTCATAAAATAATATCCTACCACTAATATGCTCCTTTCTCTTAGTGGTCGAAGGCTCTACAACAGCATAACAACGTTTCCAAGCCATACCAGAGCCATATCTTATAGAGACCCAATCTTCATGATCAAATCTTTTTTCTGCCAATATAGTTTTGATGTCACCCAACCTAGAACCTCTTGCAGATAATAAAGCTCCTGTATAGGCTTCTTGTAAAGAATTGTACTCATAATTTGACAACCTCAAACTTGAGTACCAAGTAATCAAATCTTTATAAGATTTGAATTGTAAAATATATCTATTCTTCAAAGTAGTTGAAACAATTATGACATTTTCTAAATTTTGCTTTGCAGCAGGTAAACTTTTAACTGCATTATAAACGGAATCAGTGAAATTTATATAAGTTGGTTTAGCAGAGGTTTCCAACAACTGTTGTGGGTTATTTTTAAATTGGGCTAAATTTGCTGCGTCCCAATAAGCCAACTGATTACCAGTCAATATACCATAAACCTCTCTCCACTCACGGTCTCCAGGTTTACCATCCCCGTTCAAATCATAATACAACATAAATATACCTTCATGATATCTTCTGTGAGATTGTGATGATAACAAAGTTACAATAGGGATTAGTTCCGGTGACAATCCTTCCATATCACTTTGTCTATTTGATGGGGAAGCCATACTTTAGATGTGACCAAAAGAATGAATGACTATGAGTTAGACTATAAAACAAATCTGATTTTTTTTGCGTGGGAAAAAAAAAAGTGTTTATATTGTATGAAAAGATGATGAAAACAAATATGGTTGTGTTGGTGAAATAATCAGCAAATACAGTAGTGGTGAATGTCTCTATAATTGTAAACCGGGATCGATTTAAACAAGAAGAGAAATATGGAAAAAAATATTTAAAAAATAAAAAGATCAAAATGAATTATTGATCCAAATCAAAACCCCAATAAATCTGACTGATCTGAATCTTTATGCTACTATGGCTGTTTTTTGCTGTTTGACGCAACGTAGCTTTTCTTGATTGGAATTAAGAGTTGTAACTAACCAAACACAAAATCTTAAACCGAAAATCGTTGACGCAAATAGAGCTAAACAGAAAAATGTTTTAAAGTGTAAAAATATAATAACAATAATAAACGGTTGTATAATACACTAACAAATTGTTTCAAATTATAAAAGTGTTTTGTAGGTGATTTGAACATTTCACGCGATTCTTTTACAAGATTCAATTTAATCACGTTTGTTTGGTCTATACCCTTCCCCTATTATCAAAGCAATGAAGTATACTACAGATTACTTTATTTGAAATAACCAGATTGAGCTTGGAATAGAAACGGTATTAACATTTCATTCTATTTCTTGGTAAAACCACTTGGTAATTATTATTTCTTGTCTCTTGTGCGTATAATTCATATTATATTACTACCGCGTTTAAATTCTTTATTCGTTGGTTATGCGTCGCAGAAAGTGTTTATGACATCAACTTTGACACGTGATTTGTATATATCAGTAACTAATCTTCCTGTTGTTTCAACATTTTTACCAATTCTATGGCATCTGTCAATTGTTTCTCACATTCTGATAAGTCATCAAATGTTAATGCTGAGCTTGCAAACCTAATATTTTTTTTAATCAAAGCAATCAGATCTTCTTTATCCAACAATTGTTTGATATCATTCTTTGAGTAGGTATGATGTGAGTGTGTTGATACTGTCCTAGATATGTTCGGTTTGGGAGTAGATGCAGGTTCTTCTTTATTTTGTGGATGATATACATGGATTGATGAACTTTTATTGATGCGAGATAATTCATTTAGATCTCCTTCATCATCAGGCAAATATTTTGGAGCCCCTGGCAATTTGACATCTGCTTCTTCCTCCGATTCTTGGGGAGAAAAATGTGGTGCTCCCGGTAAAATAAAATCTTTTTCTCCATCATCTATAAATGTAGGGACATGATTAGAGGCTGTCGATGGTGTCTCGTTTTCTTTCCTCTCTTCTTCTTCGTTTTCCTCCTCGTCTATAAATTTTGGCAAATCGTTTGGTGCCCCAGGCAATTCAAACTGATTTTTTAATTCCAAGCCTTTTAATTCTTGATCCAACTCTTTTTCCAACTCTGTATCATCTAATTCTTCTTCTTCATCTTTAAAAGGAATCTCGTCTTTGATTATCCTTGACAATTGATACTTTAATATTTTAATTTTCTCTTTATTTAATTTGTCAAAATCATCCCAATTGTCTACTTTGCTAATCTTTTGCCATTCAATTTCCTGTGAGCTTTTAAACACATCCAATATGTTTAAAAATGATATTGTTGCTTGAAATTTTTTGATCAAATGCTGTTTGTTTGTAGACTTTTGGTAGTTGTTTAAATCTTCCAAGCATTTATTGAATAACTTGTAACCAAAAGATAGGACGGCAGTCGCTGATAATTGTTTATTCTGCAAAACCTTGTAGAGTTCTTCGTTTTCTTGGTCACTTTTGATTGCCTCGGTGTCATCCAATAATTCAATAGTAAATGCTTCATTTTCCTTTGATTTCAAGTGCAATTTATTATCCAACAAATATTCCAACACGTAAATTTTACAATAATAACTTACTATTGGGTTCACATCACTCAATTCAAAAGATCGTATTAAATAAGGAGTCACCGATTTGTCTGTTTTCAAAGTTTCAGGGATTGATTGTAATGTTAACATCGTCAGTTATCACCAGGAGGAACCAAAAAAAAAAAAGAAAAAAATTACTAAATAATAACGATAAAGTAGGAAAATGTCTTCCTCGCAATTTACCGGGTTTAAAGACTCGTATAGTAATGAATACGATGCGAATCATCAGGGAGTTCCGCATATAAATATTAAACAAGAAAATTTGGATAATTTGTTAAGCGGTTCATTGGATATTAAAAAGCAGTTGAGCCAATCGTTTAGTGGAAACCAACAAATGCACCATGGGGGTGGAATATCGAAACCTCATTCGAGGCGTAATTCAACTTTTATCAAATCGCATGAAAACAGTGATAATGAAGAGGATTTTGATGAGAATGCCGAATCAAATGATAAAGAGACCGGAAATGAAAGGAAAAGAAGAGACAACATCAACGACAAAATACAAGAATTGTTGACGTTGATTCCTGATGAGTTTTTCCTGTCTAAAGAAACAACAAAGAAAGTGAAGAAGGAGAGTCCGGAGGATGAAGAAGCGAAGATCACAGGCACAAAAGATGGTAAACCAAACAAAGGGCAAATATTGACCAAATCTGTTGAGTACTTGCAGTATTTGCAAAACTTGATTGACGAAAATAACCGCAAGGAAGTAGAGTTACTACTCAAGTTGAAAAACTTAGAATTGGATCATAAAGAGAAACAAGGGGAACCAAGAGGTGATGCTCAACCTAGAATTGGCTATACATCGGCTGAGAAAGCTTTAGGAGAAATCGGAGTTGGACCGTGTTCAGAAGAATACTTTAAAAATGTGTTGGTCAACTCTGCAAACTCAAGTAAAAGTGGTAGAAGAGGAAGTACTATATGAAAAGTCTATATTTCTTACGTCTATAATTTAATGTCTAATGCTAATGAAGTTTTTTGTTTCTACCTAGTCTTTCCTTTTCATCGGCATCATCTATCAACATGTAAGCAGGTAGATAACTACCGTCATCTAGTTTCAACTCTGGATTAGGAATCGTGGTGTCAATCCCACCAAGACTTGTATAGCCTTGATCGTACATTCGACAGTATTCAACGTTACAACTCAATAAAAAGTCCCAAATATCAACATAATTCCAATGCAATATAGGATGGATTCTCAAAAATTTTGGCCAATTATGATCTGTGACTTGTTCATAATTTAAGTCTGAGCCATATGGATCACTATATCGAATACCAACAATTACGGATTTAACATTTGGATTCACAGAATTCAAATAATAATCAAAGCCATCTTTTAAGTTATTTTTGATAATTATTTGATTTAAATGGAAATATTCAGTAGACAGTTTTATAAAATCTAGTAATTCTGGGAAAGGTGTTTCTGAATTTATGAAAATTGAATCCAATTTATAATTCTTAGGTAATTTGATCTCTGACAGACTGTTATTGATGAATTTTTTATAAATGGTAGCTAATAGTATAATCAACATGACTAAACAATCTTTACCACCATTGTAACTTATAGCTATTTCGTTGAGTCCATGTAAATTTATGCTTTCCTCCAATTTTGTGATTGTCAATATGATTTTATCTTTGACTCGATTCTTCAACTTTTGATTTGGCTTGTAACCTTTTTTATTCGGTAAAGACAAACTATCATTCAAATATCCTTGCACTAGCTTGTAGCATTCTCGACAGCGTTGTAGAAAATCTGGGTCTTGTGGGCATTCCTGACTTGTCATTATCTGATACTGAAAAATGGGAACGAGGCGAAAGAAAAAAATCAATACCGAAGACGCAAAAAGAAAAAAAAAAAAGCACCTGATCCGGTTCAATGTCATTTTCTATACAACAACTGTATGTAAAACTCTTTAATGTCAGAGTCCCAATACCACCAATATGAATCGCTGAGTTTGGTATCGTCATTTGGCTTATCGATCTCCTTATCATTGGGTATAACAATTGATATGTTTTCATACGGCTCTCCAGATATTATTAGAAATTGACTGTCATTTGATTCTTCTTCCGTATCGTCATCCTGATGAAACTTTTTATTAAACCTCTTGTAGTAATTCTGATTCTTGGAGCTTAATTCGTAGTATGACATTATTCTGAAATATGGCTCTTCAACCGAAATCTTGGGATATTTTACAATGACTAATATTCCAATTTGTAAAGTATCTGGATGTCGAATCTTGGTAATTTTGTACTGAGGTTTACCTATCTTTTGCCACGTTCGTTTCTCAATATTTGATATCGTCATTTGATTGACAGTTAGCTGATTATTTTTGTTATACTTTTCATCTAGTATTCTTCGTCTTTCTAAATTCAAATGGTGCTTCTTCCCACTCAAGTGTGATATATATGATGCTTCATTGAGATGAGTCGTTAAACATAATTTACATTCAAGAAGACCGAGATGGTTTCTGAACACATACGGATCGTTTTCAATGTCTAAAACATGAGACGATAACAATTCTGACACTCGCTTTTTGGTATTAATATTAAGGTCTTCATTGCTTGCAATACCACCGGCTCCTTTCTTGGAGTTAACTCTTCCTGAATAATCCATAATGTAATGTCTGGAACAAAAAAAAAAACATTTCCGTCGCAAACACGTGTTTTACGACACTGGTTTTTACTGCGTTTTTTCTTTCGTTTTGTCTCAATTTAGGAAAACAATTATCAACATTTTACAACCAAAACAGAATATGGATTCACCAATAAATATAGGCGATTTAACCACGAATTCCATACAACAAAAGCTTGTTGAAACTGACTTGAATGGCTCAATATCGTTTCAACCTACAATATACTCTACGGTGAATTCAGGAATAAAGTGTATTCAATTGAATTTGAAATTAAACTCACATGAAAAAACTGATAAAGAAGATACAATTGTATTACGAAGAGTTCAGGATTCGTACATAAATGTTAGTCAGTTATTGTCAATACTCTTGAACTTAAATATGTTGACAAACATTCAAATTGAAAATTTTTTGAATAATGAAATTTTATCAAATTTACAATATGCTGAATACAATTCATATTTAGACTACAGGGAACATTCCAATAACAATATCAGAGGTATTTGGATACCTTATGACAAGGCAGTTGCATTGGCGATTAAGTTTGATATTTACGAATTGACAAAGCTGTTGTTTCTTGTGGATGTACATGATTTTGAAGAATTACCAAAAATAATCAACAAGAGAAACTTGGAAGAGTCTGAAACAACAGAATCGCCGTTGAAGAAACAAAAAGTGGAGATTAAAGTAGACCACGTTTCTAAGTTTTTAGAGAATCCAAATCATCCATTCACAGAGCCCCCAATTCATAGTGAGAATGAAGAAATTACTAATAATATCAAAATGAAGTTTAGTGAAGTTTTCAAAAAGAATGAATCAAACGCATTGACTTTTGATGAAATTAAGTCCATCATAAATTTGAAAGAAGATGAAAAAGAATTATATGATATTGCATTGGATGCAAAATCTTCAACCGCTTTACATTTCTCAGGTACTTTGGCATCTGAAAACCTCATTTCAAGTTTTATCGACCTAGGAATATGCTCGCCAATAAGGGGTAATTCGAATGGTGAAAGTCCGTTGGTTACATGTATTCAAGTACGGAATTCAATGGATCTTGGCAATTTTACAAAGATTTTATCAAATTGGTTTTACCCAGATATTTGGTTACTTGACAATTCAAAACAATCGATATTACATCATTTAGCATTGCAAATTAATAAAAATGAAAGTTTTAAATTTTATACCACGAAATTAATTGAATTTTTGATACAGAATGATTCTTCGTTTTTGAGATTTAAAAACTCAATCTTGAATTGTCAAGACGACGAAGGAAATACCGCATTACATATAGCTATAGAGAAAGAAAACAAATGGTTTAGTAAACTATTGATCACGTTGGAAGCGAACAAAAATATTATAAATAAAAGAGGAATAAAACCAGACGATTTTAAAATTTTGAATGAACTAAACGATGTTGAAGAAGATCCGATGTTTGATTTGATTGAAACAAAGTTGGAGTTTTTAAGTAAAAGGCTTGAAGTAAGTCAAGAAATTCCAAAAATTGAAGATTTGAAGCAAATTCAACTGGTTCCAAAAACAGAGGATCTGAGTTCATCGTCATCAAGAATATTATCTAGTATACAACAATTATTATCATCTACCAATCAAGAATATGAAGAGACATTAAATTCAAAACGACAAGAAATAAAGAATTTGGATAAATTGTTACACGATTCAACAATCATAACTGCCAACAATAAATTTACCAGTAAGAAAATATCAGAAAAACTTGTAACGCTAGATAACTTGAAGCTACAGATTGCCAATTTATCAGATAAACTAATTTTGAGCTCTAATGAGTTGAATTTAGACATACCCGAAGATAAAGAATTCGACGCAGATGAACCATTTATAATTAAACCTATTTATGAAAATCTATTAGCTGACAAGTCGGTTGAATCATTGAGAAACGATCAAGAATTTTTGAGCACACTACAGCCTTCACCCATATTAAAAGCAAGGATCAATGCTTACAAAGCAGTCAATCAACAATTGGAAAACGAATTACAATCACTAGTGGATTACAATGAATTGACATCTAAATTCAAAAAAGTTGTAAGTATATGTACAAATGTTGATATAAATGAAGTGGATGAGCTATTAGATGGTTTGCTAGAAGCCGTTGAAGGACAAACGTAATGATTTATACCAACCCTTGATATGAGTTTAATGAATTTAATATGCTAGGATCCAACCTCAGTAACTTTTTGAAGTCTTCTTTATCTATCTTACCTTCTATATCTTTGTTCAATAGTCTAAAGAATTTCTCCGCCCTTAGCTCTGGTGTCTTTTCGTCTTCGGGGAATATCACCATCGGTCCTATCATTTTGTAAGTTGCTTGAATTATGGGTAAAAGGTCATCGTAACCAACAGCACCTTTTTTTTGATAGTCGTATAATTTAAAACTCCACTCCATTTTCTGATCCTCGTTTCCTCTTGATGTAATGCTCAACGCAATTATAAACTCCTTAAAATCGATGTATTTCAGATTATCCAAATCAAACACTTTGAATAGGTAAAAGCAGTATTCTGTTGGATCCCCAAATGGAAAGAATTGTTTATACACTTTAGAAAACTCCTCCTCTGACAATTGCCCACTTGGACAATCTCTAAGAAACCCCTTGTACCACTGTTGTAGCTCGCGCTTGTCAAAGTACGTTGCATGTCGAAGCTCTCTCAACTCGTCCTTTGAAAGTTTGGAGACTGCTTTACCCATATTAAAAGCCTTGAAAATGAAGTGTGTTTATTTTTTCTTTTTTGCCCACGACTGAATTTCGCTCAAAACTAATCACTAATGTTTTCCAAAAGATCGTTTAGCTGTGCTAGAGCCAGGTTGGCCAACTTTGGTAAACCGCAGAATCCTCCTATTGATCCTTCTTTGCATCTTAAGATCCAACCGATTGTCAGAACAGGTGAGACTATAAATGTGAAGAGAGCAAGGTTGTTGTATCAAAGTAGGAAGCGTGGGATTTTAGAAAGTGACCTATTATTATCTAGGTACGCAAACAAGTATTTGAACACCATGACCATGGAGGAGTTGGATGAATATGACCAATTGTTGGATGAAGCTGATTGGGATATATATTATTGGGCAACTAAGAATTACGACGTAACTCCATTACCTGATAAATGGAAGAGCTCGAAGATTTTAAAAAGCTTACAAGAGTTGTCGAAGAATCACGATAAAGAAATCATGAGAATGCCTGAGTTAAACTTGGATCCTAATGCAGAAATCAACAAGAAGGAAATTTAGAGGCGATGTGTATCTTGTATATAGAATGAATGATTTATTTATGTATTTAGACCTTGAGACTCTCCTGGCTTATTCAAACAGGATATATCACGTATGACTGTTATTGTGTGTGCGATCAATCATTGTAGTTAATTATTAAAGATTGGGTAAATTACACTTTAAAATCAAATTACACTTCAAAATCAAATTACACTTTAAAATCAAATTACACTGGCGCCAAATTTCAAGACGTGGCTATATGTTGTCCAAAAAAGAAGCAAACTTTGTCCATCTTAGATCTCACATCGAATACATGTCAATACTTTGCTTGACTGTTGTTCAGGTAAAAGCTAGCTTGGTATAAAAAGTGTTTTGGTGGAGCAAAAAAAAAATATCGACAACACTGGGATTTGAACCCAGGCGGGCTAAGCCCAAATGATAATTCAAAAATTCGAATCATTCTCCTTAACCACTCGGACACATTGTCAAAAACTCAAATGTCGTCTCTACTAAGCCAAGTCTTTCTGATTATAAGTGCACGTGATTTCAATTTCACAATTGAAATTAAACGATTAAATCTGTGATGATTTGAATACGGCTTCACCTAATGAACTCTAAATAAATCGATATTAGTTTCTGATGCAGAGTTTTTCAATTCATTGTGGAGTCGAAGAGGTGTTGCAGTGTTCTAAAATTACATGTGTGGTTTTCTTTCCGCACAATTTTCAGCTTCAGAAAATCAAATCCCCACATACAACAATGATCGATTTAAAAAACAAAAATGCATTGGTCACCGGTGGCTCTGCTGGTATTGGTGCTGCCGTGTGTGCTCAATTGGCTGCTGAAGGAGTCAATTTAGCCATCAATTATGCTCATTCAAAAGATAGGGCAGAGAAATTGGCCTCGGATTTATCTGCAAAGTATGGGGTTAAAACAATTTTAATCCAAGGAGATATTTTCGACACCAGCAAGTTGCATACTTTAGTTGATGAAACAGTTCAAAAACTAGGCGGGATCGATATTGTCATATCCAACGCCGGGTATACTAAAATCATCCCTTATCACGACTTGGAGTCATTAGACGTTGAATTATGGGATGACACATTCAATGCCAATGTCAAGTCTCATTTTTTTTTGTTCAAAGCTGCAAAACAGTATTTTGACAGAAATGAAGAAGGTGGAGTTTTCATCTCAACTGCTTCGATTGCAGGCAGAGCAGTTGCTGGTTCAAGCATGCCGTATTCCGTGACGAAAGCTGGTTTAATTCATTTAACTAAATTTTTGGCCAAAACTCAAGCCAATAATAAAATCAGAGTTCATTGTGTTTGTCCAGGATTAGTTCTTACACCTGATTGGGGTGCCAAATTCCCACAAGCGGCCATTGACAAAATGATTGAGAACTCACCGATCAAACAAACAACGGATGTTGATGAATTGGCTTCTCAGTATGTGTACCTTTCCAAATTGGCCACGTCAACAGGCACAGTCACAGGACACGATGCAGGATTGTCTTTGTAGCGATAGAATAATACAAATGGTAATGCATGTTATTCATTACTTTGGTGTGGTTATGTAAAAACCATGTTGCAGTATCAACAGAGAGACTGTGCGTGACATGCTAAGATTATCCAATTATAATAGAAGGTTGTGTTGGTTTTGCGGCTGAGACGAAAAAAATAATATTTGCGAGTTTTGTGTTGTAATTTCAGTTTGAATCTCTTCTCGTTTCATCCTGGTGGTAAAAGCCTTTCAATTTTTTCTTTTGCATCTTTGATCCACTCGAAATTTCACCCACTTTGTCTTCTTCTTCTTCATCCAAGCGAAAATGGCTGTCAGTTCTAGTAGTACATCTACATCCACTGTCATTTCAACACTAGTTGCAAATCTCGTCTTGTTTGGGATTTTCATCACGTGCTTCATTCTATTAAGATTAAAGTTTAAACGTATCTACAGTCCAAAATCATCTTTTGATTTGGTCCCAGAGGACAAAAAACCTGAACCATTACCCAAAGATCCTTTCAGATGGGTATACATACTATTGACAAAGCCTCAATCATTTATCTTACAACAAGCTGGTTTGGATGGTTTCTTCTTCTTGAGATACCTTAAGAATTTTGGTACTTTGTTTTTGTTTGGTTTATTAACTTATATCATTTTATTGCCAATCAATGCGTCCAATGGTATGCACAACAAAGGGTTTGATCAATTGTCTATTGCAAACGTTAAACATCAGCAAAGATACTATGCGCATGTTTTTGTGGGTTGGTTTTGGTACGGTGCGGCCATGTTCATCATTTATAGAGAATTGTTTTTTTACAATTCTTTGAAAAACGTTGTATTGTCTTCACCTAAATATGCCAAGAAATTAAGTTCAAGAACTGTGTTATATCAAGGTGTTCCTGATGCTTTGTTAGATGAAAAACAAATTTTCAAAATATTTAAAGGTGTAAAGAGAATTTACGTCGCTAGAACTAACAGATTATTAGAATCCAAAGTTCAACAAAGAGCCGCGTTAGTTAACAAATTGGAGATCGCCGAGAACAAATTATTAAAAGCTGCAGTTAAAGCTAAAATGAAGGCTGATAAGAAAGGTAATGTTCTTGAACCAATTGATGAGATAAGTTCTTATGTTCCTGAAAAGAAACGTCCAAAAACTGGTTCTTTATTTAGTAAGAAAGTTGACACCATTAGAGATTGTCAAGAAAAGATTCCAATTTTGGATAAAGAAGTCAAGCATTTGCAAAAGAAATTTAGACATTCAATGCCATTGAATTCTATATTTGTTGAATTTGAAAACCAATATTACGCTCAATTGGCATACCAATCAGCTGTACATCACAATCCAATGAGAATGTCTCCTGCTTACATCGGTGTTGAACCAGCAGAAGTTCAATGGTCGAATATGAGAATATTCTGGTGGGAAAGAATTACAAGAAGAGCAATTGCTTTGGCTGCAATTATTGCATTGATCATTTTCTGGGCCGTTCCCGTTGCATTTGTGGGTGTTATTTCCAACATCACCTACCTTACTAATAAATTACCTTGGTTGAGATGGATTTTGAACTTACCAAAACAATTGTACGGTATTGTCACTGGTATCTTGCCAACTGCCATGTTGGCCATTTTGATGATGTTGTTGCCAATGTTCATTAGAGGAATGGCCAAAATTGCCGGTATGCCATCTTACCAATCGATAGAATTATACACTCAAAACGCTTACTTTGGATTTTTGATGGTCAATGGGTTTTTAGTCACTGCATTAGCCTCCTCAGCAACAGCAACAGTAACAAAGATTATTGATGAACCAACATCAGCCATGTCTGTATTGGCAAGCAATTTACCAAAATCATCTAATTTCTACATCTCATATTTGACATTACAAGGTTTATCAGTTGCAGGAGGTTCTTTATTCCAAGTCGTTGGATTATTCTTGTACTACATTTTAGGTTATATCTTGGACGGTACTGTTCGTAAAAAGTGGAACAGATTTTCAGGTTTGGGCACTGTTGCTTGGGGTACAGTGTTCCCAATTTTCACGCAATTAGCATGTATCACTTTGGTCTATTCAATCATCAGTCCCTTGATTTTAGTATTTGCAATGGTATCATTCTTCTTATTCTACATTGCATACTGCCATAATATTACTTATTGTTTCGTCGAAGGTCCAGACACTAGAGGCCAACATTATCCAAGAGCTTTGTTCCAAACATTTACTGGTATTTACATTGGTCAAGTTTGTTTGTTGGGTATATTTGTTGTTGGGAAAGGTTGGGGACCTATTGTTTTACAAGCAATCGGTATTGCTGCAACTGTATTTATTCATCTCCATTTGAGTCAAGCTTTTGACCATTTGTTGACCGTGGTACCGGTTGACTGTATGAGAGCATTGGATGGTAAATCAAACACAAGCTCTTATGATGGCGATTCAGATTATGTCACTAAAATATTAAGTAAGAAAAAACGTACCGATAAAGAACAACTAAAAGAAAAAGAAGAAAATGAACAGATCAAATCAGAATTAGCGGAAACTGAGGCTGTTATCGAATCGGGCGAAACATTGGTTCCATTACTAGCCGACCGTGATTTCAAAACTACCGTATCACAGAATCCATTAATTAGATTTATCAGACCAGACGTATTTTTGAACTACCGTCATGCAAAGAGATTATTACCAGCTACATACAATATAGAAGAGGAAGTTGTTGATGACAAACATGCTTATGATGCACCATCTATTTCAGCCAAATGTCCTGGAGTTTGGATTCCACAGGACCCAATGGGATTGTCCGAAATAGAGATCATGAACCTTAAAGACATTGTCAACATTTCAAGTGAAAACGCGACTTTCAACGAAAAGGGTAAGATCATATTCTTGGGCAAACCACCAAATTAGATTAGTATATAAGTATTGTAGAAGTTTCACATTCAACCGAAAAAAAATACTAGAAATCCATTTTAGTTTATATGAAACACTTTAGTAATATCATGAAATCCAACACTTCTCCCTTGGCAAGATTATCGTTGACCCATCAACACTTGACAATGGCAAGGTGCTCGTCTTCGTTGAACACCCCTTTTGTTAAGGGCACCAAATACACTTCGGATTATAAAAATTACGCCACAAATGATTCAAACGTTATTTCATATTTCCACGACATTCCGTTGGACCTAGACCTGAACTCCAGGGAAGCAAACATGGTAGTTGAGATACCCCGATGGACCAATGGGAAATTTGAAATCAGTACTTCTCAATTGGGGAATCCTATCGTGCAGGATATCAAAAAGGGTCAAGTTCGATTTGTCAAGAACTTGTTCCCTTATCATGGATACATCCACAATTACGGATGTTTCCCTCAAACTTGGGAGGACCCGACGGTGGAGCATTTCGGATATTTTGGTGACAATGATCCTTTGGATGTTTGCGAAATTGGGTCGCAAGTGTTGACCATTGGAGACATAAAGAGGGTCAAGATATTAGGATCTTTGGCGTTGATTGATGATGGTGAATTAGATTGGAAAGTCATTGTAGTTGACGTCAACGACCCACTTGCTAAGGAAGTCTACGACGTCCACCAATTGACCGTCAAGTGTCCTGGATTATTGGAAGCTACAAGACAATGGTTTAGAGATTACAAATTACCCGATGGGAAACCAGAAAATAAGTTCGCTTTCAATGCGAAATACAAAGACGCCAATGAAACTATAAAAATCATACAACAATGTAATCAAAGTTGGAGACAATTAATAACGGGTAAAAAGACGGGTGAAAAGATACCTTCCATTTCGAATACTACTATAAAGGATTCACCAGGGTATATAGAGAAATTCGACATACAAGTGACACAATCATCGCACAAGACCGCTGCCATTCCTATAGAAGTCGAGAAGAATCATTTTATAACTAAAGATTAATCTGTGTTTTTGCATCACTTGTCAAAAGACATTGCGATTTGATACCAGACACGTTTTTGTGAGACATCATGTTGGGGTCAGACACTAGTTTAATGAGATTCGACGCTTTTAGCATTTTATTTATTCAGTCACATAATAATGAATATAATTCACATAATCAAATTCTGGTTTTTTCTTGTTTTTGTAACTGAGAGACGTCTATTTGAAATCACCTGATGAAACCGTATATGATTTTCACAATCTCATTCTTCCACTGTTTACCTGGCAGTTATGCCGGTTATGCAGTAATAAGTTTAAATTCTACATAAGATTTAATTCTATATTCATTTATATCTCTATTTACAGTCATTGGTCTATAGAATCCTTCAATGTCTTGATTTCCTCTATTATCTTCTTCACAAATTTGTCATGACTGTCTCCACCTTTTTCCATGATTTGTTGTTCTTCAATTGAGCTAGGAACAATTCTAGATGAAAGGAATTTCGGATGTTTCAACAAGTTTTCAATACAATTTGTGAAATCCTCTTGTTTGGATTCTGAATTCAACCCCGGCAATTTCTCTCCATTTATGCTCTCTAGATACTCATCGACATCCATTGATTTGAGCAAGTTGTAGATGATCAATATCTGGCTGGTTTCAGCAATCAATGCATTGGAGATTTGGATGCTTGAGCTGTCCTTGGCCCAGTTGTCAATACAGTTTTCAATTTGCTTGCCAAATAGACGTAACACAACGCAGATTTCAGGGACCACCGACACTCCCAATTTAAACAAGCTGATGATTATAATTGGTTGTATACCGTTTGTCCATAGTTTTTGCGACGAGTATGTTGATTGACCTTTTCTTATCACTTGTGAGATATTGCTTTCAACGAGCACCAAGAATAAACCTGAGGCTACAATCTTTTCGGCTATTATTTCAACAGACATCAATTCTAGCAAGAATTGTAGACTTAATTGAGCAAACACGTGCTCTTGATTGACTTCGACGTAATGTGAGATGGAATATAAATTGAGTAATGCTTTAATGGTGCCACTTTCATCTATTAATTTCGCCATCTCTTCTTGTAACATGGGTCCACTGACTTTTATGAATAACTTCAACGTTGACAAAATAATCATTAAATCTTCGACTCTGGAATTGATATGTTTAAAATTATACGATTTATCATTTTTGTACAAGTAAACCTCATTTTGTATTTCAATCAATATGACGTGAATACCTTTGGTAACTATCAACTCAAACAAGTCTTTGAATAAACCAAAATGTTCAATTAAAACGTTTGTGCTTAACAAGCTTAATGAGCAGTAAATTATTTTCAACAAAGGTCTATAGAATCCTTTTGCCTCTGATAAATTGTTGAAAAAGTCCATACTTGAAGATGACAACAAAGCGCTTGAATTTTTGACGATATCTAAAACGTCTCCACTAGTGTTTTTTGTGAAAAAGTTGTACATCAAGTAGAAACTAAGTTCGATTCGCTCGTGGAATATCGACTCAAATAAATTACCTTCTTCAAGGTTCGACTTCAACAAATGATTAATCAAATCCAAAATGTTGACTAATGTACCATCGTATCTTCTGCAAAAACTTGTTACCAATGCTCCGAAAGATTTCGCACTGGCAAGTTGAGAGTTTACATACTGCAAATTTATACTTGACGCAATGACCTGTTCTCTGATCTGTAACCAATCCTGATCATTCTTGAAAAGAGAATCCATCAATGTTATATTGTAAACTGATGTGATTCCAAATCTGTTTCTCTTAGTCAATGCAATTGAAAATTGGCTCAATTTGAACTGAAACGTCGAGTCAAATGTAGCTTGTAAATTTGAATGTAATTGCGGTTGATAATTTTTAATCGTAAATTTTTCCTTTGCAATTTCAATAAAGTCCTCTGAATTAATAAACCTCAAAATCAAATCCTTGCATTTTTCATTTTTAGTCGTGAATAGATATAATGCTAAAATTTCTGCAATTTTGGCAACCAAGTTAGCTTCGTAACATCTATTTATAAAACTTTCCGAGGTGTTTGGCTCAGACATTTGTAGTTTGACTCGAGATATCAACGTTTTTATAAACTCTTCATCATGTTTTGATTCTTTGACAGTGGTCCATAAATTACTTGCCAATGCAATAGCGTCAACTAGATGAATACTGACAGAGTTTGGATAATACTTCATATCCCTGACATTCTTTTTAAGTATCTCAATTAAAGATATTTTATCATATGATTGATCTTTCTTCGTTATATCTTGAAATACATCAATACCAGTAATGAACAACACAGCCAATCCTTCTTGTTTCCCACTCATCACAGCACATATGAAATCGTGTAATGAGATTTTAATTTTATAATCATCAAAAGAATTATCTAAATCAGCAGCTAGCGAGTGCAACAATACTTGGGCCCCTTCTCGGCCTAAATGAGATAACAACGATGGCGTATCTTTATCCCAGACACCGTTGGTCAAACTAGTCAATAAATCCAATACATCTTTTCTCAATGATTCGTAGGTGGAATATAATGTAACTAAGACTGGCACTTTTTCAAATATCAATTGCTCAAATGTCGAAGGCTTCAATTGTATGGATGATCTTATACTGATGACCAATTGTGAAAAGGATAATGAGCAATGTATCCAACTATCGTGCCAAAAATTAGACACATCTGTCAACTCGTATAAATTCATTTCGTGAGATATCGAATCAATCATATTTATTATCGGCACAGATGCCCTTGAATCCGTGTTGTTTGATAAAAATGCTCGCACAATTTTCTCAGAAGCTTCAACAAAAACATTTGTGGGTTTCGAATCTAATGGTGCACCTTCGTCAATTCCATAAACAGTTGCCAATATTGTGGAGAAAATGTCCAATATTAAAACACCCATTTCCAATTTTTCAAATGGTTGATTGAATCTACAGTATGTAAAACTTTCAAACAAACCAATCAAATGATCGACAAATTTGCAAACTATCTTACTCTTGGATTTCTTCGGGTAATCTTCATCTAAGGATATACAATTTTGTGTCAATGCTTCGGCCAATTTAATCAATGCCATGGTGAATTTGTAATCACCGTTTACCATTTCGATAGCACCGAATATAATCGAGGCAAAACCTTCTTTACTCTCGTTTGAAAATAGAGCCGATTTCGATAAATACGGCCATATTCTATATGACAAAAATGGCATCAAATTGGTCAATAGTGTTAAAACAGACACCAATAAATTTAAATTTCTAGAATGCAATCCTTGCTCCAACAATCTAAGAATAACTTCCAAAATATCTGAATCATCAGTATAAGCTGACATTGCTTCAGTGACCAATTTTGCTTCGTCAACACCATTATCCAATACTACTTTGTTTAATAGATTTAGTATATTGACCACTAGCTCTCCTTTGGCAGAATCGGAATTGTATACTTTTGACACATTTTGTAAAACTCTACCGAGGAACGCCCAGCCATTGTATGTGAATAAAAATGTCACCAAAACCTCGTCTTGATTCGCTGCTGGTAATATCTTAGCTTTAGTCCCTTTACTGAAAAGCATGGACAACCTCTTGCTGACCTCATAAGGAGGGTAAACATCTATGTTCTCGGTGATCTTGACCAACTCCGTATTTTGGTCATCAATTTGGTATATTTTGTTGAACTCGATGCTCTTGAAATTTTGTATAAATGACTTTAGTTCGTTAAATTCGTGAAACGCAAAATTCCCATTTATGGATGCTAAACTTAAGTAAGGAGTTAAAAGTAATGGAAACTTTGCTCTTGCAACAATTATTGCATTTATGCTGGATTCATTTTCAAAAAAATTTTCAATGACGTGATTCGGACAACTGCTCATTATCGCTACTATGGCATCTGTGACTTCAGGCGTGAGTGATACTAATGGCATAGATGCAACTATAACCGATGACAAAATCGTTGAATATAAATTGTTGAAACTTAAAATACTATTCAATTTCTTCAAAGCATCAAAAATGCTTAAACTGATACATCTCCCATTCAACTGATTAATTAATTCATCCAAATAAAGTTCATCATATTCTTTTAGAAACTCTTGTGCTTTTGGTAACGTGGAAAACTCCTTTAAAAAATACAATTTTCGAAGTAAAATAATTGACCAGCAGTATATCACAACTGAACTCTCAACCGATGGATTAATGATTATATCATTGATGTTTTTAAATGTCAAAAAATCGCTTATGTAGAAATGATCGTCTTCAACCGAATCAAAAGCATTGTCCAAATTTAAATATTCAACACAAATAATTGTGCACAACCCTTGAATCAACTCGAGCGGTTCTGAAAGACTCACAACAGACGCCAAAATCGAGCCGAAATTCGTTTCTTTCATCAAATTGAACCATTGATTTATTATATCTTTGTTTATGATTGAGTTTTGTACCGAAACATCTATCAAAACTTTGATTGATTCAATAATAAATAACAAAGTCTCGTTGAATATAGTGTCGTCGATTGATTTTATCCCAGTTTCGTAGTCTGACTTTATCAATATTTGAATAGAACTTTTAATTGACTCTATAAGTTTAGTAACGTAATTCTCTGACAAATATATCTCCTTTCCTAAATTTTGTACTACTGTCGATGCATATTCATTTGATTTATTCGATAATAATTCTTTGACTATTTTCAATATTATTCTTCGTTCCCGCAACACTTTGGCGATGTACAATTGTATCCTTTGATTATCTAATGATTTATCTCTGTCGTCGTGTAGTTTACTCTTGATGATAAACTCCTGCTGGGTTTTAGGAGGTATTTTCTTGCTTGTTTGACATATTATCCTGATAATCTCTTTGAAATTGAGATCCAAAATCTTCTCAATTTGCTCAGCATCTGAAACCTCCAATTCCGTAATGTTTGTATATAGTATACTTCTAATTGAAACCTCTTTAAAACCTTTATTAGTAGTGTCTTTCTCATTGAAAGGAGACGGGTTCAAAAGCACATTGCTATTCAACATTAAGAACTCATCCAAAGCATCCAAAATAAATGGATCCTGGCAATTATCTAGCAATGCCAACACATTCTCAAACGTCCAATACTGAGTGGGTTGTATGGGTTTCAATGGAATATTGGAATGAGTTTTAGCTGAAGGCATGAAATTTGATTGATGATAATTTATGTGTTTTTTTTTTCTGCGATGTTTACCTTTTCAATTTTTCAACTAGATTTGTATGTCGTTTCTTGTTAGTGCTCCTGGCAAGGTCATAATATTTGGAGAACACGCGGCGGTGTATGGCAAACCTGCAATTGCAGCTGCATTAAGCTTGCGCTGTTATTTGTTGGTTTCCCCTTCAGACAAGCCAAATGTTATACGATTGCAATTTCCCGATATCGACTTGGATCATACGTGGAATTTGGACGATATACCATGGACTGATATCAAGTCAAACATAAAGTATGTCGATGGAAGACCCGTTACTCCGCCAGATTTGGTTCCTGAAATTGTCGATAAGTTGTCTTTTTTACTCAATGGATTCGACAATAAAATGCATTATTACGCTTGTTTTTGTTTCTTATACTTGTACTGCAGTTTGTGTGATGAGAAAGTTCAAGGTATGAACTTCACGGTTAAATCAACATTACCCATTGGTGCGGGCTTAGGCTCTTCAGCTTGCACCTCAGTATGTTTGTCTACAGCATTGTCGTTATTAGGTGGCTGGATCAGTAAGCCAAATCTATCTCAGGACCAAAAAGTTAAAAAGGAAGATATACCAGACTTGGAATTCATAGATCAATGGTCTTTGATGGGAGAAAAATGTTTTCATGGAAATCCCTCTGGTATAGATAACGCAGTTGCAACACACGGCGGTGCAGTGATGTTTCAGAGAAATTCCATACCAGGACTCCCATCGGTGAGGACTAATATGAGAAATTTCCCGGCCATAAAATTGTTATTAACAAACACAAAAGTTCCTAAAAGCACGGCTGATCTAGTCAGCGGGGTAGGAAAACTAGATAAAGATTTTGAATCAATAACCGGTAATATTTTTAATGCGATAGAAAATTTATCAAGGGAAGCATATTCAGTAATGATAAGTCCTAATTTCGGTGCTGAGGAAACCAATACTCTACGAAAATTGGTCAATATAAACCACGGACTTCTAGTAGCGTTGGGTGTTTCACATCCTTCATTAGAAAAGGTAAAAATAATCAGTGATGAGCATAAGTTGGGGGCAACGAAATTGACAGGAGCTGGAGGAGGTGGATGCGCTATAACCTTAGTTAATGACGGGGTTGAAGAGGAAGTTATACGCGAAGCGATAACTCAATTTGAGTCAGAAGGTTTTGAATGTTTTGAAACGTCATTGGGCGGCAAAGGTGTTGGTGTTTTACTTGAAGATAAGAACAATGTTTTTGAAAGATTCCATAAGTTCGAAACCAGAGATGAAGTTGAAAATGCTTTGAATTTAGATGCCATCAAAGAATGGAAATTTTGGTGAAATCAATTTTCCAATTACAATTTATACTTCAACACAATCGAAATCACAAGTTTGAATAAATTTCATCGTCTATTTACAAGGTACACTATTAAATACCTCTATTAAATTCCAATTCCTTGATTGGCTGGCCTTTTTCATCTTGCAAATTTTGAAATTCACCCTCTAACTTTGTAACAGGTAAAACCCTTCTTTGTGGGAAAACTCCCAATGCAAAAGGTAAAGCTACCAACGAGGTTGCAAAAATCAAACCTATATTAACGAGAGTTTCAAATGCTTTAGATTTTCCTTTCAAAAACCTTGTTTGCTGTAATCTGACTAAAATCAAAGGAGGCACCACCATTACTGGGGTAGCATTTATGACTCTGCTGGCTGCAGTCTCTCCGACTGCGTACCAAGCAGCTATTTTAGAATTACCAACCTCGTCACCTTTTTTATTAAACACTGTGATTCCCTTTTTCAATTCTTCACTTCTCATTAAAAACACATTTACAATTCCTGCGGAAACAACAGCTGCAAACGGCACCAATCTACCAAGGATCATTCTAGTGTTTGGACGCAAATTTTTTAGACGAGGTACTAATGAGTTTAAACCCAATGCGACGGAACATGAAGCACCCACGGCCAAACTATAATTAGTAACGATTTGTTGAGTTGTCAATGGATGAGATTTGTTTGCGTTTGCAGTATTGATAGCAACGTTTAATGACTGATTGGCAATTTGCCAGAACAAAGTGCCAAAAGTGCCCAAGTTTGGAGTCAACATACCCGATGTGACTACCAAGTTTGATAACACGCATGAAGACATTCTGAATGGCAAAAAAACAGTCTCTCCAGTATCTGGATGCAAAGAAGAATCTAATATTCTTTTCGATTTCCATAATTCGGGTGTCATTGTGCTGGTTACACCGTTTTTATAATCCCAAATGGATCTTTTTGCACTTTCGATATCCTTTGACGTATTCAACAACATTGTGGGATCTGATATTTCAGCGCAATGTTTGACTCTACCCCAATAAGTAGATAAATCATATTTTGAAAGCGGTAAGGAAACGGGCCCGGGTACAGAAGAAGCCATTTTGTATTAAGATAAATGTATAATTTTTTTTTTTTTGCCAATATGAAACTTGGTTATACAGTTGCAATTGGCGTGGATGTTATTAATTGCACCAGGTTTGAGAAACTACTAAACAAGAATAAATCGTTTGTATCTAGATTGTGTAAACGAGTGTTGCATCCCGTGCATGAACTTCCAAAGTTCCAAGCTTTGAACGAAACGAAACAAGTAAGGTTCATCAGTGGATGCTGGGCGTCCAAAGAAGCTGTGTTTAAAACATTAGATCTAGAGGATCAAAAACAGTTCAATTTCAATCAGTGGTATCGATCGTATGATAATAACAAACCGTTTATATGGAATGATTCGTATACCAAACGCGATGAGTTTTTACTTAGTATTTCGCATGATGACTCAATATTGGTAGCTTCAGTATTGCGACAAAATATTTATAATTTATAATACACATGGCTTCTATCTATTCCCATTCGACAGTGGCTGGTGGTTTTGATGTGATATCGTAAGTGACTCTGGCAACACCGTTGACTTCGTTGACGATTCTTGAAGCTACTTTTTTTAAAAACGCAGCTTCAAATACAAACCAATCGGCAGTCATAAAATCAACAGTCTCAATTGCTCTTAAAGCAATGACTTGTTCGTAAGTTCTTTGGTCACCCATGACACCGACTGATTTGACGGGCAACAAAGCTGCAAAAGCTTGAGAAATTTGTCTATATAACCCCGCTTTCTTAATTTCTTCAATGAAAATAGCATCGGCCTCTTTAGCAATTTGCACTTGTTCTTTTGTGACTTCACCCAAAACTCTAATGGCTAAACCTGGGCCTGGGAATGGGTGTCTCCAGACTAAATCTTCGGGAACACCTAATAATTCACCCAAATGACGCACTTCATCTTTGAATAATTCTCTCAAAGGTTCGATCAATTTCAATTTCATGTTATCTAATAAACCACCAACATTATGATGGGTTTTGATAGTTTGTGATGGTCCTTTAAATGAAATTGATTCTATGACATCTGGGTATAAAGTACCTTGTAATAAATACTCAATTTCTGAACCGTCGTGAGGTTTAATTTTAGCAGCCTCTTCCTCAAAGACATTAATGAAAGTGTTACCAATGATTTTTCTCTTTTTTTCAGGATCAGTGACACCTTTCAATCTGCTTAAAAACAAATCACCAGCATCAACGACGTTCAAGTTGATCCCTAAGCCTTCATCCAATGTTTTTTTAACTTGTTCAGTCTCATTCAATCTCATGACACCATTGTCAACGTAAATAGCATGGAATCTATCACCAATAGCTTCTTTCATGATTTTGGCACCAACGGTGGAGTCAACACCACCTGAAACGGCACCAATGACTTCAGCTGTTGGTCCAACTAATTTTTTAATTCTAGCAATCTCAGTGTCGATGAAGTTTTCCATACTCCAGTTTGTGTTTGCTTTACAAATATCAACAGCAAAATTTTTCAATAATTTTTTACCTTCTTTGGTATGAGTGACTTCTGGATGGAATTGGATACCATATATTTGATCTTCTTCATTTGATATCCCACAATATGGAGAGTTATCTGATGTTGCAACAACTTTAAACCCCGTAGGCAATGCGTGCAATTTGTCACCGTGGGACATCCAAACTTGAGAATGATCGACGTCTTTGAACAATTGACAAGATTTGTCTTCAACGTTCAAAGTAGCAGGTCCATATTCTCTCTTGTCTCCTCTTGCGACTCCTTTACCGTTGATCCAAGCTAATTCTTGCATACCGTAACAGATTCCCAAAATAGGAACGTTCAATTTGAAAATCTCATGGTCAACATGTGGAGCGTCGTCAGCGTAGACTGAGTAAGGACCACCTGATAAAATAATTCCTTTAGGTTTCCAACTCAATTCTGAAATTTTCTGTGTACATGGTAACATTTCAGCGTACACTTTGAATTCTCTTAATCTTCTTGTGATCAAATGAGAGTATTGAGAGCCAAAGTCCAATACCAATATGGTATCAAAGACTTTTGAAACTTCAATAGGAACATCTTCTGTGTTAGTCATGGCTGGGGAGAAAATTAAAAATTGATGAGATGGTTATTTAGAAAAAAATATTTGACTTCTTTTGGTAGCACCACAATATTGGATTCACTCATTAATATAACATATTTTTGTAATTTTCGGAGCTTCCTATGGAGTTATTGTTTGATATGGGCCAATTTAAATTAGATAACAAGTAAACAACAAATTGCTTCTCACGACAGTTTTGATATCCTTGGTTATTGTTAGACTCTCAAATTTTATAATCAAGTTATTTATATGAGATCCTTACCTCCTCCAAGAATTACAAGAGCTAGAAGATGGAAACGAATCAAAAGGGCAATCAAAAATTTACTCACCAAAGGGTATATATCTGATTTTGGCGTGTTTTCGAGAAATCAAAATATAAGGTATTCCTACACAATCACCAAGATTCTGAAACTGAGATTTGGTGCCAGGTTGAAATTGAAATCAAATGATTTTTTTTTAACTGCCAATACTGGGATCAAATTGGTGACTTTTATGAGTAAATTGGTAACTACAATGCCGGGAATCAAACGTGACCACATACCAAATAAGATGAATTTGACTGTTAAGTTTTAGCTGCAAAATAAAATATACGCTAGAGATTTATATACAGGAGGTTCCTCTGAGATGAGATTTTCAATCTAAATAATTTTTCTCAAACACCTACAACCATGAGTGAGACCAAGAACCAAATAAAGATCAAATTCACAACTAAGGAAGATGAGGAGTTGCAAGTGTCTGACTCTCCTTTATATGTACCTGTCTCTTTGAAAAGATTTGGACTTTCAGAAATTGTGAATCATTTACTACAGAAAGAAGATTCTTCTCAGCCAATACCATTTGATTTCTTAATCGATGGCCAGTTATTACGTTCTTCAATTGAAGAATATTTGACCAAAAATGGATTGTCCAACGAAGCGTTCTTGACTTTGGAGTATACAAGAGCTATTTTACCGCCATCGTTTCTTGCATCCTTCAACAACGATGATTGGATCTCCAGCATCGATTCTATAAATTCTCAAAGTCAAACAGTGCTCAATTCTCAGTTACAGATCAGCCAGCCAAAAATTTTATCCGGAAGCTACGATGGAATAATACGTAGTTACAACATGTCGGGTAAAGTAGAAAAACAATATATTGGTCATTCGGGTCCCATCAAATCTGTCAGGTGGATCTCACCAACAAGAATTGTATCTGGAGGGAACGATATGCAGATCAGATTGTGGAAAACGTCATATGAAGATATAATTGACCAAGATGAAGATGTAGAGGATGGGAAAACTTTAGCAATATTGGAGGGTCACCAAGCGCCAATTGTGAATTTATCCGTGTTCAATAATAGAATCTTGTCAGCCGGACATGATTGTAATATTGGGTTTTGGTCTACTAATCATAAAGAAATGAATAAAATATCAGTCACCGATTTCAAAGACTCCTCTACGTCTTCCAAAAAAAGAAGAAAGATGGCGTTGCAAGACTCAACAATCAGACGTCGTGCTCCGTTATCCATGTTACAGGGCCATAATGAACCTGTTGAAGGAGTTATCTTTGATTTAAAAGATTCAACAGTCGGATACTCAGTGTCACAAGATCATACAATAAAAACCTGGGATTTAGTCACTTCAACCTGTGTGGACACAAGAACAACTGGCTACTCCTTATTGAGTGTGTTACAATTACCTAACAAGAATTTAATAGCGACAGGATCCTCAGCTCGTCATATAAACTTACACGATCCAAGACAAGATAATCAAAAAAACATAAATACAAAATTAATCGGACATAAAAATTTTGTAGTTGGTTTAAGTGCATCTCCACTGAATGAAAACATGTTTGCTTCGAGCTCTCATGATGGAACGGTCAAAGTTTGGGACGTGAGGTCAGAAAAATCATTATACACAATTACAAGGGAAGATAACTCAACAAGTTCTAAGATTTTTGACGTGTGCTGGGACAAACAGATTGGAATAATAAGTGGTGGAGAGGACAAAAAGATACAAATAAATAAAGGGTTAGATTAAAAAATATAAAACGTCTATTTTTTTTGACTCGTAAACATATTCAATCCGTAATATCCTTGCCACATACTTTCTGTATCAGTTATGTATCCAACCAATTTTGGGTCTTTGTTGTAGATGGTGTATGTCGAATCCAAATCTTTCCAACCCATTTTGTTTCTTAGTAATTTTAATTCATCGGCGTTTAATTCAACCTGTGCTGCAGTTCCATATTTCAACGGACCCACGTTGATCCAGAACCCATGAGGATCGGTCAATTCGTTGATTTTGTCCAAGTAGTTGAGTAAATTCTCGGCTGTATCTAAGAAAAAGCACGATACAACAACTATATTTTTATATCTATCTTTATTTTCTAACTTGAATTTTGTAAAATCTAACTCATTCAACACCAAGTTTGTGGGCTTTGTACTCACTGGTTTATACTCAAACACACGGAACTGTGACTCAGTTGTGTAAAAATCGGAATTGGTGTGGATGTATGGGTACAAATCATATGACTTGTCAGTTTTAGTGTAATTAAACTCCACAAAAGAATTCATCAACCCCGAATACTCAATCGAGTGCACGGTGCCGTATCCCAGTTTAGCAAACTCATAACTTAATCTACCTAACCCTGAGCCTGGAAATATCAAGCAAGTGGATTTTTTTTCTTCTGGAGGTATTATCAGTTCCAATTTAGTGGATATGTATTCGAAAATAGGCAACAATTCCGAACTTAATGTCGGTTGGTGCCAATCCCGAACATAATGTCCCAACGCCTCAATAACTCTATAATTCGATGACGAAAAGTTAGACTTTTGACTTGAAAGTAAGTCGAAATCTTTATTTGAAACACCATACTTTTCAATGATATTCCCTGCCACATCATCCATAAACACTTGGTTTTTATCAATCAATTCGTCGATTCTAGACAACTTATGGAGGTAGCCTACTTCCTGGCATAGCTTTTGTTGTTTGGAATTCAATAACTTGAACAATTTGTACCGTCTTGTATTTTGAACCCTACTGTTTTCCTTGTATTTTTTCAAAGAGTAAATTGATGATAATACTTCAATTTTCTGAGCTTGGGCCAAATCTGTAAATCTGTTGTAATTGTTTGTATTTGTAGCCGTTGGAATATTCAACTTACCAGTTCCATTGATGGAGTTTTGTGCCGATTCGACTATCGACCTAAACATACTTGTTCTGGAAACCATGTTTGAAAATATAAATACTACCACCAATAGAGGAACTCGAGAATTTGTATAAAATAAACTCAAGAAATAGTAAAACACGGATAAGGTGGTTGCGATTATTAGTATCAATTGGATGTCATTTTTGAATTCAGGGGGCATAATCTTCGGATCTGTCGCAAATTAAATGTCACGAATAAAAAGTGTCATTTTCACTAATTTTCCATTGTGGTGTACTAATTTGGCTATTTCAAACAGGCAATTTATAGTATAAATATAATTTCATATTTTAACAGAGAAATTAACATGGATTACGATTATTCAGATGTTGTAGCTGTTGAATTAAATACAGAAGAGCCTCAATTGTGTCAAATAGTTTATGACGATGAATACAAACAAGTCATGGGGAAACTATTAGCCCTAATGAAACAAAATGAATTATCAGAAAGGTCGCTTTATTTGACCACTTTAGGCATTGAACAACTAGCGTCACATTACACAATATGGATCTATAGATTCAACATCGTGAAGAGTTTAAAGAATGTAAACTTATTTGATGAACTAGATTGGTGTGAGCAAATCGCATTGGATAATGAGAAGAATTATCAGATTTGGAATTATCGTCAATTGATCATAAATCTAATACTAGAAAATGGATTGGAATTCAATCCTCATCATGAATTACCAATAATGGAAGCGATGTTAGATATCGATGCGAAAAATCATCATGTGTGGTCTTATAGAAAATGGTACGTTGAGAAATTCAATTTGTACACGGATGATAAAGAATTAGGGTTCGTGGAAACTATGATCGATTTGGATTTGAAAAACAATAGTGCTTGGTGTCACAAGTTCTTTCTTTACGTGAATGGAAATACAAAAGATTCGGATAAAGAATTGGATTACGTAAAGACCAAGATCATCGAAAGTCCTCAGAATCCAAGTAGCTGGAATTATTTACTAGGATTGATTGACAAATTTGACATTCCAATTTCAAGTCTTGAGCAATTTTGTTACAAATTTGTAGATCTACAAGGGGACGATGTAGTCAGTACTTTCGCTTTGGAAACCTTGGGTAAGATCTACAACTTAAATAGTGATGAACGTTTTTCAAGAGTGTATCTATTATTAAAAAAATACGACCCAATTAGAAACAAGTACTGGGATTATTTATTGAAAAATAACAACAGTAATAATAATATCAATATATAACTATTGTTTAATTTAGACCTTGATACAGAAGAAGCTCATCTCCTGCTTAAAATCTTTAAAATTGATCAGCGAAAATATTCAATGATCAGCCAAATGGTGTTAGAGGCAAGATGTTTTAAATCAGCATAATGTCAACTAGGTACTGTGGTACCTTAAAATAAAATCATGTCAACAGTTAATTAAGAATTCAAAAAATCTAATCTTGTCATGAATACCTGTAGTATCAAATGTCAAGAGCAAAATTCGCTTCAAAATCTTCAGGAAATATTTAAATTTTGTTGCTGCAGAGCCGACAACAGTAGTGCAATTAGCATTATCACGATAATCGAATGTTTGTTCTACAAGATTGTGAGTTTTCTCTAAAGTCAACTGTTTTATTGTTTTTGATGTAATTATGATTATTTTGATTGTGTGGAGGATTTTGTGTGATAGTGCACAAAACAATTTTAAAAAAGTCTAGATCTCCAAAATAAAATACATATTACACAATCCCGTATAGTATGTACTAAAATCCGACAATTGAGGATGATGCTATACACAGAAGTATATATTCAATATAGGAGAACATAGGCGACTATTTTAAACTTAACGCACTTATTAATTGAGCTAATCAATGTCGGTTGTTATATTTATCGGAAATGAATCAATGTCTTATAACCTCGTAAACCCTCTATGCTAATCTTTTGGCTAGAAACGTTTGATTTGACAAATTACATTATTTAGTTTTAGTTAGTAAAACGAAAGTTTATCCCTAGTAACTTTATTCTTTTAGTTTCAATAGTGTGGAACTAAAAGAGATAAATTTATGGTGTACGACTCTGCCTTTACAACAAGACAATTCAATTAAAGAATTGTCAGGTTGCAATTAATTATTCAATTTTTTAACCCTCTTTTATTATTCAATCTGTGATCTCGCTCCCCTATTGTAGATATCCAAGTCGACAAAACTCTATTATTTGGTAGCGGCACACGCATACTGGAATGTACCGGAGGCGTAAATTTTTTTGCAACCAATGCTTTAAAACAAGCGATCCTAATAAATTAAATTTATGACCGAAATCAAAACTTTCAACAATGTGTAAACTCTTGCATACAATATGTGATTGACATTCGAGGATTAGAGTTTGTAATTGACTTTATGGAAATTGTTTGCAAAATGTATTGAGCCTGCACACAATAAATTGCCGCATCTAAAACGAGAATCGACTGTATGAGACTGCCGCACAGGATTCAAACCCGCGTAATTGTCAGCGCCTTTTTTGCACAGGCAGATAACTGGAGCGAGAAAAAGAGTCTCGACATTATACAAACCAGTCGATAAATTTATGAGGCAATTACCACCTCTGGCTTTGAAAAAAAAAAAATTGTAGCCACCGGCCAATAAAGAAACACCATGACTAAGTCTGAAGTAACTATTGATTTTTAAAAGTCTACAATATCATTCTAGACCGAAAAACCATGTTATTGTGTATTTTAAGATATGTGCCAATGATGAAAAACTGTTGTAGACACAAAAATAAATTAAGCTGTAGTCAATATTACTAAACGGTCGTGAGACCCAGAAGTTTAATTCCATCAATGCAAAGTTTAATTCCAATACTATTTTTGATTAGAATCTTGGACACTCCTATTTGATGTCATTATTATCTTAGTACCAACATATCGAATATTCTTGGACAAGATGAATCTAGAAAATATTCAAATTTGTTTGTGGATTAGCCCCCTTTAAAAGTTTACCCATAAATGAGTAGGTTACTGTGATGTAATGAAGGTACAGGCCCAATAGCTAGAACCGTTACTTGATGTATATATGTATAATATATATATATATACTTAAAGGGTAAAAATCCTTAAAATTAATCAATTTCGTGTAAGAGTTTGTTGTTAAGTTATTTGCAGCATATGTATTTAAAGAAGTAATCGTAGTACATAAGCGAAGGATTGACAATAGCAAGTAACAAAATTGACAATCGAGATAACGCCATATAATGAATTGTCAGTCATGTGAACTAAGCACAATTAAGACGAGAAGAAGGCTCAAGTTTTAAATTACATACATGGATAACTTTAATATGGTAACCTTAACAAAAGTATAAGAAATGAAGTTATTGATTATTCATGAATTAACAAATTAAAGCCATTTGGTTGCAGTGCAGCGGCGTAAAACATTTCCATGGCATAGCCAATTGGTGAGCGACAAAGTTGCAAAAATTAGACACCTTTGGGGATCGGAAAGTAACCTTTTTTTATCATAGTTCCACATTGGCGTCAATGTATAACATGCTAAAATTAAAGACGAAATCTTTGGTTTATTATTGATTTTGACCTCTGGTTGCAATATCTGGTAGTGCATACTACTGTTCTCAATTCGGTTTTAAAGTGTACAAACTTATATTTTAGGGTGTAGTGCAGCTACCAGCAGCATAAAAAATAATTAAAAAATTAAAAAAATTAAAAATTAAAAAATTAAAAAAAAAAAAAAAAAAAAAGTGCAGTGCAAATACAAACATAATAAATTTGTATTGAAAATTGATATTACTAGTAATAACAATTGATTAATACAACTAACAATTTCTACCAAAAAATATTTGGATATTTCTAACCACTTTTACAACCACTTTTCACTTACTCCCTCCAGTCTCACCATTGCATTTCATCGTCATCATACTATCTAGTTTAAGACCCACAACCATCACCACATTACTTACATATTCTATTTTCTAGAAAAGAAAAAAAGATACAATATTGATACATATTCTTACAGACTTTATCAACCTTGAATCCTTTCAATTTCACTTGATTTCGATCTCATTTACTTATCTAACCGTTTATGGTAAATCTTTGCTTTTTATTTTATTTCAGGTTGTTATCGACTCATATATAATATATCCAGATTCCCATACATTGTACTCCAAAAAAAACTACAAACTTTCCACATATACTTACATCCTTATATTTAAGCCATTTTTTTGAGAATCTGAGATTTCAAGATTTCATCATTTATTAACTACAAAATGAATGATTATGGTGGTCTAGGGATAGTGTTGGAGGAAATTATTGATGATAATAAATCAACCATATCCAAACATTCTATTCATTCTATTCATTCTCAGCATCAACAACGAGCTACAAGACCAAGTTTTTCTTCGTCTACATCCAATTTATCTACTTCACTGAAACAAAATCAATCACAGCTACAGCTGACGATAATTGAAAAAGATGGTAACGATTCCATAAATGTAACAACTATACAATTGAACACCGAAAGTTTATTGCCACCATTACCTGACGCACCAGAGGACCTAAACATGAATACAACATATGTGTCAGATAATGATAATAATTCAACAACTAGTTACCAATCTAATTCAAATCAAAGTTCTTACTCATCTAACGATTTCAATCATATATATCAAAACAACAAATCATCATTTTCAAATTATGCTTTGGATTCACCAACTTTATTACAAGGCAACACTTTAGCATTATCCACAAGTCAAAACTTGACACATTTCCCATCATTGTCAAAACAATTATTCAGTGATTCCAATTTGAATCTACAAACTTTACCAATCACGGCAACAACAAGTTCTGTTACAACAAGTACTACTAATAGTACAACCACGCTGGAAAAAACTAGTCCATTGAAGAAGTTAAAAAAATTGAAAAATGGCATTAGAAAATTATCTTTGAGTTCAATAAGTAATAGTAGCTCTAACTGTTCAACACCAGCAACGCCAAAGTTTCCAAATTTATCCAATCCACCAACGATGGTTTCTTCACGTCCATCTTTGGGACCTTTGCAAACAGAACAACAACAGCAACAACAACAACAACAACAACAACAACAGAATTATCATCATCATCATCATCATTCATCTTCATCTTCTACTACATCATCTAGAACCTCGAGTGTTTATAGAAGGACTAGAGCATTGAGTCAAGGAACAACAGTTTTGTCACCAATGACACCTCCTTTATCCCAGCAACCACTACAACAGCCACAAACAATTCAACAAGATCCTCCGTTGACATCGCCGGTTATCACTATTAGTGAGAATTTGTCGAATTCTAAAAAAACAATGTCAACTATTGAACAAAATTATTTTGATTCCTTGCAGAAATCTAACAAGAATTCAATCGATGAATTAAATGAACTTGATGATTTGATTAATTATTCAAATTTCTTGAATAAACAAAAATTACAGTTGGATCAAGTATTCACAAAGACAAAAGAAAAATTTCAACAGAGTGGTTGGTGTTCAAATAACGATTTTAATAATTTGCAATTACAACAAGATTCATCCAATTGTCAAATCGACACTTTATTGTTGAAGATTGAAGCTAAGTTGAACAAAGATTTTAATTATTCGATATTAAACAACAGAGTTACTTCTTATCCACAACACCAACCGCCAATGAAGAAACAATTATCACTTGACGAAAAGAACCTATCTTCTTGCATCAGTCCCAGTTTGAAAGTACTTGAGAATAGATGTTATTCATTCAACGATTACTAATTTTTATCACGAATTATTTATTATTATACCACGCACACCTAGACATACACACATGGCTCACGACACAGTTTTCAGTTCTTTATTTTTAGTTATTATGGGTTGTATAGATTATTATTTTATTGAGATAGATTATTAAATTATGAGTTTACACATTGTAATGAGGCGATGTAGGGCGTACGATTTAGCACCAAATGCAGCATACGGCACAGTGAAACAAACACAGATTTTATTTGAATTTCCGCGGAAATACAGCTTTTCTAGATTCAACAAACCCGAGATGAGGTGTGAGGGAAAAAAACAAACGGGCAAAAAGAGGAAAATGAGATGTTTCGAAAACGCAGAATCCAATTATGCTACGGGGTTAAATAAGCATACTTAGTATGAGGACGTGTTTCGAGATAAAGTCTTCTCTAGCGTTCTTTTCCCCTCCACTCATTCATTGATCTAAATGGTGCAGTGAATAGAAAGCATTCGTATCAAAGAAGAAAAAAAAAAAGGGAAAAAGAAAAAAAAAAAATGGTAAAAAAAAATTTTTGAATCGTATTTTACCGAGTCGTGTGGGCGTTACACACAGTTTTGTTATTTATTCATTGGTACAGTGCTTTTTGTAGGGTTTGTAGTTTTTGTTCTTCTTATGTCGTTTGGAGTTCTTGTGTAAGTTCCAATTGTCCTCTCCCACTGCAACAAAATCGTTCCCTTGCTTATCTTTGCATACATCGCAAGTGAAGTGAACCCATTTTTTGTGCGAATCCACTTCTCTATTGTTTGTTTCATCCCCGTTGATTAAATGATCAAATTCTTTTGAAGAGGCAGATATCTCGGTGATGGGTTCATGAGATAAAAACTTTTTGGTTATATCTATACCTACTTGTTTCACGTGTTCATTCCACTTTGTTAGATCTGTTGCGTTTAGTAAGTATATTTTACCACCGTTTAGATAATTAAACCGCGATTCTTTCTTCAATTCTGGGATTAGCAATCGTCGGATCCATTTGTTTTGATATTTGGCATATTGCCTAGTTCGTATCTTCATTTTCTCCACTCCTTCGTTGAATAACTTTTCTTCGTCATTGTTTTGTAACCATGGTAAAAATTCTTTAAATCCAATTACTTGATATATACCAGAAGTGCAATCTTGATTGTTATAACTCTGATACAAGCTTTTCATTTCTTCAATCGCTCCAGCTTCCATCATTTTATCCACTCGCTTATCTAGTCTTGGTTTCAAGACATCTGAGTCACAATATACCCAAAACAACAACGTATTATACTTCAAAGAGCTCTTCTCCAATTCGGTCAATTTCTGTTCTTGATATAGTTGACTTGGCTTCTCTCCAGTTTGATAATATATCTCCAATGCTCTTCTCAATTTTCTCGAATCTTGAGGATGAAATTTCGACGCAATGAGCGGATCTATATCGTTCAAAGTTTGAAACAATGTTTCTACTGGTCCGTCTAGTATTTCCAATTGTTGTGAAGTCAACGGTTTCTCATCTTGTGTGTTCTCCCCAATGGTCTTGTTATTGAATATAAGGGTATTCAAGTAATAATGAGTGCCTCCGATGATGATGGGCACTTTATTTTTGGAATGGATTTTCGATATTGCCTCAGACGCCTCTTTCTCAAATCTGTGGATATAGTACTCTTGATCCCATGGAATATGATCCATTACGTGGTGCTCTACGCCTTGCCGTTCATTCAACGGGTGTTTATTTGTAATCTGCTCCAAACCTTTGTAAACTTGCATTGAATCAGCATTTATAATCTCTCCGTCGATTGCATTGGCCAAATCGATTGAGAGTTGCGATTTCCCAACCCCAGTAGTACCTACTATACTTATTACGGGTAAAGATTTACGTTTATCCATTATACGATTCTTGATATACCTCAAGTATCTAAGCATACAAACATGGAGAAAAAACAAGACAAACGAGAAGATGATCGATGTCTACTACCGGTGCCAGCCAAAACCTGTAAAACTGTAAAACAAAGCTGTTTGGAACCAGTCTAGCAAAACTAAGCCACAATCATAACGTTTCAGAATTAACATCTCATTTGAAAGTCTTTTGATGGTTGGTTGTTTTGCTGAGCTGAAAAATTTTCAACTTTACGTGTTTTTAATTTTCACGTCAATAAAAAAAAAAAAACTTGTTGATTTACACCATGTTAACTTTCCTCATTTGTTTAATTGGTTTGGCCATTCAGATGGTAAACGGTTCTGCGTTTACTTTCATCTTGGGGGCTAATGAGAAGTCATGTTTCTATGTATTCACAGAACAACCTCACACTCAAGTGAGATACTATTTCGCTGTTCAAAGTGGTGGATCATTTGATGTTGATTATGAAATAAAAGACCCAAATGGGAACATACTTCAACAAGAGGAGAAGAAAAGACAAGGCGATTATGTTTTTCCAGCTACTGCCGTTGGAGAATATGAATTCTGCTTCTCCAACACCATGTCTACGTTTGCTGAAAAGGTAGTTGATTTTGAAATCTTGATTGAAAATGAAAATGACAACAAATATAAAGCTAGTTTGCCACAAGAACCAAACGTGAAACCATTGGCTCACGTCGAAAACATGAAGAATACCATTGATAAAATCCAAACCCAACTCAACGAATTGACCAAGACTTTGCAATACTATAAAACGAGAAACAACAGAAACCAAGCCACTGTTAAATCCACAGAAGCCAGAATATACTATTTCTCGATATTTGAAGTTTTGTTGATGGCAGGAATGGCGTTTTTACAAATCACAATTGTACAATTGTTCTTCAAAGGTTCCAGAAAACAGCTTGTTTAAATACGCAACAAAAAAAAAATATATATACATCTATATAATGTACAATTCATCCCACCAAAAACTTGTAATGGATAATCTAGCGAGACAGTCGGATGTAACAGTATCGAACATCAAGTCAAAGACGGAATACACCGGATTCTCAGTTTGGGTCCTAAGCTGTTTATCGTTGACTATTTATATAGGATGGAGTTTGTTACCCAATACCGTGCTTGAAAAATTATCAATTGATTATTACCCTGATAAATACTGGGCAGTGGTCATACCCAGCTACTCATTGATGTTGATGTTGTTTATATACATATTTCTAGCATTGTACAACACAGAGATTTTGACCCCAAAATTGGACAATCTCAATACCATTCTAGATGAAAACTCCCAGTTTCCTGGTGAAATTCACAACAGGGATATAATGCAACACTCGATTCAATACGTACACAAAGCACCTAGTGGCGTGTGGGACCTACCTATAACCCTAGTCAACGAGGTGTTATATCAAGATGAATAAATATACTTTATACATTTTCTACATACCTTCATATTTGTAATAATCTATTTCTAATTTCGGGATCGATAAAGTTCAAAACCTGGTTCCAGGAGTTTTCCCCAACCAAGTTTTTGTAATTTGATATCAAATCAAGAAACAAATTCTGTAATTCTGCACTTGCGTCTTGGTAAGTGGCGATACAAGTCAACAAGCGGGCCAAATTTTTGAGTCCCTGTTGTGTTTGCAAACCTCCGAAGCCTCGATCGGGATTCAAGCTGATCATATTAATCATTCCCATAAATCCAGACTCTTTTTCATTGTTATCAGCTAATGTGATAAATCTTTGACACCAGGGGACCAAAAATTCTTCAATTCTTGAGTTTATCACCTCGCTGCCATGAATCCCCATCCTTCCTAGACAAATAGCGGCGTTTTCAACCACAGTGGATTGGATATCCTGTGAATTCAATATTGGAATTAACAAATCCACTAAGTTGTTTAAGTATTGGCTGATGTCTTCTTTTGGTAGCTTGATCACAATCTCTCCTAACGACCATATAGCATTGTTGTAGACTGGGTAAGTTTCGTAGCTTCGATTATTTATTTCTTGTCCGATGTTGAGCACAATTTGATGTAATTTGGGTTTCAACAAATCAATTGTAAAAATTGCCAAATCTCCCAACAACGCATACGCCAGTTGTCTGACATCGGCGTTGTAATCTTCAAAACAGATCAATAAAAGTTCAATTAAATCCAGTTTATTGTTTTGTTTTATTAAATCGATTGAATGATATTCAAACCCTTGTATTAACCCATCGATCAAGTCCAACGAAGTGACCATGAAATCTTTTTCTGGAGTTTCTATGCTTGGATTTGTGAGACACTCTTGGTCCAATAATATGCAATTGCTTAAGATCTTGATTGCACGGTCATAGACAGGAATGGCATAGGGAGCAAACAATTCTCGTAATGTTGCCGCTATAGATGCCATACACTCCAATAATGGCCATAAATCGTTATCCTCGTCATCTAATATCTCCCATTTTTTCAACAATGGAGGTAACAAAATGTTGATGTATTCTTGCTTTGAAGATAACACCTCGTACCCCATTTTCTCAACAAAGGTTTGAATGCAGTCATACAATATTATGTGATTTTTACGTTGATATATTTGTAAACATTTACTGAAATGCTGTAATAGTATCTCCAAATAGGGTTCAATCAAGTTGGGTTCTGCAACTTCGACAAATGCTGATAATGCCGAGCACGCAGCTTCTTGCACGATTTTCTTTGAGTCCAAAGCGCATGTTATTATTGAGCGGAAAGTGGGATCAAAGTAGCTAGAATATTCCCCACCTTCGTGGGCTTCTTCGTTGACCCAATTAGAATATCGAGATAATGTCCAGCATGCAATTTGACGTACCCGTGGCTCTTGATCCTGTAATCTGTCAACTAAGAATGGCACCAAATTTGGTAAATGCTTTTTGGCCAACGTTATAAAACTTTGACTCATGGCTCCAAATGCTAAAATGGCAGCTTCTCGAATTGGCCATTCTGTGGACACGATTTTCTCTTGCAATATAGGTAAGGTCACTACCAAGACTTCTTGAGGTAAATTCTCGCTCAAGACATCCAAAGTAGCAGCACTACATTTACGAAGGCTCCATTGATCCAATTCTCCATTATCTTCTAAGTCCGAATCAAGTTCGGAGTCGCTTTCGTATCCACTTTTGCCATTTCCATTTCTAGTGTCTTTTGATTTCGCATTTGTTGGTCTAATGTCTTCGTCTTTGTCAGCAACATTTGAATCGTCATTGGAATCTGCTATTTCAATCAACAAAATTTCTTCTTCTGAGTATACCATTTTATCAAGCAAAATAGGCAATATGGTGCTGATTTTTTCATTGGTGAAAATCAGTTTGATATCTTTGGCCGTAGACAATGCTAATAAAAACTCACAAGCTTCTAGACTAACCTCTTCCGACTCTTGCTCCATCAAATGTAAACAATAATTAATAACTCCATCCAAATGTGGAGATAATTTATCTGGTCTCGTTTCCAAAATCAATAAAAAAGATTGACAAATGTTTTTCGATATCGAATCGTTTGAGTTGTGCTGTGCTAGTTCAAAGATTTTTGATAAGTATGAATCTAGCACTACTAAAAAAGATTGAGTGTTTAATGGAATGAATTGATTAATACAATGTATTGAATGAGACTTCACTTTATCGTTTGGATGGTTTAGGAAATTTAGAAAGTTTGTGATTAGGAAACTTGATGGTTTCGATGATCCAACGTCCTTGTCCAACTCCACTGTGGAATCTTCACAAATTTTACTCAACGCACTCAAAGCGGCTTCTTGAGCAACATGATTCTCACTAGAGTAATTGGCTATATCGATCAAACTGGCCAATACTTGTGACCAGCCCTCTATGCCATACTGTAAAAATAAAGTAGTGATTACGTTCCCAGTGATGTTCCTGATTAAAGAGTCACTAGACATTAGTCCGTTCAAAATATTGTCCAAAATGTATCGTCTTGAATTTGGGTCCTTTTTGTTCTTCAAAACATGATTCTTTAAGTTGATTCCCGCTCCTGCTCGAACGTCAGATCTTGTGTTTGTATCATCGACAACTAATAAATTCAACAAATAATTTTCAATTTCTTCTTGTTGTTTTGCTAGTATCAAAGCTTCATTGGCTAATCTTCTTTCTTCGTTATTAGGTGATAAAGTACCCTGGAAAATATGTTTCAACTGTTGCAATGCTTGTGGATCAGGAACCCAAGTCATACTTGTAGAAGTTGAAAAAATAATTTTTAGATGAGATAGAAATTTTACACACAAAAGAAAAAAACGTCAATATTAAAGAAAGGTGTAGACGATACTATGTTGTTATCTATTTGAGTATTTGGTCTAATTCAGCTAGTTTCTCCGCCAACCCGTCGAATTTACCCAATATTGGCATGAACATATCGTGGACGGGTTTCAGTTTTCTGCGTTCTTCGATTGGTGTTAAACTACTCATACTGGTAAGTGGAGTTATATCTTCGTTATTGTAGTCACTGCAAGTTTCATCATTAACCATGCTTGTTGTTGAGTTCTTCGGTAGTTTGTATGATATCGATGGTGAATTGTTATTTTTGTAATAAGGTAGCTCTATTATACTATCTGAATCTGAATCAACATAATTATCGAATGAAAAATCTTCATCGTCGTCATCTTCCTCCTCTGCATCATCTACTTCTTCGACTTCTTCTTCTTCTTCTTCATCATCATCATCATCGTTGTCTATTTGTAGTTGTTGTATGTCACTAGTTACTTTCGTCAATCGGTCTAGTATAACCGATCTTCTCAATTTAGTGACTTTTTCTTTACGTTCTTCTTCTTCCGAAACTGATGACTGATTAATTGGTGTATCTGGAGAAAATGATCCTATAGATCCATCATCGCCATAGTTTATTTTAGGCTGAGCAAAAATTGATTGATGTATGACTGGTGTAGTTTTTGATTTATTGATTACCAATGGTGTTTCTAAGGGGTAAACGTCACTTAAAACTTCTTGGTCGTTTTCTTTTTCTTCATACTCTGGTGGAGATAAACAAAATTGAGGTAAATTTTGTCGTATTCTTTCATTAGACTCAACTTCTTCTTCATCATCGTCATCATCATCATCCATTATGTCATTTAAATTTTCAAATGTAACTGTCTTGTTAGAAGTCTTCTTCGACCTAGTCAAATCTTCAATCAACACTTTCTCAATTTCTTCATTTTTGAAACAATTCAATCTCGCTAGTCTTTCACCATGAGTTTCTAGACATTCCGCTGGTACAAAACCAATTTTCCCATCTTCAACATCAGATAAAACATCCAGATCATCATTCTTCTCAACCTTTTCATCTTTGGTCAATTTTCTTATCAACCACCAATAATTATCTTCGTCGTTTATTAAAACCACAGGTTCATTTCTTGATAATGTACAATGTGACGGATCGGGCCCAGAAAAATCATACAAACCATACAACTTATCAGGGTCCAACTCTTTTGGTGGTGATCTGGGAGGTGAAGATGGAATCAAATCTTCTTCGTAGTCTTCTTCTTCATCAGTATAATTTGAATAAAATATACCATACTTCTTTTCTGACACATCCTGTTCTTTAGTTTTACCATTTTTCTCCAATCTGTTTTGAGTCAAATTCAAAGAGTTCTTCCGTATCAACTTGGTATTGTTTGAAATATTGTCATCGTTGTAGTTTTTACCAAATGTAGTCATGAATTTTGAATTTCGTTCCTCAAACAACTCATTTGGATTGAAAATATTATCATGGATCCGTTGATGTTTATCTGTTTCATTGTCTTCGTCGATCATATACTGTATAACTTGACTTTGAACTTTCTGTTTGCCTAAGCCAGACAAATGATTATTGTGAACCACTGATGAGGTGTGTGTCTGTTGTGAAGAGGTAGTTGAGGCTGTATCTGAAACATCCCGAAGTTTATCTTCAAGATCATGCAACACTCGGTTGGTGTGCTGCAATGAATCCTTGTTTGAATCGATATAATTCATGAAATTATGTAAGGGTCTGGTTTGTTGTTTTTGGTTGAAACAAATGTTTTATAAGGGAAGATAAAACTGTGAATGTGTATCGGCGTGTACATTGGCGAAGAGAAAAAAATGTAGATCAAAATTTAAGAGTACAATAGTAAAAGGAGTGTTTCGTTTGAATGTGTGTCTACCAATAGCTACAAGTAACAACGGCATCACCATCTATTATGGTGATCACCTTTGTGTCCAAAACTAAGGATCTGCTAGCAGATTTACAAAACCCTTTTCCTCATGTAATTCTGCATTGAAACTGAAAAACATATATTAAGACAAGCTTTCGTCAATGTTTTATCCAGGTATGAATTACGTAGTTGTTGTTGAGCGATATTATTGTGCCGAGACGTTGACTTTTACCCCTGATGACAAAATTTAAATATTTTGCTAAACTTGATATTTAGTCGGTCAACATCGATTTCTTATTCTGAGAAACAGATTTACGTTTTGTACCACCATATACTAAATTTATACGATCTTCATTTAAAACTAAAAGTAAATTGAAATTTCTACGCGACTTCTACGAGACGTATCGCTTTAAACTTCTTATGATGTTCTTTTAAATCATTGACGCGTACATTTCGGTATACAATTTTTTACTTTTTAATAACCTCATTAATTGCAGATGCCAAGTATTCAACATTTCCATCGTTTATACCGGAAATACTAAATCTTCCGTCTTCAGTAGCATATACACTGTAATCTGTTCTCAATTTGATGACTTGCTCTGGACTTAATCCAGTATAAACAAACATACCTCTTTGCTTCAATAAATGGTCCCAGTTGTAATTGGTTTTATCTAATTTTTCATACAATTTTTGACGTACATCGTTCAATCTACCAACAACTTTGTCCAATTCTTCCAACCATTGAGGTAATAATCCACTTTGCTCATCGAATATAACTTCAACAATTTTGGAACCATGGATAGGTGGACTTGAATACATTGGTCTAATCAATTTTTTCAATTGAGATTCAATTGATTTTGAGTCTTCTTTTGATTTAGTCACAATTGAAATAGATCCTGTTCTTTCACCATATAAACCCATGTTTTTAGCAAATGATTGACACAAGGCAAATGTTGGGATTTTGTTTTCATTAGCTAATTTGGTCAATTTTCTAATCAAGTAGATATCTTCATATGGTTTACCACTGGCAAATCCTTGGTAAGCCATATCAACTAATGGGAAGAACTTTTTGTCTTGAATAATTTGCAAAACTTCATCCCATTGTTCTGAAGTTAAATCCATACCAGTTGGATTGTGACAACAAGCATGCAATAAAACAATTGACTCATCTGGTTGACTTTTCAATGATGCTTTCAAGTTTTCAAAATCTAAATCATTTTTAGAAGTTTCGTAATATGCATAAAATTCTGGTTCTAAGCCAGCATCTTTGAAAACGGCAACATGGTTTGCCCATGTTGGTTTTGGAACCAAGATTTTTTTACTTGAATAGAATCTTGCTAAGAAATCAGCAATAACTCTAAGTGAACCAGTACCTGAGATTGTTTGTGATGTAACGATTCTTCCTTCATCAATTAAAGCTTTACCGTTTGAATCTTTGTTTGAGTTATTAAATATGAAGTTTTTGACAATGCTTTGAAATTTCTTGGATCCAATTATTGGAGTATATTCCTTTTCGGTCTCTTTTGATAACAAGACTTCTTCTGCCTTTTTAACTGATGGAAAAACTATTGGTTTACCTGAATTGTCTCTGTAAGCACCAACTCCTAAATTGATTTTTTTAGTGTTTGAGTCATTGATGAAAGCTTCAGTGATTCCCAAAATTTTATCTGGTGGAGCCAAAGGAATTTCATTCCATTTCAATAAAGTTGAAGTTGAGGACAAATACTTGACTTTTTGAATGGATTGAGTAGATTTAACTAATTGGGATTTATACATGATTGAATAAAGTTTATGGAAAAACTATTGTGAAAAATGTTGAAAATTTATATTTAAGGCTAAAATCGGTTTGAAAAATTATGAACGAAAAAGTGCTACATTTTACCGCTATAAAATTTGAACTCAAAGCAAAAGAATGAGTAAAAAAAGCGGGGACTTTTAATTTTTTGTTTGAGTCATAAGGACGAGAATGAAAAATGTACTGTGGTTATCCAATCAAAATGAAGTATTATTATTAGTACCTTTATTGACACATTAATGGAGAATGCAAACTGCTTACAACCTTAATTGGTACTTGAATAATAATCAGATCATAATTAGTTTTTTCACGGAAGAACGGATGCACGTGAGAAACCCCTCTTCTCTGGCCTGCCACATTTCGACTTCGGTGAGGTTTTTTTCATCCAATTATTTTTTCTCAATGGCTGCAAATTACGCAGAAATATAGATTTTGGAGTTCTGAAGTTATTCTTCAAGATGTCGAATGCCAACTAATTTTACCAACAAAACATTAACCTTATTGATAGATACCAGAGTGTGTAGTCTTTATAGCTAGATTGAGGTAGACGGTATTGAGCTCAGTTTTTTAGTCATTGACCAACTTATTATAAATACATATTTTTCTTCCAAAGCTGACCAAAATTGAATTTTAACCGTGTTGATTTGCAAATTTGGGCATTGTCGAATTGCTACAACATTGGCCTTGTTGTAAGTCGAAACTTTCACGCTTGGTCACTTGCAACAAACGGCAGTCGAGTGTAATTTTGCAGGTGTAGATTTTTATACGTGGTATCAGCAAACGGGCGCAAAAAGGGGCAACCGACTACTCAAAACCAAATTAGATATACTTGATGCGAAGATTCATTGGTTTCCTTAAAATCAATGCAATGTATCGCAGGACTGGTTTCAAAGGAGACAAATTTGCATCTATGAGTGAAGTTTAAGAAATAAACGGACGGATGCAATCAAGCGCCATAATAGATTAAGTATAGTTACAATTAGTGTCTACAATTCCAGACACATCTGATTTAGGAAAACTAAAAGAACAAGCCCAAATAATCAATAATCTATTATTCTTTCATAACACCAAAAATTTCTGCAGGTCTCTCTCCCGACTTCGCAGAACGAACTGGGACATCAAAGGTTCAAATATATGGATACAGAATCAAGATAAATTTAAATCGAATTAAAAATTAATATAAAATTGCAAAAAAAGGTCTCACCGAGATTCGAACTCAGGTTCCCAGAAAATTTCTGAAAGAAATTGACTTTAATAAATCAAAATCTGATGTGATAACCAACTACACCATGAAACCGTTTTCCAAATTTTGCGGATTTCGGGGTATTTTTGAAGTCTAAAATGTTTGCCAAATTTTTGAGGTAAAAACGGTTTAAAGCATTGATGGAGTATCTAAATGTACATAGTGTGTTTTCTCATACTTGTGAAAAACTAAATTTTGGTTTTGTCAAAGTCCGAACTTCAATTTGATGACATCAACTGAAAATTAGTTAAGAAATTAAAATGCTATTGTTCGAGGCTTGTAGTCATTCCTGCAATAAAACCATAATATGATACTTTAATGATTGGTGTTTGTTATGTAAGGATTAATCCAACTTAGCTTGAATTTGACTGCTTTAACTTAAAACCAATCTAATTTTTTAGGGGGCTGAACGTATTTTAAGGGGCAGTGGAAAGACTCGAATCAATTAACAGTGAGTATCTCTTTCGTTACTGTTTTCAAAATAGAACTACATAATTTCAAGTAATCAAAGCTATGCAGAAACGATGTAAAAACTGCGCGATGTCATTGCGTTCAGTTGTAGGTTGTTCGCCCGAAAATGGTAAGCCACTTAATTCTAGTTTCAATTTGCGCTGTATTAGATCGAATTTTTTAACGTTTTACCCCGGTATCAAATTAAACGTTCACTAAGTAGTTTTGAACCATGCTGTTATAACAAATATCAACTATGATCATAATAAATACCAAAAAAAAGTCAATACTTTATGGTATCACATATAACTCACTAGAATGAAGTCATTAAACTCTGTTATCAAGTATCAAAAATATGAAGTTCTTATTAAAAACAATCAAAAAAAAAGATATACTTGAAGAAAGTGGGTTAGATCTTTTGGTTTGCGGCTGAAACAGAATTTCCATGCTGTTACCCATAACTATACACATCCTTTAAATCTCAACAATTGCAATGAAACCCGTTTTTTTCAAATAAACAAAAACGGACACAGTTATAAGAAATTTGAGTATCAGTGGGATTGGTGAACACATTTTCTTTGACTAATTGTTACGTATCAACTAAAAAAATGTTAGTTGTCACATTGGTAGTTGCAAAAACCTAAATATCACGTTTGAGATTGAGCACTGTTACAAAAATCTCTATTGTATCAAAGCCAATTTAGTTTCAAATAAACTAGATTATGAAACTGAGGTTGCTGTTGCACACATGAATTTAATTTGCATCCAAAAATTGCGAGTAATTATTACTGAAATTATTGTTTAAGCTTCAATTGATTCAGTGAAAAAATAAACAGTGATCCCGGTAGTAGAGCAATCAATTCAACACAATCAAATGTGATTCCGTTCTCTTAAAATTGTGCAACTTATTTGTACACTGTTGCACTGGCAACCAAACAACTACACTAATGTGCCATAGCCGCGTTTGAAACTGATAAGAGACACCATATATTATCCATCTTGTTACACTCTTGTACAATCACACACCAGACCCACATTAAACACATCCCAGATACGATTCCATTTTTGAAATTTGAGACAACATATACATCAGCTACAAATGACTGAGTTTCTTCAGGACATCAAAGAACCGTGCAATGATCAATCATTTAGGTTTCCGGGAATTAACGATGTTTTGATGGTGGGTTGCGAAGATGATAAGCACGAGAGTACGAGATTACTTGCATGTATATTGTTGAAATATTTTAATAAAGTTTCAGATTAATTCAACATTTGTAGCGCAGGGTAAAATTGTTGGGCAGATAAATTGACGAGATTTTTAATGACCCCAAAAGACCAATATATAAACATGGAAAGTAGCAGACAATCCATGGCTCCTCATGGCTTCCTCTAATTTTATATATTCAAAGATCAAGCGAGATTGGGTCTATAAATGTTGCTATTGTAACGAGATTTATCAGTCGAAATCGACTTGCAAGACACATCAGATCATTATTCATGATTTGAACTTGGAAGACGAGATCGATATGATAGAATTACCAAAAATAGACAACAGCAAAATGAAGAACAAATGAGTCGTCTGATATAGGATTCCTCGTCTAGACAGCGCGATATCGCATCTGAAACATTACGTAATACATTTCAATAGTTTAATTAGGTAATTGATCTGAAACATTAATAAACAATAATTTCACTGGATTTGTATAAATGCAAGTTTAATTTGTAATGAATAATTAAATCGTTATCAAAAGTTAATTTCGTCGATGACCATTAGGTTAAAAACAACCAAGTCTTATGAATGCCCTCGTTGCAAAGCTGAGTTCCGCACTTCAGATGAGTTGGAAGAACACAAGCATGAGTGTATAAATTGTTAAATGTACAACCGGTTTATCTTATGTCATTGTACATTGTACTCTCGTTTATCTGTGAGATTTTGAAAGCGCTTGAAATTTTGATAACCAAGAAAAATAACATTCTACATCTACAATGGGGGTACGTACATACTCAAAATACAAGAAGCATTTACTAACATTGTAGAAGTTGGGAAGACTAGCACATTACTCAATCGATTTAATATTAGTCTCAGTCATTCTAGCTGGTATACACAGAAATACTGGTTTACAATTTGACACATCGAATTTCTCATCAGTTGACATAAGAAGATGGTTTGGTAATTATTTGTCCTTTGGTGAGTCCTGCTATGATAAGATTGTAAGTTTATTAAAAATGTCAGGCTATTTCAAACAAAAGAACTTAATTCTTGATTATGTTCAAAAGGGAACAAATAAGTACTTAAAAGAACAAACTGGTAGAGATTTGGATGATTTTAATAAATCCAAGTAGGTTGTATAGTTATATAAGTGATTAAGTTCTATACAAAAATATTTTTCAATTTTGTGTCCGTTCGTTGATGGAATTGGTCGATAAATTTAAGACTGCTATTTTAGAGGAGCAGAACGAGGATGTTGCGCAAACAAATTCCTACATCAATGCATATCAGCCGAAGAAATTGAATCAACTAGGGTTGGCATTGATAAATTTACAAGTCTCAAATGTAAGAACTGGATTAGGTGGCAAAACAATCTTAGAACTAGGGTTGGATCCCGCCTTTGCTTCAGGGGAAATAAACACCTCAATTGTGAAAACTGGAGATATTGTGAAGTTATCAAGGATGGACTCAAAGAAGAAAAGTGGGGAAGATCCTGGGATTGAAGCTGTTGTTCTTAAATGTTCAAAAGAAGTTGTGGCAATCTCCGTCGACGAAGCAATTGGAGATGACAAAGTTCTACAATATTATAACAATACAAATGACCTGGCAAGGGTTTGGCTAGTCAAATTGGCAAACTCCATCACTTACAAAAGAATGATTACTACTATGAATAAAATTACCGAGTTTAAAGAAAGTACTAAAAATGAAATACACAAGATTTTACTCGGGGAAAGCAAGTATTCACCAAAAAATGATAATTTTCCGATTAGGTATTTGAATAATCAATTGAATCAATCTCAAAAAGATGCAATTGATTTTGCAATCAATAAATCAAATATCACTATTATTCATGGGCCTCCTGGGACAGGTAAAACTTACACAATCATTGAGTTAATTCAACAATTGACTCAAAGAGGTGAGAAAGTTTTAGTATGTGGACCATCAAATATTTCAGTGGATACTATATTAGAAAGATTGGGTAATACATATAAACCTGGCGAGCTTATAAGAATAGGTCATCCTGCAAGACTCTTACCAATCAATCTACAACATTCCCTTGAAATTTTATCTAGAAATTATGGAAAAGAAGTTATTCAAGGAATTTTAGATGATATTCAATCAGTATTGAGAAAAATCAAAAAATGCAAACGGTATTCAGAGCGAAGGGAACTATACAATGAGCTAAAGTTTTTGAGAAAAGATCTCAAACAGAGAGAACGAAAAATTGTGAATGAATTGCTCGTCAATTCAAAAGTCGTAGTTGCTACTTTACATGGTTCAGGATCCTACGACCTACGTAACAATGACATTTCATTTGATACTATTATAATAGACGAAGTTTCACAATCCTTAGAACCACAATGCTGGATACCGTTGATGTTGAACGATAAATTCAAAAGATTGTGTATTGCAGGTGATAACATGCAATTGCCTCCAACCATTAAACTGAGTAAACAATTAGAGAAAACTTTATTCGATAGATTGGTCAATGAGTTGGAAGGTAATAAATTCAAAAAACTTCTAAACGTTCAATATAGAATGAATTCCAGTATAATGCAATTTGTCAGTAAGCAATTATACGAAAACAAGTTAAAGTGTGATAAATCTGTTGAGACAATTTCCTTGGTTGATTTACCGAATGTGAAGGATAATGAAGAAACTGCAATAAATTGTATATGGTATGATACTCAAGGTGGGGAATTTCCAGAACAGAAAAACGAATCCATTGAAGGCGATTCCAAATACAATGAGATGGAAATATTAGTTGTGAAATCTCATGTCGAAAAATTAATAGAATTTGGAGTGAAGCCGGATGATATTGGAATAATTGCTCCTTATTCAGCTCAAGTGCAGTTGATTAAAAAGCAATTTGATCCAAATACGAGCATTGAAATAAGTACAGTCGATGGGTTTCAAGGCCGTGAAAAAGAAGTCATAATTTTAACGTTGGTTAGATCCAACGATAAGAATGAAATTGGGTTTCTTAAGGAAAAAAGGAGATTAAATGTTGCAATTACGAGACCAAAAAGACATTTGTGCGTGATTGGAGATCTAGAATTAATGAGCAAAAGCGGTAACCAGTTTTTAGAGAGTTGGTGTAAGTATGTTGAGGAGGGTCAAGAAATTGGAACCGTACAACCTTATGAAATCGTTTATCCAAATGTCTCTGATTATTTATAATAATACACAAAAGCTTTTTTTTTTTTTCTTTTGTTCATTTGTTTATTTTTTCAGTGTTTACAAAACGCTTCATTAACCAGAAACGCGTCAAAATTTTTTCAAGCATGAAGGTTTGTCTGTCTTTAAGCCGACTCGTCTGAAGTAAAACATGTCGATCAGGGGAGCCTCGTAAAATAGCGACTTTGATTGTTTACTGAACGTTATCAATTAAATATCCTGTAAATCTTTGGCACGTAGCCATGCATTTAATTTAACAAAAAACTGAGGCCATGTATATTCACACACGTAAAATAAATATTATTTTCTTGTCTTCTCAATCCTAATGAAACATTCTGGACATTAAACAATTTCAGAAATCTAGAAACTATAAAGACGTTACAAACCCCTTAGATTTGAATGTTTTAAATCAAAATGATAAGATTGTGGACAGTTTTTGCAACTTTGGGTTTCTCTGTTGTTAATGCAGCATTAGTGACTGAGCTCGTTTATGTTACTGAAATCGTAACCTTAACTACAACGACGATCAACAAAACTGTTTACGTCTCTGCCGATGACATTTATTCTTCGACTCAGCAACTAGCTCCAACTAGTATTGACATTACAAGTGTTATTACAAATGATGCTAAACCTAGTACGTTTACTTCAAATGTGGTTATTCAACCAACAACCACATTGACGCAAGAAATCAAGCCGACAGAGACTTTGTCGTCATCATTCCAATCTGAAATTTTGGATGCTCATAATGCAAAACGTGCAGCTCATGGTGTAGCTCCATTATCTTGGTCTACAGAACTAGAATCTTACGCTCACAATGTAGCATCTCAGTATGGCTGTTCAGGTGCTTTAAAACATACAGGTGGTCCTTATGGAGAAAATCTAGGCGCTGGTTACAAATCGGCATCTGCTTTAGTCGATGCGTGGTATGACGAAGGTAAAAATTACGATTATTCATCGGCTTCTGTGTTTGACCATTTTACACAAGTAATTTGGAAGGACACAACTGAACTAGGCTGCGCTTATAAAGATTGCAGTGCATCAAATTGGGGTATGTACATCATTTGCAACTATAATCCACCAGGCAATTTTATTGGTAGAGGACGAAGTAACGTTTTAGCGTTAGTTTAATAAAATTTTAAAAAGTGTGAATATTTTCTTGTGATGATAACAAGTCCTCTTCATACCCCTATCTTGGTGTTATGTAGAGATATGTATATACGTCAAGCTAGATTCAGTTTTTTTTTGTGTTGCATCTGTACCTTAATTTAGATTTTGTGCTACATACGTTACTCTAAACTTTCTTCAACAAACGAGATGAAAAACAGTTTTTATGGAAACCTGACGCTAATGTATTTCAATAACATGATGATGAGTATACGATTATAATGTTTTGACATCCGACCAAAAATATGCTTCAGATCAATAAGATCATATCGTTAGATGTGGTATACTAGCAGTTGACAAACACTGCTCCGGAATGACGTAAACTGGGGTCGCCCTGTATATGGAAATTAAACTGCCATACACAGATCGTATTATTATTCTTCAGCCAAACGTTTAATTACCTTTTTCTGCATTAATTAAATATTTTGTTTCAGCTAGGAACGGTATTTTTGTGTTTTAAATTATTTTGTTTGTTTATTATCTTTCTCTTTTCGATGCCCCCTTAAAACATTTTAGATACCATGCATGAGTTATCACGAATGCTTTAGTTGCAGTTTCTGTATTGTTTTGATCTTGATAGAGCGACCGCAAATTATAATTGTCATTGTATCACGTTAATGAAATGACAGTGCGCCAATTTAATTCAATTTATAAATACTCTGCAATCTCGACATCTCCAAATTTTCTAAACTTGTCTATTCATTTACTCTAACAAACTATTTCACTCTCGTTTCAAACATCGATCTTTAATCAAGTTCATCAGTTGTCACAATCCTTAATCAGTCGCTCCTTTTACATTCAAATTACAGGATTCCACACTTATTAAATTAAAGTTCACTCCACCTTCAATATCCATCATATATAAAAAATTGGTCATTGGTACACTACAACGCGAAATTAAAATATGAAATTTTCAGCTACTCATTTTGCAGCTGTTGCAACTCTATTATCTACAGCTTTGGCGGAGGTTGTTATTGTCACAAAGACTAATCTCGTAACCAAATACACAACCGTGCTTTTGGATGGTGGTCAGCTGACAGTCGTCCCTACTGCGACCATCGAACACCATGATTCATCAACGTGGGTTTTTTCAACCAATGTCATGGGCAATAATATCGTTTTCACTAGTGTCATTTCGGGCGATTATTCCACTATTGACAAAACTTTATATGAGGAGCATGTCATTGTACGTAACGGAGATTCTTATTCAACTGAAACCTTGATTGTACATGCTAATCCAACCGGTTTGAGTACATCTACTTTAACTGAGCAACAAGCTACCCAAGCTGCGACTAGTTCTGCTGTGATCAACTCTGTTGCTCCTGTCACCATCAGTTCAACTACCCCAGTAGCCACTGGCTCAGTGTCAAAAAAATTACTTCCACCAACAAAGAAAATAATTAACGTACAAGCTGCACAAACCACAAGCGCTACTCCAACAACTACTCAAACTCCAACAACTTCAACAGCAGAGCCAACTACAAGTCAAGCTGCTACAACCACGTCATCTCCATCAGACTCAAGCTTCGGTAATGTCAAAGATGCTTCATTCGCCAAAGCCATATTAGACGCTCATAATCAAAAAAGAGCTGCTCATAACGTAGGAGCTTTATCATGGGAACCATCTGCTTACGATTACGCTCAAGCTTATGCAGACTCCTACGATTGTTCCGGAAACTTGAAGCACTCAGGCGGTAAGTTTGGAGAAAATTTGGCCGTTGGCTATAAGGATGGTCCTTCCGCTGTTGACGCTTGGTACAGTGAAGGTAACGGCTATGACTACAAATCATCGGTTCTCGATCATTTCACCCAATTGATTTGGAAATCAACTACAAAAGTTGGTTGTGCTTACAAAGATTGCAGTGCTGAAAACTGGGGTAAATATGTCATTTGCTCATACGACCCTGCCGGTAATGTCGTCGGAGAGATTCTCGAAAATGTGTTTTCGTGAGAAGCTTATAAAATATAATTTTAAATACGTCCATTCTGCATTATAGTTTCTACTTCTGGAATATAAAGATTGTTTTCAAAATTATTGCCTACTATGTCTAATTGTTCAAGATTGATAAATTTTGCACCCGACAAAGAGCTCAACCTGTTATAACTCAAATCTAAAAATTTCAAATTTGCCCCAAATTCAACATTAATGATTTCAGTCATTTCATTTCTGCTCAAATTTAGCATGGTCAAATTGTCGGGGAACTTCACATTTTGCAAAGATATCAAGCCAGTAGAATGCATCGATAGATTAGTCAAGTTTTTTAATTTTAAAATGTTGGTTAGATCAAAATTGTCAATCTCATTATTGTCCAAAATCAAAACTTGCAAATTTGGTGGCAATTGACCTAGGTCGTCTAAATCATCTATGCTATTTGAGCTCAAATTTAAAGTCGTTAAATTGTCAGTCGTTGAGAAAAAATCGTATCTAAACAGGTTGATGTAATTTTTACTCAAATCGAGGATGTCCAAAGTAGGTGGGAGGTATAAATTATCCACTGTATCGAGAAAATTTTCACTTAAAAGCAATACTTCTAAATTAGATGTGATTTGTGATTGATAAATAATGTCTATCAGATTTTGGAACAATTTCAAGACTTTGAGGTTTTCGCCTAAAATCAAGTCACTTGTCAAACCTATGCGATTAATAGAAGCATCAAGTATTTTTAAATTTGAGTAATTGGGACCATTTAAATGACAAAGAAAGTTAGTTGAGATATTTAATTCTTGTAAAGTCAACGGTAGAACCAACCCGTCTAAATCAGTTATGTAATTTCCTATAAGATGCAAGATTTTTAGCGTTGGTGGCAATTTCACGTATAAGCTCTTGATATTGTGATTGTAAATTCTATTATTCCATAAATACAATTCTTGCAAATTCTTTAGCTGATATGGATTGATCTCTATGTAACATCCTTCTTTGGTATCGTTGAAAATTAGAAACTTTGTTGATTTATCAACCATGATTTCTATTTTATTTAATATCTTTAGTAATCTTTGAGTCGAATATGTACTATAGATCAATTGAAAGTTTATAGTTTTTACAAACCTAGAACAAAACTGATCTGTAGATAGATAATCCAATATTTGAATAAAGTATGTAAGTTCTTCACGTTTTGTTTCTTTCTTCAAATCAAAAGATAGAGTCATTTCATTGGGAAAAAGATGTTTATTACAGTTGAATAAAATCTTAATCAATTCCAAGCCTTCTTCAAATGAATTCAACACCAAGGCATTATCCCTTTGACTCTTTTTATAGAATTTGTTGATTGCATAATCAAATTTTGTGTTTTTGATTATAATAATTCCTGAAAATATGGTTTCGTATAATATGTGTTTTAGTCTGATATTTTGACTCAAATGTAATAATTTATATGACAAAGATTTCGGAATGTATGAAAATATTAGAAAAATAACTTCATCTGGTAGGCTTTGTGATAATTCTTCATTGGGTTCACTCATTATCTTGTATTATTATCGATCGTGTAAGCATTATGAGATTTATCAGCAACTTTTTTCGTCATTCCAAATTACGAAACACAGATGTTTCAACTATTAGACGTTCAATCAAAGGTAAGACAAAACACACAATTTGCCACTTGATCACTCTCCAATTGAATTTGAATTACCAATCGATTTAGATGGTTGATTGAGCGTAGTGCTATCAACCTCCACGAACAGTTCACAACTTACACTACATCCTCGTAGCACTTATCCCTTGCACTACACATGGAATTTAATGAACACCTTACAATCTTCACTTTACAATTTCAAAGTGGGAGTAGGGTTGTGTCAATATAATTCTTCACTCATTCTTCGCCAATTACGTAAACTATTACATAACCAAAATTATATGGTAGAAAAAATGGTTACTCATTTTACTTTTGAGTGTTGTAATATTCGTTAAATCACACATTGTCATTAGAGCTTAGATACACACCAGTATGAGCTTTCCAAGCTTAAATAGATCTGAAAAAGATAACATTCCTTTGAACAAACTGCCATCAATTGAGAGTGCATTCCAATCAGACAACATATCTACCTCGTCATCTTCAAATATAATCATAGATGACAGAGACGATGCTAAGAATGAAGACACGGCTAAGACAAAAGCAAACAGCCAATCTAATCCTCGCCAGAAACGGACAGCATTGGCTTGTATACGATGTAGAACACGTCACATAAGGTGCCCTGGCGGTGACCCATGCAAAAAATGTCAATTAGCAAAATCCAAATGTGAGTACGTGGAAGCAGATAAAAAAATTGTGGTGTCAATGAAATACCTATCTAAATTGCATGATGACATAGCTAGACTCAAGAAGGACAATGCCATGTTAAGAAATAACTTGAAAGAAATGGAAAATAAAAATGATACCTCGTCAAAATCTTCGTCGCCTAGAAAATCATTTGTGCAACCGGTATTGAATCAATTCCATCCGCACTCGCTGACGGCGCAAAACAATTCAGGAGGAGAAGTCATAACTCCATCGTTGGACAAGTACGGAAGATTGATACAATCGAGGACTGGAGAAAAAGTATATGTAGGATCATCTTCAATGACTTTATTTGGGTTGGAAATACAAAACATGGTTCCTTCATTTGTTTCAAGCTCTTTGCTACCGAATTCAAGCTCAACAACACCATTGTCTTCACCAGGAAGCCAACATGAGCAAACTGCGGCATCGCCAAATTCAGAGAATATCTCAAACGCAAGTCACCGTCAAACCAAAAGGGAAACCAAAATTCTAGAAAAAGAAGGGAATGCTTATAAAATTACACTATCAAAAACCAACACTAGACCAGGGTTGTCTATCAATTTTTCATTGCCTTCTTATTCTTATGCGATGTTATTGGTGGACACTTTTATAAATTACAATGATGGGTGCTTCTACTTTTTTAATGAAGGATTAATCAAGCGCTACTTAATAAATTTGTATTCAGGTAAAGCCGAAGAAAATAAAGGGATATTGAGACGTAATGTGTCGTTGAATGTTCGACCGGATCAAGATGAAAACACAATTAAAAAAGATACCGACGATGAAACCATTTTGGAGACGATTTGGTTTTGCAAAATTTTGTTAATATTTTCTATTGGAGAGATGTATTTAGGTACAGAATCAGATACACATGCGAGAAAACAAAGAATGGAAAATATGAAAAGAAACAAGGAGAAGCGAGAGAAACATACGTTACCAGGTTCAGGATTTTTTTACCAGGCTTCAGAGCTATTCACCGGATTGTTTGCTTCTGGAGCTATCGACAATATAACTAAAGATGGTGGTATAGAAGTCATGTTGTTGTATGCATTTTATCTACAAGTTGCTGATTGCACTATAGCATCTTATTTTTATTTTGGTTTAGCTTTGAGAGCGGCATTGATTTTAGGATGGCATGTAGATGCGGATAAGGAGAACTTGAATCGGTTTGAATTGGAACATAGAAGAAGGATATGGTGGACGGTTTACATGTACGAAAGAATGCTCTCGTCAAAAGCCGGTTTGCCATTGAGTTTTGCCGACGATTCTGTATCAACAGAATTACCAGTAGACTTCAAAATTGATTTGAGTGATTTCCCAAGAAACGATACAGACGTGCGAGGCTACTACATATTTCCACCTGCTGACTACATAAATAATTGTGTGACGATCACCCAAATTAATGCCGTAATCTTGTCATCATTATATACTAAGCAACCAACGTTTAATATTTTACCAATAGTTTCAGATTTGGTCCAAAGATTGATGTCTTGGAAAAACATGTTACCCAAGTATTTGGACATTGATTTTTCAGTGGAGAATCCTAAAGTCTCAAGACTCATTGTAAATTTGATGACGGAATATTTTCAAGGAACAAACTTGGCTGTTCGTCCTTTATTATTTCACTTTGCCACTAAGAAATTAAAAGAACTTCAATCTCAAAATACCCAAAATAAATTTATTGATTTAACCAAATATTCAAAGAATGTGTTGACCTTATTGAATGCGTCTTTTCAAGCATCCATCAATACCATAAAAAGTATTTGGTCTTTAGTACCAGATAACATGGTTGCGTTGTTTGGTTGGATGGATAGAGAATATTTGTTCACTTCTGCATCAACTTTAATCTTATTTAATGCTTCATTTGGAGTTCACGAAGCGACAAAAGATCACCTAGATCACGCATTGATATTATTCACTAAAATGAAGAGATTGGGCAATTACCCAGCTGCGTTAAGGAGAGCACAATTGTTGAAACTCATAAGAGTGTTGGATTTTAATTCAGTAATGGTGGACATTTTAGAAAAGCACGATGATGAGTATAAACCAAACTCATCAAAGGTGTCTTTAAACGATTTACAAGCACCATCAGTGAAACCCACAGAGCTCGATTTGATGCACTTTGATGACAATGATTCGGCATCTCGTCCAGGCGACGTCTACGCCAACCAAGATCTAACTGGCATTGAAGGTTTGACGTATCTCGACGAGGAGCAGAAGTTATGGAACGAGATCACAAACGAAGCCGGCTGGTTGAATGTGCATCAGCCGGAGAACCCTGCACCTGCGTCATTTCCACACGATGAGAACTTTGTACTAAACATGATTACCCCGGAGGTGAATTCCAACAATTTCAACAACTCGGGGTACTCAGATTTGATCAATCAAGAATTTCAAGATTTCATGGATCAATCTTGAGACAAACTTAATTTCTGTAGAGATGGAGTAGTTAATGAAAATATATTTAATAGTACACGTTAAAATAAACCAAAATCCATGTGCGTCATCGTAGGTGTGCTTTTGGATTCGTTGGCTTGTTGTAGAATCTGCTGTGGTGATAACGTGGACATTGAAACAGGGTTCATGTTGTTGTTACCATTATTATTATTATTGTTATTATTTCCTTGATAAATGTTGTAGTTTTGGTAGTTATCAACAGCCAGATTACGCTGTATAGACTCGTTTTGATTGTGATTATTGTTTAAAAACATATCATCCACCGGCGGTGGCATTGGCACCTGATGTGGTTGTTGCTGAAGTTGTTGTTGCGGATGTTGTTGTTGCTGAAGTTGTTGATGATTGTGTTGGTGTTGTTGCTGCGGGCGTTGTTGTTGTTGTAGATGTTGCTGCGGGTGTTGTTGCTGTTGTTGGGAATGTTGTTGTTGTTGTGGATGTTGTGGCGGCTGATGCGGAGGGATTGGTTGAGATGGCGGCATTGATCTGCCAATACTTTGGGTCGGATAGCTCTGTTGGGGAAAACCTTGTTGCTGAGCTTCTGGTGGAAGATTCACATTCTGTTGCGGCAATTGTTGTGACATTGGCATTTGACCACCTGCATTGTGCATTTGGACTTTTCTCATTTCTTCGATTTTTTGCTTTAAATACTGGACGGCATCAACATACAATTCCTGTAACTTTGAATATAAATGATTCAATTCAGGCATGTCGGGTGGAGCTGACAACATCGCAGGAAACGATTGTTTTGAATTTTGTTGCTGCTGCGTAGAATTGTTATATTTTTCATGTATGTAATTCAATGTTGTTAAATTGCATTGGAGTCTCTTGATGCAGTTTCCATACGAATAAGATACACTTGTTTTTTGTTCTTGTGTCATTTGTTGCATCACTTGTTGATTTGTCATGATGTTTGTGTACATGCTAAAACACTTTTTCAACAAATAGGTATTTATCAATAGTATACATGTAACTCTGTCTTTATCAATGGATAAGGGTGCTCTATCAACAAAATCCATCTTAAATAGTTCTGTTTTAATGTTTCATGTTGAAAGATATTTTTTTTTCTCGGTGTTTATTTACTATGTACAAATGTTTTTGTGCAGCAATATATACAGTGGCTAATTGATTATCGATTCTAATCGGTCGTTAAATACTCGTTTCATTCCGACAAGTGTCATGTCAAAAGTTGCTCTACCTTGTGTTAAAGACCTCAATTTACTCAAATAGCCAATCATTTCTTTCAACGGTGCCTCGGCAATTATCAATTTTCTGTTCGCTATGTTTTCAAATTTCGAGTTGTCCATACTTTTCAATGTGTAGTCTGGTGGTAAGAAGATCTTCTCACTTTCATGTTGAGCCCAATTTGCTGATTCAATGTTATGTGAAGACTCGTCTTGAATTCCCAAAATAACAGCAGAACATCTTTGGGTTAGATCATGGGAAACCTCACCCAAATCATTTGAATCCACATATACTTTGATTTTCATCACCGGCTCTAAGATCCCAAAATCCAGGATCTCTTCTTTTATCGCTTGTACTGCCTGTCTACCACATGTCAAAAAAGCCAGTATCTGATCTTTATTTTCATCAGTTGGTAAATCCCAAAAAGTAACTCTTATCAACGTGGAATGTAATGGGAATCCTAATACTGGTCCCCCCATCTGTAAAGACGCTTGAACTCCAGCAACCAACGCTTCTTGTAAATCTTCAACACTATTTTCACATTTCCACCTTCTTTGTTCTAATGCCTCTTTAATATTTGAAGAAGCAGCATTATTCTCAAATATTATGACATTGTTGTCGTCCTCAAAAACCATTGCGTTTGGTTCATCGGTATAATCTTTGGAATTTTCAATTTGCTCCATACTAACATGAATTTCTACACCTTCTCCATTATTAAATTTACCTTCCTTCAATCCTTTTTTGTTTACAAATGTCTCTTTGTACGAAACTACAACATCTTTTAACGTACATCTCGATTTCATATCTCTGACAAGTCTATCCTTGACAATTTCTAAGTGTAGTTCGCCCATTCCGCTTAATATCGTTTGACCCATTTCTTCATCGTTATGCACTTTCAAAGAAGGGTCTTCTCTGACTAATGTGTCTACGCATTTTTTCATGTAAGCCTCATCACCAGCTGTATGGGGCTGCAAACTCGAGTTGAACAACGGTGGGGGTATTTCGATTGGCAATAGTTGGTAATCCCCGTGTATCGTCTTATTGCCAATCGCACTTGAAAACAAAGTATCCCCAGTTTGAAACTCAGTTTCATAACCGGGTATGACACCAATATTACCAGCACTTATGCTTTTGACTTCCTCCGGATTATCACCGTGCATAATAAGTAACTTTTTAATTAAAATTTTTTTACCGGTTCTCAAATTTATCAAACTCGATGATGAGTTTAATCTACCACTATAAACCCTGACAAACGTCATGGGACCACGAGTTGCATGTGTCATTACTTTGAATGCCAAACTCAATGTCAAATTGGCATTTTTATCGACAATCAACCCCTTCGTTTGATCAAAACTACATTCGACTTGTTTTTTGCTCTTTTTACTTTTAATTTCCGGTAAATTTATTTCTAATGGAGATGGTAAATACTTGGTGACAGCATCCATCAAAGGCTGTACACCAATGTTTTTAAATGATGAACCACATAACACAGGTGTTATAAAATTTTCGATTGTTGCTTTTCGTATGACTTCATCCAACAATTGACTAGGAATTCTTAAATAATTTTCATCGTTTTCAAAGAAAGAATCTATAATTGCCTCGTCAAATTCTCCCAAAGTCTCCACCATGGATTCTCTAGACTTATAAAGAACATCATATGATTCGTGATTTTCGTCTATATCGATAACCTCTATTTCTTTACCGAACTCATCTTCAGGTTTCCATTTCAATAATTTTTTATAAATGACATCTATCACACCTTTGAATTCAAGATCTTGATTGGCGGCGGTTTCAAAATACGGTAAATTGCAAAGCACCGCTCTAGTTTCTAATTTTTGTATAATCTCTTTCACAGTTCTACTGAAACCAGCTCCAGGTCGGTCCATCTTATTGATGTATGCAATTTTGGGCAAGCCTAGATTTCTGGCTTGTTTCCATACTTTTTCAGTTTGTGCTTCTACACCTGCTACTCCATCCAAAATGGTCACCACTCCATCTAGGACCCTCAATGATCTGATAACTTCGAATGTGAAATCCGCATGGCCTGGTGTGTCAATTATATTAATTTTGTGTTGATTCCATGGTAATGTTATGGCTGCCAGTTGTATAGTAATGCCTCTTTCCCTCTCGGACGGCAAGTAGTCCGTTACAGTATCACCTTCATCGACATTTCCTATTCGTTTGGTTTTTCCACTATAATAAATCATACGTTCGGTCGTAGTAGTCTTCCCTGCATCGATGTGAGCTATGATACCAATGTTTCTAGTTTTTGGTAATTGGATATTATTCACCGTTGAGTAACATCGCAGCAGTATCGCCGTGCATGATAACACACATCGTATTCGAGAAGGAATCATGGATTATTTGATACAGTAATTTTTTTGCAAACTTGCCAACAAAACAAGACAAAAAATTATGACAACTAGAAAAAGCTTTATCACGAAGCTCAGTGGCATCAATAACAAGATTCCTATGTAAGTATATATATCCTTAGTTTTCAAGTTAAAAAAAATTACTAGGGGTAATCCGAGAATCGAACTCGGGACCTCCTGCAGTTAAGATAAACAAGCTCGCTAGCGTAGGTCGTAAAAACTAAAACTAACGTTGCAAATTTGAGTTCCCTAAGCAGAAATCATACCACTAGACCAATTACCCGGGGGCCCACTAAGCCAGAAATGCCAGCAATCCGCAAAATCGGCAGAATTAAAATATTCATTCTCTAATAACACGGCACGTGCAAAGCTTTTTGACAACTGATAACTTGCTTTTGCAATTAGATATTTGTGATTCTTGAGCGTGAGATTAATAACCGGAAGTAAGTCATGCGTACATGTAAAGTTTCGGATCAAAAAATTATAAATTAAGTGAATGATGAGATTTAAGACTTGACGCTAAGTTAAATCTATCCAAAAAAACGAGAGTTCTTTAAAACTTATCATGAACCACCGGTGGTGCTTGAATAGTTTAGATATTGCTAGAATTAATTAAATTTTATCTGCAAATGAGTAAATTCTGTGGCGAAGTAAAGACAATAACTAAAAGACAATAACTAATTATCTTTTAATTGCAAAAGGTTTCAGAGCGTTTGCTCCATAGGTAATCTAAAGAACAGAAGCAGCCGAAAACTAATCATCAACCGGAGGTTTTTAATTAAAAATTAAGGTCAAACTGTATTTTATGCCATTAAACTCATTCTGTCAAAAATCTGTTGGGGTTTTCATAACTTCAGAATTCAAATCACAGGAAAGGGCAAAAGCAAATTAAAATTAACAAAATCAAATATTACGACAGACAATAGCTGTGTGTGGTGGATATGTTTAATCAAGGGATCGCTTGGGTTCAAGATTTTGAAACATCGAAAATAATAAATTGAATTATCAATTTTGAAGCTCAAATTTGAAACGAGATCGGTTTACATTGAAATCAATTCAACAGGTTGTGATTGTATTGGGTCAAGCGTTAAAGCCCAGAAAACTCACGTTAATTTAACTATACTTCAGTGATCTTGCTACGGATGAGTGGCGTGGCATCATAAAAGTTTAAAAATTATATGATAATACATCCTCGTTGATTCAAATTAGGTAACAATGAGCTTTAGTAAGTTAATTAAAAAAGTCACAATGGATATTCACGTAAAAAGTCTAAAACGCGAGCCAACAATTTACACAACGAGAATTGTTTGGAACCATAACACCTAAACGCGAGTTAATTTTTTTTCGCGGGGGGACAGAAAGTAAACATTTAAATTGTTAGCTCATTGCAATTTTTTGATTTAAATTTCAACACCTAGCAATATCAAAATGGATGCAACTTCAAGCGATACTGCGGTGAATACGGCACCAGTGAACCGTTTGGTTTTGTTATCAGATAAACCAAAATTTTATCATACCATCATACAACTAAAAGAATTAAGAGAAGAACCTAATAACTACGTCACAGTGACCGAGATCAATGGTATTGAAAACTTCTTAAGTGAACCTGGCGTAAAAGAAAAAAAGTTTCACCATCTCCACATGACCATTGAATACAGTGATTTATTTGAGACTAATTTTCAAAAATTTATTCAATTTTTCAAAGAATATCCTGATTTTATTCAAGGAATTGATGATATTGCGTACCACGTTCATTTCCAGCCTAGTAAAAAATGGTCCGATTACAAAAAGAAGGAAATCGAAGCATACAAAGCATTTATCATAGCTTTGAAAGACATTGCCGCCGAGAAAGTTGTTCATTGTTCGATTGTGAATAAATATGACATGGATACTGTGTACATAACTGAAAAAGAAGAATTGGCTCAATTGGGAAACGAAATTCAACTGGATATTCAACATTGGACAAATTTGAAAATTTTGGATTATGGAGAAAGCAGCATACGTTTTTTGCCTGGTGTGAAGTTGCCAGACTCACTAGAGGTTTTAAATATTGGTGGTGGTTACGCGTTGGAAACTTTGTCGGGCTTTAAAATGCCTCCAAATTTGAAATCGTTATTTGCTGGCCAAGGTGCTGTACACTCGATCGATCAAATCAAGTTTCCTGATTCATTGCAAAACTTGGAAATCGAAGATAATAAGATATACTTCTTAGATAATGTTAGCTTTCCAGCTTCATTAAAACATCTTGATGTTTCACAAAATAGAATTGAAGATCTTCGTGATGCGAAATTCCCCAAGAAATTGGAATCTTTAAATGTTGGGTTTAATCCAATTGAAAACATCAGGGGCACCAAATTTCCTGAAACGTTAAAAATGTTGGAAGTCTCAAATTTACCAAACGAGTCAATGACTGGTGTTAAATTCCCCGAACTGTTGGAAGTATTAAATTTACAATCATCAATGACAAGTACAAGGGGTTTGAAATTGCCTCAGAATATTCACACGTTGGTTTTGAGTGGAAACGGAGTGAATAGTATCAATCCATTAAAATTGCCTAATTCATTAGAAGTGTTGTATCTAAATCAAAACAATATTAAAACGTTGAGTAAAGTACAATTTCCTTCCAAATTGCGAGAATTGTATTTAGGCGCCAATTTAATCACTACTTTAAAAAATGTAGTTTTTCCCACAACAATGGAGGTGCTAGATTTCGAGAGCGAACCCGATTGGAGTGAAGCTGACAAACAAATATCCACATTGAAAGACGTGATACTTCCCCCAAATTTGAAAGTTTTGAAATTGGGGTATCATGGAATCAAAGCAATTGAATCTTTTGATTTCCCACCAAATTTGTCGTACTTGAGCTTGGCTTACAATGAATTGAGAACAATTCGAAACGTGAGATTTGGAAACAGTTTAAAAACATTGGATTTGAGTGGGAATCCAGAATTATTGTCGTTGGATAATGCAATTATTCCCGAGTCGGTGACTGAGTTACGACTCTCGCCTGAATTATTACAAAATTTACCAAGCGATATCGTTGAAAGAGCAAACAAAGGTAGATTACTTATTAAACAAACTGTATCAGAATTCAACTTTTTTTGACTGAAATTAAATATTTTTACAATGAATTTAAATGCTATATAATCCTTATTCTTCTTCTTCTGACTCAGAATCGGAATCTTTTTCTTCTGCAGCTTTGCTTTCCAACATACGTTGAAGAGCAACATCATCATTAGAAGCAACAGATTTTGGAGCCATTGTCACCTTACAAACACCATCATTTGATTCGATAGATTGAGTTATTTTTTCAATGGCGGATTCTAACAATTTTATTCCTTGATTTTTATCTAAAGCTTGAACAGTCAAAAAGTACAATGGTGCTGCAACCAATTTAGCTTTTATTTGCATGTCTTCTGTTGATTGTTCTTCGGCGAGTGTTAAAGCTTGTTTGACAGCATCTATTCCTTCGTAACCAAAACATGATACTTCAACGTCAGCTCTAATATTGATTGCTTGTGGGGTTAATCTTCTTGAGATATACACTTTTAGTTCTTCCAATACTTCGGTTGATGGAGCTTCTAATTCATCGAATATGGTAGGATCAGTAATTGATAATTTGAATGCATCATACGCATGTCCGTATTTTCTGTTTAGTGGCCAACCTATAGACTCATATAATTTTTCTAATGGTATATTGAATTTCTCGGCACAATGTCTCAAGATAGAGTGAACCGCTTTCGATTTATTGAATCTTTCATCACATTTTTGAATATCTTCAGTTGAAACCCTTCTCTTTGATAAATCGATATAACCTTTTTCTTTATCAACTCTCAACACAACGGCAACTTCGTTTTTACCTACTCTGATCAATTTTTGGATGGATCTGATACGTCTTCTAGATAATTCTGATAATAACACCATGCCTTCGATGTTATCATATTCTAATAATTTAACATAAGCTCCCATTTCGGCTATTTCTTGTACATTTACCATGACGACATCGTCAACTTCAGGGTATTTGTTTTCATAAAATCTACAATTAGTAGTACTCATTTTTGAACTAATAATATGTTGTAAATGCTAGGTGTAGAATAATTTATATAATTAACAGACAAACAGCCTAATTTTTCATACAAGTGAGACTAAAAAAATTTTCAATTTGATTTTGGTAATGACACTTCCCTGATTAAAGCTGATTCATATTGTAGAAACATGATATCCTTTCAAAATAAGAAGGATCAAACAGATTCATCTATGATACTTAACAATGTAAGTTTCGAGCTGGTAATCAAAAGCGATTTTTGAAGTAGTAAATTTGGTAGCATCTTATATAGGTGCAATACGTCTACAACTTAACTTCTCAAAGCCGTGTCAATTTCTTAAAAAAAAATTATCCACTGCTGTAGAATTGTTAATTTCTGTATTCAACTATCAATTTAGTGTTTAGAAAATTGTTGAAAAACTACTTTACTCAAAATTGTTGGTTTTGCCGTGAATTTGTTTAATTTCTGAAAAATTAGATAATTTTTGCCAATGTAAACTGAAGTTTAGACGCTAAATCTGTACGGTTTCATGTAAATATTTAATTACAGAAAGACAAATCACAAAGAATACCGATTAGTCAATGTTCCAGAGTGTATACATGATTATGCTTGGTTGTGTTTAGTTTGGGCGCAAAAAGCGAGAGCAAAAAAAAAGAATGTTGTAATCCAAGAGATTTAACTAAATTGTAATTGCCTAATGAATTATAAGAATTATATTCAACCTTCTCTCACACTTGGAATGTTGTTTGCATTTTACCCCAATTTGCACACATTCCACACACATTGCACACAGACTAACCAATTGCACTTGTTGTCAGTTTCTCCGATCTGAAAATCCTACAACTACATTTTACGCCATCTTGCATATTTAAAGTTCCCCATACCACTCAGAACTTAAGCAACCACAAAACTTAATTCCAAAATCGTATAAAGGAAGCGAATAATGACAGTTATTTATTCCCTACCGAAGTATAAATTCAATCCACCAGATCTCAACAATTTAGTTATTCACAAGAAACTCATTATCATCATGATACTAATCTCCAATCTATTGTTGTTTATAAGCTTCCATTTGTTGCAAACTAAATATTGTCAAGCTTATCCCCACATTATCACCAAATCTCAGAAACGTCTAAACCATGGTAATCCCGATTTGGAAAAACTAATCAACAGCAAGCAAAACAAGGATATCTTCAGTCAATTGAAATTCTCGAACAAAGCTTTTTACGACAGTGCAACAAATGTGGTCGGTTCCACTGAATACGTTCCGTATAACCAGTATCAACGTCAGCCGTATGTTTCGAATGGATTCATTGGCAGTAGGGTTCCAAATTTGGGGCACGGCTTCACTTACGATCAGTTGGCTCCAGGTGGTAGTGATGAGGATTTGAGCAATGGGTGGCCGTTATTTGACAAAAGATTTGCAGGAGCATTCGTGTCCGGCTTTTACGATGCACAGAAGAACACAACAGGCACCAATTTTCCAGAATTACTAGACGATGGTTATGAAAGTGTGATCGCTTCGATCCCACAATGGACAACATTACTTATCAAAGTAGAAAGCAACGATGGCATTAACGTTTTAGACCCCTCAGACCCTGAAAACGTGGGACTGATTACTAATTATAATCAGAATATGAGTTTATCAAACGGAATTGTAACCACAAGTTTCACATGGCTTGGAAAATTGAGCGTCCAGTATGAAGTTTTAGCACACAGATCCGAACCAAACCTTGGATTTGTTAATTTGAAAATTCAAACTTTGAATGAGGAAAGTGTAAAAGTTGAAATTATAGATGTGTTAAAGTTTAATACTTCCCATAGATGTATTTTGGATAAGATAGATTACGATGACGATGGAATTTATACAATTGTACTGCCAAAAGGAGTTGACTACGCTTATGCATCTATATATTCAAGATTGATCGTTAACCTGAAAATAGAAAAGAATGGCTCGAATGACAAAGTCGCCCAAACTGCTCAATTAACTATAAATCCTGGGGAACAGACAGAAGTTAGTAAAATAGTTGGTATTACATCTACCGATTTCAGTTTTGAATTGAAGTCTTCCAATGACACTTTAACGTTTGCAAAAGAAATAGCTCAAAAATACAACGACAGACACAAGTTGATAGAGTCCCATATTTCTGCATGGTCAAATTTGGTAAACAAATCTTCAATTTCATTTCCTGGTGATCCATTGATCAATCTCGGCTCAAGAGCTTCTTTATTTCATTTACTTGCAAACACTAGATCTAACGCACAAAACCTCACTGGAGCATTAGGTGTTGGTGGCTTGAGCTCCGATAGTTATGCTGGAATGGTATTTTGGGACTCAGACTTGTGGATGTTCAACGGGTTATTGCCATTTCAACCGGACCATGCTCGTAGCATTATCAATTACAGAGTGCACACACACAAGCAAGCAGTCAAGAATGTTCCTGGTGGTTATGAAGGTGCTGTTTATCCTTGGACGAGTGGAAGGTTTGGAAATTGCACAGCTACAGGACCTTGTTTGGACTATGAGTATCATATAAATGTGGCTATCGCATTATCAGCTTGGCAATTATATATTAGTGGTGCCGGTGATGAAAATTACCTCACGGATGTAGCCTATCCATTGATAAAAGACGCTGCAACTTTCTTAGCTGATTACGTGGTGAATTACAATGAAACACTAAACAAATATGTCACGACAAACTTGACTGATCCTGATGAATACGCAAACCATGTTGATAACGGTGCTTACACAAATGCCGGTATTTCTTCCGTCATGAATTGGATAACTATAATTTCAGACCACTTAAACACAACAGTGTGGGATAATTTTACACACATTGCCGATAACATGTTTTTACCAACAGCTGACAATTCTCAAAACATCACACTAGAATATTCGGGCATGAATTCTTCAGTTGGTATCAAACAAGCAGATGTAATAATGATGACTTATCCCTTAGAAAATGAGTTGTTGGACGCAGAACAAGCATACATCAATATGGAGTTTTATTCCATGAAACAAGTCAGTTATGGACCAGCTATGACATTCCCTATATTTTCAATAGTTGCTGCGAATTTAGCGCAAACCGGATGCGCCTCACAGTCTTATTTGCATAAATCAGTGCAACCATTTTTAAGAGGTCCATTTGCACAGTTTCTGGAGCAAAACAACGACGATTACAATTTGAATGGCGGCACCCATCCTGCGTTTCCATTCATGACTGCTCATGGTGGATTCTTACAAGCTATATTACAAGGCTTGACAGGATTCAGGTTTGATTTCACCATTGAAGACGGGAAGATAAATAGAGTGTTGAAATTGGACCCAATTTCCTTGCCATGTTTCAAAGAAGGTGTCAAGTTTGAAAAGCTTTTTTACAACAACCACACTATTGCATTATCTATCAACGACACACATTTGACAGTGACCAATTTGGGCAAGGTCAATCAATTTGCAGACGACTTTATTGATATACACATAGCGGAGAGAAACATAGAAACAGGATGGTACAGGATCCAAGACAACCAGCAGCGTGCGTTTTCATTGTACCAACCACAACCTTCATTTCCGGGATCAATCTCTGAATGTGGAGCAGCCACGTTTTATAACATAACCGAAGGGGCTTATGGAGATTCAGCTTTTTCGATCAACGATGGCGACAACACAACGAGATGGCAAGTCAAGACCAACGATACGGTGGGTAAGATCTTGGTTGATTTCAATCAGCCAACTGACATATCTAATGTGACTTTCAATTGGGCCGATAGACCGCCCAAATCATTGACGATTTTTAAATATTCTGATACAAAGTTCACCAACGTCTATGAGTTTTTGGCGAACGTTGATTTCGGAGATACCAATCTTTTGCAAAACTACCAATTCGCCGCCACCGCAGATACCACCATCAACCAAAGCGAAGTCTTTGAAAAAATACATTCACAAGAAGTCGCCATATCCGAGCCATTTGACGAAAACGACGATCTCCAAATCAAGGTGCCCACAAGACACAATGTGACCATCTTGGATGACTTAAACTTGCAATCTTGTCGGTTCTTGTTGATTGAAGTAGACAAGATTCACAATATGTATCCGATAGCTGATGATTTCGGAGGCGCCAAATTGGCAGAGATTGTATTCTACTAGAAACGGTATTTAGAGATTAATAGAACATTCACACTGAGATTAGATATATATTTTTAATACATAGCTTCTGCCATTGTAATAAGACGTTTCAACCCTGTATGCCATTGACCCAATTCATCACTGTAATTTGTCGCAATTTCAACATTTAACCCGCTTGATGTTGTAAAGTCCTTGCTTTCTAAAGATTGCGAAAGTTTTTTCAAATCATTAATTAACCCATTAGATATTAATTCATTGTTCAAATTGTCAAACAAAATGTTCAACCTATTCTCCATATCAATACCGTGCTTTGCATACTTCTCAGGAATGTTTGGTTTAATAGCTTCTAAAACTTTGTTCAAAGAGTCATAAATAGGCAATGAACCTTCTGGAATATGAGATCTGTCACCTTTAGGATGCTTGGTAGCCGAGACACTAGAAGGCGGTGGTGGTGGTGGAGCTGCGGTTGAAGGTTGCTGAGCAGGTGGTTGATTTCTAATTATCCCTGATGGTGGTGGTGGTGGTGGAATACCTGAAAAAGCCGGTTGCACAGGCTGAGAAGTTGTACCAAATGGGGCAGGAGGTGGTGGTGCGGTACCTAGTTTAGCAGGCGGAGGTGGTTGAGCATATCCTGATGGAGCAACGACTGGATTTGTTGAAGGTGGAGGTGCATATGGATTTTTCACTGCCGCTGGTGGTGGTGGTGGTGCATAAGGAGTTGATTGACCACTTGCAATTGGTTGTGGAGTCACAGGGCCTGCGTATGAGGTTTTGGTCGGTATATCAACATGAGTTGGTGCATATGGATTTTTCTTTGCCAAACGAGGAGATGCAGTAGAAGTTTCAGTAAATGACGAAGAAGAAGTTGGTGGTGGTGGGAATTGTTGATTCTGTTGTGGGGTTTGTTCCAAGCTTGGTGGTGGAGCATATTTGTTCTTTGGTGGTGGTTTTGGAGATGAAGCAACTGAAACTGGAACATTATTTTTAGATGCCGATCTACTGCTTGAAGGTTTAGGTGGAGGAGGCGTCATTTGAGTAGATGACTGTGTTCTTCTAGGTGGTGGTGGAGCCCCTCCAAAGTTATTGACCGACGGTGGTGGAGCAAACGCGTTTGCTAAATTAGATTGACTAGGAGTTTGGGATAATGCAGGTGGCACAGTAGCAGCCGCTGCTGCACGACGTGGTGCACTCGTTTTAGATTTAAAAGTATCTGGTAAATCGTTCCAACCTGCTTCTTGTTTATTCGATTTTGTTGGTGGCGGTGGTGGGGTTGAAACAGCACCAATAGTCGTATTTTGAAGATTTGGTGATGCAGCTTTGTAAATGTTGTTTGGTACATAGGGATTAGATCTAGCATACGGATTACTTTTAGGAGCAACAGCAGGAGTAAAGCTCTGTGTTGGATAAGTAGCATTTGTAGGTGGCTGAACTGACGTTTGACCATAGGAAGTAGTTCTCAAAGGTTGTTGTGGTATTGGGGCAACTCCTGCAGTATAATTAGCATTTGGTGCTTGATAAGATGGAGTTGGAACCTTAGAAGCCTTGGATCTTCCTACATTATTAATTGTTGACCCAACAGATTTGGTATTTGCTTGATTAATAACTTTATTCTCTGATCCTGTAGCTTTAAGAATTCTTTCTTTTTCATTTAAACTCAATTCACTTGGTATCAATTGCAAAAATTTATTAGCCAACTCAAATTCTCCAGCTCCAGTTATCAAATTAACAAACTCTAAAATTGCTTTTGAAATGGATTCAGCCGAGGGACCTGTGATTTCACCAGTAGTTTTAGTAATAAATCTATAAGTTGCAATTTTTTCAACAAAGTTGGTCAATGATTGGAGTCTAGCATCCGTAAATGATGTTACACTTTCATCGTCTTTCAATAAAGTCTCTTCGTATACTGGTAATTCTTTTAACCAAAGATTTGCAATTTTATCTAAAGCACCACCGGCCAAATAACAAGTTATTGCATCATCCCTATTATTACCTTTTTTGTCAGTTTGTAAGATACGATCACCCAATTCCGTCATTTTACTGTTATATTCATCAGGCCCAGATGTGAAAGAAGTTATACCATATGCTATTTCTTTCCAATTTTCAACATTAGCATGTGCAACCAAATCTGTGACGTTTTTTGATGAAACATTATACAAGATTCTTGATAAATTGTCTTCTTTGTTCTTTTTGAAGTAAGCATTCTTCACTTGTTGTTTGATTTCGTCAGATCCATCCAATGCTAAAACCAAAGCTTCCAAAAGTTTTTTCTGTTCCAAACAAGCGTCAACAGCATCTTTAATTTTGTTGTTTAATATTAAATTGATTAATTTTTTGTTATCTTCAGAATCACTTTTACTGACTATTTTGAAATTTCCAGTTGGTACAAAAAGTTCTTCTTTGGCTTTGTTTTCTCCATTACCTAAATGAGCAAAGAAATCATCGTCGCCTTCTACTTTCGGCTCAGTTGATTCGTCATCAACTTTTGATTCTGGTTTTGCAACTTCAGTTTCATCATCATTTTGAAATAATGACTCTTTACCTTTTTCAGATAATTGTTTTAAAATTTCCCAATCTGATTTATTATTTTCATTGATAGTTTTACCTGACAATTTTTCTTCAAGAATAGTATTGTAGTCTTCCTTTTTTAAACTTTCAAATAACTTATTAGTTTGCTCTTGACCTTTGGCAATAAATTTGTTGATATTTATTATTGATTTCCCGTTTGAATCAGTTCCAACACTTACCAATTTTGATCCAAAACCGAATGAAACACTAACAGAATTTTTCAACCATTGTGGGGCTTGATTTATTTCAAATTGTGGTTGTTGAGTATCAGTTGTAGATAATTCACTCCAAAATTCATTGTCATCGTTGGACGCAGAAACTTTATTTGTGGCTGGTGGAGATGTATCTTGCAAAGTTTGAACAACAATTTTACCATCAAATGAAGCTGTTGCAAAGATATCGGGAACACTTGGAGCAAACTTGGTTTCAAATGCCCAGTTGGCAGTTGTTGGATATTCTCCCAACTTAATGCCTTCAATTGGATTCCACAACATTGTTGAATTATCTTTACCACTCGACAATAACAAATTCGAGTCTTGCTTACACCAATCCAATGACAAAACTCCTTTTTTATGACCTTGTAAAACTTTTTCAGGAGCATTTGAATTTCTTAAATCCCAAGTCAATATAACTGGACAAGAATCGTTATCACTAGCAGTTATCAATTTTGTTGATTTATTTGGATGCCATGCAACGTATGAAAAATTAGCTCTATTTCCATTTGGCGATGTATAAGATAAATGTAACACTTCTCTTTTTGTTTTCAAGTCCCAAATTGATGTATAACCTCCATTACCGGTACTTGCTAATATATGAGAAACAGAATTGTTCCACGCAACAGACGTGATTTCGTCCATTGGTGTCATTGCTTGTCCTGGAGCAAATGGTTCAGAGAAAGTTTTAGCATCCCAAATAAAAATTTGACCATTTGATCCTCCAGTCACTAAAACATGGTGTTGAATTGGATTAAATTGTAAAGATTTAACGGCACCAGTATGCTTGTTTGATTTGTGAACTGAAGATTCGTTTAAATTTTTGGTTTCTATTAATTTTTCAACATCCCAAAACTCAACTACGCCGTTCTCAAAGGCACCTACTAATAAACCTTTTTTATAATTTTCAAATGGTTTTGACCAGGCCAATGCATGAAATCTGTTTTCGACTGGTGCTGTAAAAATTGGTTCTTTATTATTCGTAGGGGAAAAGATGTCCCATATTTCTAGACTCGCTGCTGAACTGAAATCAATATCGACAGCTCCTGCAACAGTACCAGCAGCCAACAATGGTAAATTATCCAGATTCCAAGCAAAAGTGGAAGTGCGAGCAATCTCGTTAATCTTAACCATCACTCAATTGTACTCAATGTGTGTATATAAATCAATTGCTGTAGTAACGATTGATCAAGTTGAAGTAACGTTGAAAAAATCAAATTATTGTTGTTGATTTGTAGCCAACACATCAAATCACAAAATGCAATGTCGCACCATTAATTGTCGCTAAAACTTTTACAAGACACTAAATGATTAGGTAATATGTTACATAAGTAACACGAAAATTTTTTTGTGTTTTTTTCTTTTTTTCTTCCAGTTGTTGCCTTAATGTGTTATTACTTTGAATTTTGTGCTGCCAAATTATTGTTCAGCTCACATTTGCTAGAGATACCCCAGAAACACACTCAATAATTTACCATGCTGACACAAGTATTGAGACTTGGTCAGAGATCCAATAAGGATAAAATAATCAAACATTTATTGAATACTATCGCAAAACCTTCATTAAAAGCTTTTCTTTACGCTTATCTTTATTTGGTGTTGCCAAAAGCTATAGGGAGAATACTATCTGCAATTAGAAAACGAAAATATGATAAAATATTACCAAGAATCAAGAAAACAATGATCAGTGCTTTACATCCACGAAAATTTCCAATGTTTGCTGCAAGTTTGGTTGCTGGTATAAATATCTTGGAGCCAATCATATTCAATTTATTGAAAAAGAGTACCCTACTTAAACACTCAACATCGAATTTGTTTGTTTCAACGTTGATCAGTGGCTTAATATCTGCAATGATTTGTTTTCCAACTTATCAAAATCATGTTTTGGGATACGGAAGATACAACTCTTTGGATTTGACATTATTGCTTGCGACAAGAGCAATGGATACTGCTTTATCGTCGACACTATCCAAAATCACACCAAAAGGGATTGCAAAGTACGGTGATGCAACTTTGTTCATCACCAGTTGCGCATGTATTATGTTTTGCTGGTTTTTCTACCCGGAAAGATTACCACCAGCTTACCTGAAATGGATCACCTCAGCGGCAAACATGGATCCAGATTTTATTGAAGCTTTGAGACTTATAAGAAGCAAGAAATTAGTGTATGGTGAGCACGGTCCATATGAAGATTATTTAGGACCTTATTTTGAGAAATATGGAAAAGATCCCAAACGAGGCAACACAGTTGTGAACCAACCTATTGAATGTGAAGCTGTTCACGCATTCGTATCTAAAAGTTGTGAAGTGCATGCGTTATGGAGGTTTTGGCGTGGTTTTAAATTTGCAGTTTTTGTATATGGACCACTTAATTTATTGATGTTGTTGATACCGATGAAAAACAAGAAGATGTCGGAACGATTACTCAGAGCCTTAAAGTCATCTTTGAGATCTTCATGCTTTTTAGGAGCTTTTATTGGGTTTTACTGGTACGCGGTTTGTTTAGCGAGAACCAGAATATTACCAAAACTCTTCCCAAACGTACCAAAAGTCAGATTTGACGATACGATATGTCCTAGTGCCGGTGCTTTAATGTGCGGGTTCTCATCGTTCATCGAGTCGGCCCAGCGAAGAAAAGAATTGGCTTTGTTTGTAGCGCCTAGAGGCTTAGGTACATTTGTGCCAATGGAGCCCACAGCTAGAAATTTGAAAATTGAAAGTTTGGTATTTTCAATCAGTTTGGCAGTCTTGGTTGCATATTCTAAGAATAAAGCTTCTAGTGTTCGTGGTATTTTTGGTAAAGGTATAACCCAAGTATTCAACATTAACCCTATACTGGTATAGAGAATCGATTGAAAGCTTGAATGCTCATTGACACAGGAACTTTAAGGTAGTGTTTGTGATTTTTAAAACCAAATGCATGATATTGCATAGCCACAGGTAAACACAAATAGTTTTGATCTATCAGCTATTTTGATTCTGATTGACGACCACAAATGCAATATTATTGCTTTTATTTATTTTCAAATTAAGTAAAATATAGATTCTTGATTTAGTATACCAATACATTCCCTCTCAAGGAGTATTGATAGCAACAAGCAAATGCTAAATTGTATGATACCATTATGTAGGGACAAAGGTTTTTTCACTAATGTTATTTTACTAGCTACAGAGAAATCTGAGCTTTTTTATTGAGAATATCAATCTAAGTACTGTTTCGTTGACCAGTCTTGACTTGAAAAAAACAATGTTGGCTTCAGTTATCATTTGGATCACAAATAAGTAGTCTAAATTTTAAACTGGTTGATTTTTCAGCTATCTTCAGTACTCACTTTCATATCGCACTCTAGCTTTTTTTTTTTCAGCCCAAAATCTTAACCTTGACATGATATGCTGGATGAGTCCGAAAATGAAGAAAATGAAAACATCGAATTTGATTTTTCAATTCCTTTGAATCGTCCTAACCGAAATCTATATAAACGACACGATGAACTAAGCAAGTTATTATGTATCCCCTCTGGTGACAAATTTCAACAATTTATATTCAAAACTGTGATTTCATTATGTGATCCCTTCACACAGCCGGAAGAAAAAGAATATCAGATCCTAAGTGTCGACTGCCTATCAGATCTACTAATATCGATTGTTTTTTATTATTATAAAGAGCAAGAACAATTTGAAGACATAGAACTCGAGTCCATCAAGTTTGAAATTTCTACATATTTTTTTAAATTGGTACAGTGTATAAGCAAACAGTTGAACGCTGATGATGAATTGGACTTGAGGTACATTGATAATGATTCAAACAAATATGCCGAGAATTTGATACGTTGGACCCCTAATGCTTCTTTGGCTAACAATGATTACAATCTAAAACTCATATATTCAGCAACATGCGTTTTACTACTATCAATTTACAAATTATTTAAACCCCATGACAAAAATAAAGAGTACAATTTAATAATGAACCCATATTTGCATTACTTTTTGAAATTATGGAAATGTCACACAAATATTATTTTACTAGGGTTGGAGATAGATAGACGCATTGAACTCAAAAATCATGAAACTGGGACGGTTGAAGAGACCCCATTAATAATCCAACATACTTTGAAAGGCTCAAGTTCTATACGGTATGTCCTAGCTTGGATAATAAATCAAAACCCGTCATCCGTAGAAGACCTCGACGACGACGAAATTGAACAGGATCGGAATATTGATGACTTAAAAACTGAAACAGCGTTTAATTTTATACAGCCTTTAGCAAGGAAAAAAATCAACGGTGGAGCCATTCTGATCGATATGAGATTGGTTATTGTTGCTTTGTTGGTTTTGTATTCAGGTACGTCATTTGTAGTGGGCCAATATTCAGAGGACAAACCTTCTAAAAATGAAGAACAAGCAAGTAGAAAATTGAACAGGTCGAAAAAAATAGCTGAAATAGGAGACATTTTAATCGACTTAGAATACGCAGACAGGTTCGATGAAGATATAAAGTATATGTTGGAATACGAATACGAAGATGACGAACAAGGAGATGAAATCCAAGAAGAAGTGTCTGAACTCAAAGCACCCGATACTAAGGAAGTATCGGAAATTGATTTCGATGAATTTGGAAGAGATTGGCGTGATATTCCAAGAGACCAAAACAACCAATACAAACCATCTTTTATTAAAAAATTGCAAAAATTTGATTCTTTAGCGGATAAAAGTGATTCTGATGATTTTTTCAATAGTTGGGATGAACTATGCAATGCTTTCGAATTTCTAAGTACGAATTCTATAGAAGAGAACACAGAGGCGGAACAAAAGATAGGCCAAGTTGTCTTAAATACAATTGCTAAAGCGATCAAAGACGATTCACCTGACGTTACTCCTCAAGTTATAACTGTATCGAAAATTTACAATTATTGGATATCACTGGCTGATGAAGAATCAATAAGAGTGACGCAGAACAATAATAAATCAATTGTTCCGATTTTTAATGTTACAAAATTTGAGATATTTCTACATAACAACTCCAAATTAGCAAGATCATCCATGGATGAAATGTTGATGTGTAGTGGTTATAGAAGATTGTTGATTTGGTTCATAACTCACGACTTAAATTTATCAAATTTGCTAATAGATTATTGTTTTCAACTAGCGGCTGGTTTAAGAGGTAGTCAGAATGGTTTGTATATTTTCTCAAGATTAGGTGATAAGTTAATACTCAGTGATGTGGAATTGTCGATGTTATTGCATGAGTTTTTCACAAACAGTAGTGTTTATTTATCTGCTACCACGGATGGAATTGAAATTGAAGATGGCTACAAAGTCGTTCTTGCAGATTCCATTGCAACCAAGCTAATACAGATGTTGTGTTTGATGATTTCTCAATTACTAAATTTGAATATAATTAACTTTGATGAAGGCAATGATGATATACACGATTACAAAAACGAATTACAGATTTTATTGATCAATTGGATAGGAAAAGTATCAGAGGCAAGAATTTTGTTTTTTAAAATCAAAAATGCAAACTACATTGAAACTGAAAAAGTGGAGGAAACAAATAAAAAGGAACAAGACATAAATTTCGAACATGAGAAGAGACTAATCGAAAAATACGAATCCTTTTCAATTGATGCGATTGCCCAAGATCTCGATGCAAACAAACTGAATCTTGAAATCATAAAACTGTTAGCAAAGAGATTGGAGATTGATATTCAAGCTGTTTTGAAACCTGATTTCAAACCAGAAACCAGTACGGTAACGATAGTATTAGATTTTTTGGTCAACAATTTTAACACTTTATGTAAAGTTGAAGAGTTGGCGGAAATATTATTTGACAAATTTGAACCTATTGTAACAAGCGGCATTGTTCCGATAAAACAGAATGAAAACGAGGAGTTTTTCGATGCTGAATTTAATACCGATTTCTTGAATGGGAATGTCAAGTACGAAGAGCAAAAGGAACCAAGTATTAAAAAGTCTAAAAAGAAGAAAAAGCTAAAGAAGGTTAAGTAGTTATTCAGTAAACGTAATAATGAGTAGAATCCTGTAGCGGAGTCATTTTGCGAATTCTAACTTCTTTTTTAATGGTTGCGACAAATTCCTTCGGGAAAGTTTATATACGTTGATTTTCCTCAATTGATCTGTTATCATATATGATTTCAAACACATTACGTACTCAATCATTAAAGTCAATTATCATGTCAACAAAAAGATTAAATTCTACAATTACTCCAGTAAGTTGATTTACTTGCAATTACAATGCTATTTCTTACTAACTACTGAAGGTTAGAACTGAAAGTGCTCCACCACCAGCAGCATCATACTCACAAGCAATTAAAGTTAACGGTATGTACACATGAATGGGCAGACTAGAAAATGATACTAACTATAATCAAGGATTCATTTATGTTTCTGGTCAAATTCCATACACACCAGAAAACAAACCATTAGCACAACCTACAATTGCAAATTGTGCTGAGCAAGTAATTCAAAATGTCTCTAATATTTTAGACGCTTCAAACTCATCATTGAAACATATTGTTAAAGCAAACATCTTTTTAACCGATATGGATACGCAATTTGGTGAATTCAATAAAGTGTACGCTAAGTACTTTAATGAACATAAACCTGCCAGATCTTGTGTTGCAGTCAAGGCCTTGCCATTAGGAGTTCCATTAGAAATGGAGGTTATCGCCGTTGAAAAGGATGAATCTAAATTATAATAGAATCGGTATATAAACAACTTGAATCACAATGTATAAGTTACACAAAACCAAAATTTTGTAGCCCTAATGGTCTTGCACCTGGTCACGTTCTTTGATTTTTTTGCACGCAACCATACCCATCTCCAAGTTGGTATTGTGTCTCTCGCTCAGTGTGACATTCGCACCATATTGAAAAATTAACAAAATAAATTTTTGCTTTTTCGATAGTTAATTAGTATACATATAATCAACAATGGCTCAACGTGTTACTTATAGAAGAAGAAATCCATGTATGTAATAACCCTGGAGAGATATTATAGAGAATTACTTTGACAAGAGAGACGGAATCAACTAGATTATGAGATCAATATTGAGGAACTCAATTTTGTCATTCAGATAATTTTATTCAATCAATCAAGTACTAACTTTTGTTTTAGACAACACCAGATCTAATAAAATCAAGGTTGTTAAAACCCCAGGTGGTAAATTAGTTGCTCAACATGTCAAAAAAGCTGCCTCAAGAGTCAAATGTGGTGACTGTGGTTCAGCTTTAGCTGGTATCTCAACCTTGAGACCAAGAGAATATGCTCAAGTTTCAAAAACTCACAAAACCGTCCAAAGAGCTTACGGTGGTTCAAGATGTGCCAACTGTGTCAAAGAAAGAATCGTCAGAGCTTTCTTGATTGAAGAACAAAAAATCGTCAAGAGAGTCTTGAAAGAACAACAAGATAAAGAAAAAAAATCCGCTAAAAAAACCGGTAAGAAATAAATCTAAAGACCATTCTTCCCACAACAATCAAAAACTAAAAAAAACGAGCACAAGCATGTTATAATTGTATAATGTAATAAAATTATATATATATCACTGGTAATGACTTGTTTACGTGTAGATATAAAAACAGACTGACAAAATTGTGAAGAAGGTGTAGCATTTGTCACGATTATAGCTTCGACTTATAATACTCTTTAAAACTACGTTAATGTGGTGTGTCTGTCAGCTTTCAATCTCAGCGCATTTTTCACATCTCTCAATTCCTGTTCACAAAAAGAGTGAAACACATGAGTCCTTGTTTCATGTGGGTTCTCAATTCCGATTATGACAAAGGTCTGTCTTATCGGGTTTCAGTTTATGCCGCAAAAAAAAAGCGTTGTTCCTTATCAGTTGCCAAAAATATTACTCATGCGATATTTATAAATACAGCAACGGCTGTTAACATCTTCTCTACATACTGGTGATGACTTATTCAAACTGTGCACCTCTAGGTTCAAAAATAGATATACCGCCATACCATCCTAGTCTCATAGTCCAAGACAAACAAACTGACGTTACAAAGTTGAAACCGTGTGGATGCTCCGATACATACTGTGTTAAGAACGCTGCTGAGTGGATTCCTAGAGCTAAACGATGATCATAATATACAACTATATTTATATTGACAGTGTCATTGTAGACGTTTGGAAACTATCTTTTTGATCTATATACGACGGCGGTTGTAATTTTGGATTAATGTATTTTACACTGATGGGTCTGGGTTTGATTGCATCCTTTTCGGGACATTGATCAACTTGTCTGAGTTTGATTCTAGTGGTTTTGCCAAAAATGTGCCCTGGGTGCATTGGGATATAAACCAAACAGCACAAAACAACCATTAAAGCGTCCATGGTGAATATAAACTTTTCATGTGTGATCAAATACCCTATCCAGCCTGAGGAATTTTCCGCTATTCGATAAATACACCTTATGTATACGAATATGACCGATATGACAATTGCAAGTGGCATGTTGTTAAACCTCGGCCGTTGTCTCACATGTGCAAATTCTCTAGTATAATGTTTTTCCAATTCATCACGTATCGAATGACTACTTTTGGTGTTCAAAAGCAATTTGAAAAATATTGGAATTGAAAACCCTTTGACTGAGTAGATTCGATACAAGAAATTGAACAATAGCATCAAGAATAACGTCATTGAAAATACTTGAAATGAAATTCCTGTCAACATGATCAATGTTCCAGCTTTACTTCTTCGTAGCATTTTCAAATTGATTGCAGCAATGGCTCCACCAATAGCTTGTAATAATAAACTGAAAACATCACAGATAATGAATATGTAGGATACTCGGATTGGATTTAGAATTGAAAAAGCTTTTCCATGAAGCACTATTAGCTGTGATAATAAATAATATATGCCTGCCATTATAAAAGCCGGCGACATTGTTAAACAGATGATTTGGCAAAGATACAAATTTGGGTCCGACCAATTGTAATGAGCTAATGCCCTAGCCAAGTAACCAAGAAATTCAAGTAAACAACCACACACAATACAAGTGGTGAAGTATCTGGTCCTTGCCCTAACGCCAATGCCGAAATGGGTGAAAAGCAAGATTATAAATATTGCAGCAAATAATACATTGAACGGCACTGAAACATTACACTGGTACAAGTTGGAGCTCCATTCCAAATTTTTTAAATTCAAAGTTGCATTCACCATTTCTTGAGTCACTCGTGCAAAGTCCTGCGTCTGAGTTGCTGTTGCCAAGAATTGTTGATCCCGGATCAAAGTGTATGAAGCAGCAGCTCCTCGTGCTTGTTTAGACATGTAATACAACGATACTGAATTTGTCTCAGTTGCAATGGCATTTTGTAACTCTAAAAATGTCAACTGCAATCCTTGGGTATTGGTGGGATTAATCGTACTGATTATAGTCGTTGTAGTGGGCACTGATTTGGGAAACCAGGAGGGTAAGTACTCATCCACATATGAATTGTAATATTCCATAGCTTTGAGTTGGGTTCTAAATTCATATTATTTTTAAAATTTCCCGTTGAGGTATGCAAATTGAATAAATATTACACAAAACAACTCAATTTAAACTTTCGCTTGATTAGATGATCCGGCAATAGAGTGAGGGAAAAAAAAAAAAATAATCAAAGCCCAGGAAAAAGAAGATTAAAAATAAACAATGCAAACTTTCATCAACGTTAATGTATTGAACAATTAGCCACTAGCACTATTCTGGTCGGTCTTTGTTTTCACTCAACAATTCACTGCTGATTTGTTCTCTCTTCCAAAACCTTAGCAACAAATCACCATAATTCTGTAAATCTTCAACCGAGATCATCAATTTGAAATCAAGTAACAATAATAATTGCAATTCCAAATAATTTAATTCCTCCAATGGCAACCCCCCAACTTTTGCATATCTCAAATTTTTATAAAAAATGTCCAGAAAAAATTTCGAAGACACTGTGATTCCACTGATGATCAACCGATGTATGTTGTATGAGTCCATGACAAAGAGCTGTTCGCTTTCCCCATCAGTTTGATTTCTTCTCTTGTTCAAATTATTAGCCTTTTTGGCTATCCTATCAAAATATACCAATAACGAGAGAAACACTTCATTTGTGACAGGACAATATTTTAATACTCTAGCTAAGTATGCGTGCAAGGATATTCCAGGTACATTTGTTCCGTGGAATGCCAACACATTTGCCAAATATTTGTTCTTCATTTCTGAATCTTGATCATCTTCTTCGTCTTCACAGTCGTCATCTTCGTCATCACTTTTAACTTCTATTTCGATTTGGTCATGGTTGCTTGAATAATTTTCATGCTGTAATTTGTCCTGTTGTTTCTTACTTTTTTGCAACTGTTTCAACTTTTTATCCTCTTTTAATTTTTGTCGAATTGCAATTGTATTTTCAAAATGATTCGGGTGTAACTTATCATTGGCTTCGATGATCTTTGTCAACAAACACGATAACATCACTATTAGATCATTGACAGGATAATCAACTATATTCAAATGTTCTTCACCGGCACCCGAATCATCTTGCTGATCTTTCATCTTCAAATTATTCAAATATTCACTATACGTCATGTAATGGTCGGGTTCTGGCTGTGAATAAGTTCGAAAATCATGACTCTTTGTAGGAGTTGAAGAAGTTATCGTGGAAGAACTAGAATCCGATTTTTCGTGATAAGCTCTTTGGTTATAAACATTTTGAGAACTATTGTTTGGTAATGAGTTTGGAAATCTTTGCTGATTTTGTAAAGAACTTGGCTGATTAAAGGTTGGAGGTTGGTAATGTGTGGGAATCGGATAAGACTGAGTAAACGAAGATGACTCCGATGAAAAAGAATTTTTGTTAGATGATATGGAGTCTGTTTGTACATTAGTGGTCGGTATTGCATTCGGAACAAAACCAGATGATTTGAAGCTTGAATTTGTAGGTATGAAATTGTTTGTATTTGGCAAAGATGCGGTGTATGAGTGATTTGACTTGTATGAGTTACTGACTACAGTCGGCGTATTATGAGATGATGGAATGTAATTAATTGAATGCTGAGGACTATTTTGGTATCCTAGATTTCCATAAATTTGATGTTGTTCGTGTGGTAAGTTATTATACGCAGGTAGCTGTTGTCGATCTTGTTGCTGTTGTTGAGAAGATAATAAATTTTTGGTTAAATTTGACACCTGGGGTTTTTGGGAAGAAGTTGAAGATATTGACGATGATAACGGTGTGGATTGAGTGTTGGAACTATCAATTGATATGTTTGAATTTGTATGATGTATAGAATCATCGTTGTTGAGATTATTAATTTGGGATGCCATTTGCAACGAGATAATTCATAAACCTTATAAAGTCAATTACTAATTCAGAATATGATCAAAGGTGAAACCAAAAAAATGAGGTAATTTATAAAGTGAAATTAAATGGTAATGATCACTTTTGTTTAGTTATTTTTTCCTTCTTGGAAGTCAAGGTTGAAATAGCAAAAAAAAAAGAGCACACCTACCAACTGAAACCAATGCTATATTTAAGAATTGTAGAAATTCGTCTTGAATGGCTCTCCAAGAAGTAGAATGGTCAATTGAATCCCAGGTGTAACTAGTATAAGTCAAATAAGGTTTTGTTTACAGACAGCATTTAGTTTTATGAAACAACAAAAGAGGATAGAACTAATCAAGCTAGACGTTAATTTCAATTGTGACTAGCATGTCATTAGCCTGTAACAGGTGGATAATCTAGAAAAATATTGAGTCTTCGAGTAAAGTCAGAGATGTAAGCCACTGATGTCATTGATATTGAGCGAAAAAATAGCCGTACTTCCACACTACAATTTTATATTTGCAGATGATTCTACTTGTTGATTTTAAACGTGTAGATTTTTTAGTTGCACAGTACACACACACCAGCCAATATACACGTTCCGATTTTCAATCTCTAAATTTCACTATTCAATCTTTTCCTGTTATTCCATCATTTTTTTATTCACCATGGAACTCCATTATTAGATCAACCAAAGCCCCAAGTTTTTTTCTGCTTCAACGGCGTTGGCATGGCAACAAACGAAATTGTAATTCAGTGGTATTCTTTGCGGGAAAACAGGGTGAACTGCCGAGTCTGTTATCATTCTGTTAGTTGAAGTATGATTTGGCAGCGCCATCGCTGAAACACTATTGTTTGGGGATTTATAATTGATCCGAGACAATTCTACTACGGTTCTAACTGTAAAATCTCAACCGTTTCTACTTCTTGCAGATGCCAAACTCTAGATACCTTTGACACGAAAAAGACTGTGGTCATATCGGATGATGTACCTTGTATCATGTACATTTGAGTTTTCTTGGCTTTTTATTGTTATCAGATCTAAAAGCTCAATTAAAGAATTTTATCGCAGTGCAAATATTAAACATACGTAGACAGGTCTAATCTCTACTTCAAAACAATCAATCATTTGAATAAATGAGACACTAGCGCATCTAACCTAATTATTATCGATGATTGGATGAACATTTTTGGAAGTTAATCTTTGCGAACATAACAGGACTAAATGTGAAACTTTAGATTCTAAGGTAAGTTTTTAAAGTTACAAATGTGAAATCATTTCTTCATGTCGAATCTGACAACACGAAGTATCTGAAAATGTGTTAAAACTAAACTAAGAATTTTTATTATTTACAATAACCAACAAACATTTGAGATATCAAAGCTGATTTCTTAAAGACTATATTTTAGAGAACAAATGTATTCAACGCCAAGTGTGTCCATAAGATCTTCTTCTCCCATCGCATAATCTAACGAATATACTTAATGATAAGATAGCGATTACGTTTATTAACTTATGAAAAATCAAAGATGAACTAAATGTTAATAGTTCCTTCAAGTCTTATTGATATCTCCTTCTTTTAGGGCTCTCATCATGGTCATTCATTTACCATATCTTTCCAGTCCGTTGCACATAAACTAACAGTACACTCTGTTCTTCGCGTCCAATGACGAAGTTTCCAATCAATAATCATGGGTCATTGAGAAGTATAGCTCTGCAAGCCAGGATCAAAGAAGCTTTTATTATAAACCATTTATTTGAAGGGACACATACCTCCAACAGTATCAAAATTGCGAAAATTTGGCACAGAAAGTATTTGACGCTGAAATTTAACAGATACCGAAAATCTCAAGCTAAACTTAAAAAACCGAGACGAAGATGATTCAATAACTGTTCAATTAAATGATTTGATTTTGGGTGGTAGTAGTCAGTTGTGGTTGATAGTGGATCAGCCCTTGTATTCAAAAAAAATACTCCGACGCTATTAGAAAAGAGTTAAATGTGGCCAACGGTTATGCTGGCTGTAAGGAATCGACATTGACATTCCATACAGTGATTTGATCACACATGTGACCGACAAATGTGTTGCAGGTGACCTGACCAATTATTCCAGCAAGAATTACTTAGGAGACTATTTACTTCGTAAAGTGTACGTAGCTTTCAATTTAGAATCAAGAAAGATTGGGTTGGCTCCAGTTGTCAACACCGATAAACAAAACATTGTTGACTTCTATTTTTAGAGTTTCTAGTTTAAAATATATACTACAGTTCTTAGTTGAATGTTATTTCTTGCCTAGGCGTTTGTCAGAATCCTTTGGATTGTAAAATCTAAAGCTAAAGAAGGTACAGATCTACTTTAGATATGCAATTTCCTTTTCCTACAAAACTTTCTACTATTTTAAACAATAAATCTCTGATATGAAATTACTAATAAAAAGTTTTATTTTCACCTTAAAATTCAGTGAAACATACATGGTAACGTTATTCTTTAATGCAGTGATTTAGTTGAATCTGAATTATAAATTACGCGCTGTAAGTGCACTAATTCTGTCGACTTTGTGTTAAGATTCGAGAATTTGAAGAATTACTTTTTCATACGAAACTATTGTAAGAAGAAACATGTGCCAATTACAAGTAAATTGGCACCAAATATCTGATTCAACATGCTTAATAATGGTGTATCGACATTGAAACTTTTCGAAGGGAATTACCTATTTCAAACCATACAGTTACAAAAGAATGATGATGATCAAGAATGTGGTGCATGCTAGAAATGATTCATTCTTCTATTGATAATCATGCTGATCTATATACGAATTCATGTCTAACAACGATCAGCATCAAAAGCCACTGTTATTTCTAAATTTGTAGACTCTGTAGTATCATTTATTCGTTGGGTTTTTAAGCTACTTAGTGACAGCGACGGAATGTTATACAGTTTCATGTCAAATACAGAAGAGTAATTGCCTAAAATTTTTGAAAAACTTTCTCTTCAACTGCTTGAAAGTCAGCCAAAGCAAACATATTTACTTGGCTTAAACTTTGCTTTTTTGTTTTAGCGCTTGTAGTGTAATACGAAATATTCTACGAATATCAAACAACCGAATCAAATCCATTAATTTAAACGTTGTATGAGAACTCCATAACAAAATCACTGTCTGACAGCAAATTAAGAAACTGTTTTCATCACTTAAATGAGCCAAGATTAAGACTTGTGTCAAGGATGTTGCCCTAAAGAACGGTAAAGCTAGAAGCAATCCAGTCGGTAGCGCTAATATTCTGTTGAACCTTATGCGGTTTTATCACGAACTGAGAAACGTTGTAACTCAAACCTGCCGCTTTTGATTAGTTGTTACTGAATGCAAAGGCAATAAATCGCGCTGTAAAACGTTTTTATTCGAGATCATACAAAGTGGAGAAATACGTGCTTCAACTACGCCGAAAACAATTCTCTTGAAAAGCCAAGGACTCCTTGATCAGATATTTAGAAACTTCTTTTCATGGAGGTGAGAAATCATGGTCCACTACGTGCAATGGTTACGATGTATATCTGTGTCATAGCTACCAGAGAAATATTTCCAAGTGCGAGAAAAATTATCAAACCCCATTATATCATCATGTCAACAGCATCAAAAATAACATTGGGAGCTTCGTGCCTATTCGCAGCTGGAGCATTTGTATTTATAAACTACTCTCAACAGCTAGAACGACAAGCGTTGAGACAGGGGCCCATCAAGGACGCAGCAAGACAGGAGGCCAAAAAATTGGAGAAGTCGAAAAAACAACAGTTTAATGAATTGGAACATAAAGAGCAAGCTGAGCTTAGAAAGAAATATCTTAAGTTACAACCTTTGAGCGATGAGATCATACGAGGGGAGGAAGGTAATTGAAAAAGACAGTAAATAGTGATACTCGTGTAAATAGATTCGGAATGTATGTGTTCTTGGAGACACCAGAAAGTGAGGAAAACAACAAAGCTTGTTATCTCTGATGTACTATGATGCACTGGATTGATTGATTTACAAGTACCAAAGTTTCAAATTGACATTTTAGGAAATTTTGCTTTCAAAGACGCACCAAAACGGTTTGTCGAAGAGAAAGATATGAGATCGTTTCGGAGACAATTCAAATTGAATCGTCTGATCAAGCCAAAACTTCCCAAGCAATATCAACCACAATAGAAACCGTCTACTCGATAGTTAGAAAAAGAAGAAGAAGAAGAAGAAAAAAAAAAAAGATCTAAATTCTTATTTGAGTGTACATTGGATAAGAAAATTGGGTTAGACGTATTCTTCAGTTTCTTTGTTGAGGTAGTTCCATAATCTTTCTCCGGCGGCTTCGTCGTTCAAGTCTTTCCTTACATGAGATGGAACACCAAAGGAAACAGTTTGAGAACCGATTTCCACATCTAGACTCAAAGCAGCGTATAACTCAGTATAAGCACCTAATCGTCCTGGGTGCAATGCCCAGCTAAAAAAGCCATTTTTTTACTTTACTCGTATGTCTTTGTAAATCAGAGTCAAGACTACCGGGACAGATCCTCGACAGGATTGCATTTGACTCGTGGTGTTGGGACCACTGCTTTGCTTGGAGCACATTTGCCGCTTTGGATTGCGCGTAAATCACTGACTTGTTCACATGAGTGTTTTCAAAGTTAATGTCGTCCCAGTGAATTCCGTATCTAGGAGAGAACATGTGCATGGAATTTGAGACCCAAACAATTCTAGATAAACCTGGTGGACTCAGTCGTGACGTTTCGATAAACACAGGATCTAATAATCTTTGTAGCAAATGGGGGCCAAGTACATTTGCACCGAGTTGCAACTCGTACCCTTGCTTGGAAGTTGATCCCGTCGGCGGCATCATTACCCCTGCGTTATGAATGATGAATGTCCAATCTAGACTCCAAACTCAAGAATTGTTCTACTGCAGGTTTGATAGTCGTCAAGTCGGCCAAGTCCGCTTGAATAAAGTTGATTTCTCTGGCGACATTGTATTCTCGAGCCACCTCTAATTGAATCTGCTCAATTGCCTTGACTGTCTTTTCTTTATTTCTTGAAAAAATATAAATCTTGGCATTCGTTGAGCCAGCTAATGATTTTACAGTCTCGTAGCCAACACCGGTGTTACCACCTGTCACTATAATTACTTTTCCATCTAGCGAAGGGTAATCTTTTTCGGTAAACACTGGTTTACCTGGGGACAAACCTTGCATCATGACTTTTCAATCAGCTCAATTTTTTTCTAGGGATGTCGACCATAGTTGATTATTAAAAACAATTGGTCATAATAAAAGTATTTATACTATGTTTGTTTCCGTTACCCGTCTGGTTCTGCTAGCCGCGCCGATATTTTTTTTTTTTTTCTTTTTTTCATTAAAACTGTGAATTATTTTCCTATATAGATTAATATGTTAATTCTCGTAGCGTAGAGCCCGAAATATCAAAGCTATAGTTTAAATGATACCGGCCGTTTTAAACAAAGATGAAGAAACTCTCAACGAGTAAAAGCTTCAAAAGGTGGGTTGTGGAAGGCGTCGAGTGATACCCATTTTTTAGATACTTTTTCTATTTTTAAGATCACTTTTCAAAAGCATATTTAGGACTGATAGTACAAACACTTTACTTCCGCCGCCAGAGAAGCATTCATCCAAAACACAGAATTATAGACAAATTATCAAGCGCAGAGTTTAGTTTAAATACACAATTATACCATTCATGGAATCAAATGAACTTGGGAATTCTACAACATCGAATAATGTGATAGCTGACCCATCCCAAACAGGCTAGTATTTTCGCAAGTTACTTCAATTCTCGTTTGTAAAACTTTTATATTCTACCACTTAAACACACTATATATACCTTTTTTAGATTGCATTCAATTGTGGCGATACGGGTTCATTTGTTTTGGTTGGCGGGTACTGTGAGACTGAATTCGACCTGAATTTCAAATTCATGCTCTTTTCATGTTCGTCTTCATCGTCATCATCGTCATTATCATCGTTATGGAATTCGGGTTTAAAATATAGTTTATCTTCTTCCTTTGCTGATGTTGGAGGAGTTGGTGTTTTAGACGTTGGTGAGAATGGATTAGACGAGTGATGTTCCGATTGTGAGCGTCTGTGTGAATAATTTGCCGGTACAATTCCACCTGGTTCGTTCATTCCTACTAAAATGCTGGCTGCTTCCAATAACTGTACCTGTTGATGTTTAGAAATCAACAATTTTTTAGTCACGTTCCATTCGGGTGTGTGTTCCCACAAGTGTTTTGCCAATGACGATACATGTTTGTAGCCTTTCCCGCACGCTTCGCAACGTAACTCTTCTTTCAACCTTCCTGTTTCGCCCTCACTGATCCTTCGAACAACAAATTCTCGGCTCAACGTCGGTACAGAAGCCGACAATGGAGGCGAGCTTATAGCTTCATTGGAGTTAGGTATGTATTGATGATGAAGAAGATTAGAACCCAGCTGTTCTTGATGATGGTGTGGATGGTGGTGATGTTTATTAGGTATGGTGTATGGAGAGGAACTCGAGTTTCTCCTATTATAATTATATTGGGCACTTGCTGTCATTAAAATAATTGTCTGTAATTTATATGTTGTTTGATTTGGATTCCATCTAGGATTGAAATTTAAAGTGTTGGGCTAAAAGTAGTGGGTTAAAAAAATGAAAGTTGAATTGAAAACTGATCTGAAAGTGGTAATGTCAAAGTCTCTCAACAGTAGTGGGTATCTAGGCTAAAATTTCGACACTGGTGTAGATGCTGAATGTGTATGACAAGGTGTATACTAAATATCTTTACTGCTGGAAAATAAAATTTTTTTTAATTTAATTTTTTTTTTTAATTTTTTTTAATTTTTTTTTTTTTTTTTTTTTTTTTTCGATTTTTATTCTGTAGCAATATGTGAGAGAAAACAAAACACACTGTTATAACTACTACACAGCGTTTGTCACAGTAAATCCCTCATCATTGAAATCGAGTATTGATGGTGCTGAATGTATTGTTCCAATTAATCAATTCTAATTTGTTTGGAAAAACTACCTGGATTTTCCAGTTTCTGATTTCTTACTAGTTGATGCTCGGTTGTAGACTTATACTGGCTGGAGGTTTCAAAACCTTTGGTGCCTATAATTTCTAGATTTTTCCCAAAATTTGCAGCAATTCTCGGGGTTCCAATAGAAATCTTTTTTATTTTTTTTCCATATTTTAGCCTTTTGTACATTTTGTAAATACTATAAACCAACTAGAAAGATTCATCATCGAGCATATCCAACTCCTCAGTAAGATTAGGATTCGAATGCTGTTCCTCCAACTTAAATTCGCTACTGGGTTTAATCATATTGACATCATGATGGATGTTATTACCAAATCCCTCTTCTGTTGAATACAAGATATCCTGGATCTGTTTTGAATACTGAACAATATCCAAACCTTGCAATTGATCTAAATGATTTTCATCATTTAAATCAAGTATATGTTGAGCCATTATTTCAATATCTCTCAATTTATTAAAATAAAAATTCCTTTCTGTTTGCAAAGAGTCACATGATATTTTATGTTCTTCCAAATCCAATTGACACTGCTGATACTTTTCATTTAATTCTTGGTACTCTTTAAAATTAGTTGTTGTTGAACTGATTGGAACTGAACTCTCCAACGGAGCAGAATGTTGCTGTGGCTGTTGTAATTGATGTTTGTGATCTCCTGATGATAATCTTGTATTAGTGTTTTCTTTATAATGAAGTGTAGCTATTGGGGTTGAATTTCGCATGCCGCCACGCTGTAAATTTGAAGATACGTTCCGAACACGGGGTTTTTCAGTTTTTGCATTAAGATTCGAAATTGAAGGCTTTTGACGCGGTTTTTGTGCATATGGTGACTGATTTGGTGAGGATGATATATTATTAATTGTTGTATTTGGAGAGATTCCATTTATTGTAGTTCCACGTTTACTACTAGCATCATAAACAGAATTGTAATCTTTGTTTTCGGACCAATATCTTTTGAACCACTGTAATAACTCCAAATTATCTTGCAATCTACATTTTATCAATCTTTCAACGTCAATATTCTTGGTTATATTATATTTTGTAAATATTGCTTGTAAAATCTTCCAATTATGGCGATAGTCATACTCATTTTTGGGATTGAATTTGACCTTCTTCATATCAACATTACCATATATTGAATCCATCAATTGAACAAACGCAGCACCAGTACCACATTGTTCTATTTTGGTATAATTTAAATTTAGCGTTGAATTCAACCATTTTAACAATTCCGAACGTGACTCACCAATTACCATTATCAAAGCATCTAATGTGGAATTTGATGGGACTCAGTGATACAATTGATGTGATAGTTTGGTGTGTTTGTGAAATATATTTTGGTTGTAAGAAATTGAGTGAGAAGAAAATATCAAAATACACATACAAACTGCGAGTACTGAACCCACATAATAATAGTCAAATCGCGTATATTAAACTTTGGCACTCAACTGTCGCAAACCACGTTACCTGGCACGTGATAAGAATGATGGTAATCACACCGTTTCAGTTTTTGTACAGCCAACCTCTCTGCATGTAATCTGCCCCCCTGTAGAATTGCTGTCGCCGTTTTTCGTTTGCTTTTTCGTCCGCTATAAATAGTTTTCTCCACCGCTACCCAACCATTCTTGCCCCCCCCCTCGCAACAGATTTAGTCAGTCAAACACAATTTCAGCAACAACAACAAATTTTTATCTTCTTTTCAGCAATGTCTTCATCTTCAAACACAGGGTTTAAGAAGTTCGACACTTCAGCAATTGCATCAGACTCAGAAAACGATTCAGTGGTTGATTCAAGACCAAACATTCGTTTAAGAAGATCTTCGTCTTTGTTTTCATTGAGTTCAAAGGATGACTTGCCAAAACCTGAACAAGTTGAATATTTGAAATTCATTGATGACAACAGACATTTCAGTTTGATTAGAAACTTACACATGGCAGATTTCATAACTTTGTTGAACGGTTTCAGTGGTTTCTACGCTATAATTTCATGTCTTAGATATACGTTAACTGGTCAAAGTAATTATGTTCAAAGAGCACATTTTTTCATTGTATTGGGATTATTTTTTGACTTTTTCGACGGTAGAGTGGCTAGATTGAGAAATAAGTCTAGTTTGATGGGTCAAGAGTTGGATTCCTTGGCTGATTTGATCTCATTCGGCGTTTCACCAGCTACTATTGCATTTGCAATTGGATTCCAAACAACAGTCGATGTTTTATTATTGACTTTTTGGGTATTGTGTGGATTAACAAGATTGGCAAGATTTAATATTTCAGTAAATAACATACCAAAAGATAAACTGGGCAAATCACAGTATTTCGAAGGTTTACCGATCCCAAGCAATTTAGGTTGGGTTGCTTTCATGGCGTTATTAGTTTATAAAGATTGGATTCATGAAAACTTGCCATTGGGTACTATTTTCACAAACACACCGTTTGAATTTCATTTAATCACTTTTGGTTTTGTATTGCAAGGTTGTGCCAACATTTCGAAATCTTTGAAAATTCCAAAGCCTTAGATATTTATATATTTATATTTACATAGTACTTATTAATCTTTTGGGTTTTCCCATTTTGGCTTACCGAATCCAAATGATACAATATGTTTGAAACTCGTTCGTTTGTAAGTACCAGATAAGATTTGTTGATAAAAGTCTTTTGAAAAATTTTTTGGGTCTAATAATCCGATATTATTGATTTTGAATGGATTTATTCGATGAGTATGTGATGCAATTTCCAAAGCGTAACATGTATCCCAAAATGCTTTATTCAATGGTATCAATTTTAAGATTGAATTGGGCCAATACCAAAATGATTTGGTTCTATTGGCAGAATTTTCTGGTAGTATACCCAATTTCTTACATTCACTGAAGAAAAACGCCAATTGATATAATAATTCAGGTTTATCTTCGATTTTAGATATCAACTCGTTGATTTTCTCACTGACGGGAGCATTGACCAAACTTTGAAATTCTTTATCAATCTTTGTAGCTTCGTCAAAATAGTTGAATATCTTCAATTTGTAATTCCTAATTATATACACATTTGTACGTCGTATTGGTCTAGATATATATCTGTACATAGTTTAATCAAATCGTGTAAATTTTCACTTTTCAAATTTTTTTTTTTTTTTTATTTTTTTTTCGTTCTTTCTTGACATCATCATGTTTAAATATCAATCTAGAGTGTTACTATCCAGAGTGATAAATAGAACTTTACATCCAAGAGTGATAAGTCAACCATCACTTCTCAAATTCTACTCCACCAACAATACAGAGAAAAAAGATGCAAAAACACAGTCAATTTTAAATGATGATATGTTGGCAAAAGCTGGTTTTGAAGATCCCGAAGTGAAAGAAAAAGAAGAAGAGAAAACTACTAGGAAAAGAAAAAGACCACAAACTTCCCAAGACAGACAAAGAGAAAGATATGCCAATATATTTTATTTACTCACATTATTAGGTGGAATTGGTGGTCTAGGTTATATGAGTAGAGATTGGGATTCAACAAAAGAACAAGAAGACTTAGACGGTAAGGATATTCCAAATGGGTACACACCGGATTTGATTTATAAAAGAATGAATAAAAGATTGGGTTCATTATTCACTTTTTTTTCAGAACCAGCTTTTGAAAATTTGTTACCACCACCAGCACCAGAACAATATAGACGTCCATTAACTTTAGTATTAACATTGGATGATCTTTTGATCCATTCTTCATGGGATACTCAACATGGTTGGAGAACCGGTAAAAGACCAGGTTTGGATTACTTTTTGGGTTATTTGTCGCAATATTATGAAATTGTCTTATTTGCAACCAATTCTCAAATATACTCAGAAAAAACCGCTAGTAAGTTAGATCCTTATCATGCTTATATCTCGTACCATTTATTCAGAGAAGCTTGTCGTTACAAAGATGGTAAATTGATCAAAGATTTATCATTATTGAATCGTGATCTTGGTAAAGTTGTTATGATTGATGTCGATGAAGAAAGTGCTTCTTTGCAACCGGAAAATTCAATAATTGTTCCAAAATGGAACGGAACAAAGGACGACTACTTGATCTCACTTATACCATTTTTGGAATATTTGGCTACTCAACCAATCAAAGATGTTAGACCAATTTTGAATTCTTTCCAGAACAAATCGGACATTGTTGAAGAATTCACTCAACGTGAAAAAAAATTGAGACAACAATGGGCTAAAGATCATAATAAAAGTAGCCCAAATGCAGGCAACTTCATTGCTAAATTGTTGGGTATGCCAGTCAATGAACAAAAAATGCCATTGGATATCATAAGGGAACATGGTCAATTACAATACGAACATTTCCAAAGATACTTGCAAGAAAATGCCCATAAATTTTTGGAAGAAGAGCAAAAATTAAAAGAAGAATTTGGTAAAACCACCTTGAACAAATTGATAACTGAAGGAGGACCAAATCCAGAAGAGATTGCAAAGATCCAACAACAAAGAGCTCAAGAAGAAGCTGAGAAACAGAAATAAGTAGTGAATCTTGTAAATAGTATATAAAAGGCGTGGAAAAAGACTCCGACTCGCATAACCTGAAATCAGGTTTGTTGAGTCACGGGATTTTCTATAATTTATAATCGTAAACGTATAAAGTATGTTTTTATGTATTTTAACTGCATTCAGGTATAGTTATGTATCTCATCAGCCCTTGGCCTGAACAGAATGAACATTGTAGCCAATCACGGGCCAGTTCGATTGTTTTTTGTTATTAAATTTTTTGCTTTGTGTTTGTAAAGTTATGACACAAAACAACTTTATCTTTTTCATCAGCAAATAAAACATTTCAGAGAAAATTTTAATACCTCCATACAACTTATTATCAGGTGGTAAGTTATACTTGGGTTTCATCATGTCTACAAAAGGTCCAACCATAGCCCCCAGATCTGCTCCTTCGCCAATAGCCATAGCAGGGTCACCACCGTCGTCAGGGTCGACACCCAGGAGTGTGTCTAGCCCGTATAATCCCAGCTCCCCACCTAAAATCGAATCCAAAAGTTTGACAATCATGACTTCGAAAGAATGGGTGTTACCCCCTAGACCAAAACCAGGGAGGAAACCTAGTGTGGATACTCCTGCGTCTAAAAGAAAAGCTCAAAACAGAGCAGCTCAAAGGGCATTTAGAGAGAGAAGGGCTACAAGAGTCCAAGAGTTGGAACAGAAATTAATGGAAGTTGAAAAGGAGAAAGATATAAAGGAAATGGCATTAGTCAATACTATCAATAAGCTCAAAGTGGAAAATCAGTTTTTATCAAAAGGATTGGAGCAATTGAGAGTGGAAATGAATCAAATTAAACAAACTCAAATGAAACAAAAAGTCAATCAGAGTAAACCTAGTGGCAGTAATCAACTGTCGCCGCTAAATTCAATATCACCCACTGGATCATCATATTCATATCAACAGATATCTCCAGCTCCATCTGCAGCGGATCTGCCACAGAATTCCATGTCATACCAAAGAAACACAAACACCAATAACAACACTCTCACTCCAATATCAAACAATACGACACCTGATAAACCAAATGTTAATGCACAAGACGTGGCCAATTTTGATTGTGGGGTATGTTTGAAAGACGATTGTTTATGTGAATCGGTAGGATTGAAAACGAAGAAAGTGGACGTTGAACCTGATTTGCAAGTTCAATTATCGTCCTTCCAGCCCCAGGCTGCTGTTCCGTTGAACAAGAAACGGAAATTGAGAGTTATAAACGAGGATGATAAGGAGATAGATTTCACCACCCGCTTCACGATGAAAACGAAACCGATGCCCGATTTAAAGAAGCTTAGAAAATCAAAACAAGCACCTGCGTTTAATGAGGATTCTCCTATGGAAAATTGTGGGTTCTGCTCTGATGATACTCCCTGTGTCTGTCGAGAAGCAGCCAAAGAAGCAGCAAGGATTAACGATTCCTTGAACCGAGACTTGGGGCACGACCACGACCACGACCTCGACCACGAAGACAAGACATTGCCGCCATTGCAATTCAACAACCAGAATTCGATCTCCAATAACCTACCCAAGTCGTCATTGCCCGTGATGCATCCTGGTCCGTCTGTTGAAATACGAGAGATTACGAACTTGACAACAACAACATCAACAACAACGACCACAGCAGTGACGTCTGACACGCAGGTTGATGAGACGTCATCGGGGTGTACGGGGAACCCCGGCACGTGTCGACAGTGTCAGATGGACCCGATGTCGACGTTGTTCTGCACCACTGTCGCCAGCAAGAACGGTAGTGGCGTGGGCCTGGCTGAGCGGGACTCGCTATCGAAACCGTCGCCAGCACCGCCCACACCGCTGGCGTTGGTCAACAACGCGCCCAGCCCCGTGCCGCCGCCGCTTCTTGCGTCTGGCGCAAAGGACTCCAACGGCATCTTCATCCCCTGTGCCGATGCGTACAAGACATTGTCTCGACACAAGAAGTTCAACTCGGTCGATTTCAGCACTCTAGTGGGCAAGCTCACCACCCGGGGCATGCAGGTCGAGGTCCAGTCCGTGGCGAACGTGCTTAGAGAATTAGATAGACGAGTATATAATTGAGTAGATCTCAGGAATATAATGTTAAATGAATGTGCCAACATCGATACCGTAAAGTGTAATTATTTGATTTTTGGTAGTACCTAGCATACGTATTTGTGGTGTGATCAAGAGCGTAAGATGAATTTCAACATGAATTGAAGGTGCAATGTTGCTGTACGAGATCAAATTAAATTTCACTATAGTAGGTCATCCTCAAGCTGATGGTCAGACAGAACGCACCAATAGAACGTTAATACGACTATTGAGAAGCTTTGCGGATGGAAATGATAAAGGTTGGTTACGTAAATTAGCTATCACAGAGTTTGCATATAATGCTCATCAAAAGAGTATAAAAATGCTGCCATTCGAAGCTGATATTGGTTACATTCCAAAGTCAAATATGGATTCAAGTGTTCTACACTTACAACATGAAGCATCAAGGTCTATACCTAACGCAGCTAGAACTGGAGAGGACTTTGCAACACTACTTAGATTTCAAAAATTGTTGGTTAAACATAATTTAGCTGAGTCACAAGACAATGCGGAAGTTCAACACAATAAACGTGCAGAAGAATTACTATTAGCGGTTCAAGATGAAGTTTTGGTTCATAGAAATGCTCGCATTTTCAATTCCAATTTCAAATTTACGAAACAGAGTAACAAAACAGTGTCAGTCGAGTTTTTCCTGACAACCCAAACATATACGAGTTGGAGGTAGGAATTAGTCCAGATTACTCAAGAGCTTTCAACGTGAAACATTTAAAACCATACTTCAAAGATACTACTCATTTTATAACGGACCCACCAAAGAATCCGGAGTTTTTAAAGGTATTTGCTAGACGCGAACACATTAAAGAAATAATTGGTTATTATGCAGAAAAGACCTTGGTGTCGTGATCCAAATCATGCTACTATATTTGATGTTGATGAGGCAAGGCGAAATACTCCGCCAACGACTTGGAAAGAATTATTTGATAAATATCAAGAGAAGCTAGCATCAGCCGAAGAAGCTACTGGCTCAACGAACAACGTCAGTCCAATATCGATTTGAGTTCTACCTCATATCATTCAGTGTTATAGACCCCCCAGCTTCGTCTGTGAAGGTATTCACTGTAATTTTTTTTTTTTCAATACATACTATGGTTTTTCACTTTGTACCATTCATTTTTTCCAATTCGGTTTTTTCAAGCAGTTTACATCCTGATTGACGTTCTGCACATGCCTAACGGTACTCACACCTACTATCGGCGACGCAATCAGATGAGACGGTTCAATTCCATGCTACAACCATGTTTACACGGCTGCAAGACTTAGATCAAAGTGTTCTGTTACCTTCACCCTGATCCAGTGAGGACACTTGTTTTCAAAAAACTGGGGAAGATGTTAGCATTACCAGCCCATGGCTAGAAAGTAGCGCCTCGCTGACTATGCAATAACACTTAACCGATCTCCAGCATGGCCATGTGCAATCACATGTGCATAGAGAGTTAGGTTGCCTCGGTTCAGTATTAGTCCTGCCGAGGATCCACAGTGAAATTGTCTTCTGAATAGTTCAGCGGGAAGATTGGCAGTGAGGCCTCTGACTAATATAAATAGAGCATGAGTCCTCTAGGAATTTAAAGAATAATCTTCTCTGGATATATCTTATAGTTATACTTTATAAAGCCAATAAGAGGTATATTAAGCTACCAAATATAAGCAATATGGCTGAGTAGGTGTGTATGTAATTATTAATCTCGTAATGTATGCGGGACAGGTATCTCTTATTAGCTCTATACAGTATATAACTATAAAATATATCCAGACAAGATTATTCTTTAAATTCCTAGAGGACTCATGCTCTATTTATATTAGTCAGAGGCCTCACTGCCAATCTTCTTTTGTTGATGGCATTCTGCATTTGAGTGACGTCCCTTTGGGTGAATCTTGCAATGATCCTTCTTATCCTTACCATCACCTTTGTCGTTGCCTTTGTCGTTGCCTTTGTCGTTGCCTTTATTGTTGAGCAGTATCTTCATCAAGTTGTTCGATTTCAGTAATTTCCTGAATCAGGGTCAGGACTCGAGTCATCGCCTTGTATCTAGGATTAACATTTTGTCTGAGTGCTTCCAAAATGTTTTCCTTGTCCTCCTTAACTTGAAGTGGAAGACGCATGTAAAGTGATAACCATTTTTTTATAAAACTGTTCCACGGGTAACTCCCTTGTTTTAAAGTGGTGATCTCACCAAGCAACATGGAATCTAAATTACTTGGTCTAAAAGCTTCAGCAAACTTTTCTAAAAATTTTGGAACCGTAATTAAAGGAGTAGACAGTAATTACCTTCTTCATCTCGTTGTCGTATACGACTTGTCAATTAATGGACCAATAGCTGAATCAAACCAATCTAAAGCAAAACCTGTTAAATGTTTTCTGGCGGCAACCAGGATGTCGTTTGGGGCTAACTCGGTCAGATTTTGACGATGTTCACGTAAGTCAGCCATAATCAAGTTTTGGAATCTTTGAAATTCTTTCTTGTCTGAACCGTTAAATTTACTTGAAAATTCACCTGGATTTTACCAAATCTACCATCTCTTGGAGTAAACCCTTTACCATTTCTTCCACCGTTTCTGTCTTACCTAAAGCATTCTCTGAAATTTAGAGTTCAAGTGGATCTAATATATAATGTACATTCACATAATAAAACAAGCTACTTAAATCCATGAACCTGGCATGGCGGATGAGGTCGAAGTGTTTGCAGCTTCTTCTTCCTCTTCAGCAAAATCTCCACCACTAGTATGAGTTGCAGCTCCAGCGGTGTTTGAAAATTTGGTTTCATGGATGTTTTTATCTAAACTCGATTCAGATTGGTTGTTGTATGCATTGACAGCATCGGCAGGGTATGCGTTTGACCCTTGTAAATGGCTCGATTGTTGTTGCACACCAGCAGATCTAGGTTGCTCGCCTTTTGCAGCATAAGGCGATGACGTTGAATCCACAGCTGGTTGCTTGGTCGATGGAACTCCTTGTGGATATGGAGGTTGAGCGGATGTCGCACCTCCTGCCAACCCAGTACCTTCTTTGTTTGAAGTACGTTTTGGTTCAATTGCCAAATCTGGGTAATGAGCTATTTCATCACCATTTTCATCCTTGACTATACCTGTGCTAGCATCGACTTGGATCTCCTTGACGTTTGCAATCACATGAGAATGGGTCTTTTGTAATCTCTTGACTGCAGTTTCAGCAATTGTGGTGGCAAGTGCATTATCCTTGATACCTTTGACATTGACAAATATTTCTTCGTTTGCATGTTTTGCTGACTTGGGTGTGGTTTGTTGTTGGCCATGACTAGAAGCAGCAGTAGCAGCAGCAGCAGCAGCAACAGCACCAGCACCAGTGGAGGACGAAGTTGCTTCTGGTGATCTAGTAGATGAAACGTTTCTTCTTGCAGCTTCGGCTAATCTTTGTTTTGCAGCTTCATGATCATTGGAAGTTTGAGCTTTTGGATCCAACGCAGTCTTTTTACCAGCACCATCACCTCTGTATGAAGTATCTTCTAAACCACTTGTGTATCCAGCAGCTCTTGATTGACCGTAAGTTTGTGATGGATCAACAGCAGTTTGTTTACCAACACCATCACCTCTGTATGAAGTATCTTCTAAACCTGTTGTGAATCCGGCAGCTCTTGATTGACCGTAAGTTTGTGACGGATCAACAGCAGTTTGTTTACCAACACCATCACCTCTGTATGAGGTATCTTCTAAACCACTTGTGTATCCAGCAGCTCTTGATTGACCATAAGTTTCACCAAGTCCACTAGTTTCACCAGCTGCACTTTTATCACTTGGATGATCAGCCTTGTAGATTTCTTTAGTATTTGCATTGATGACTAATTTGCCACTGGTCAAGTCGACACCTTTTTCATCTAATTTCTTTGATGCTTTCTTTGCAGTTCTCAATGCTTCTTCTTTATCATCAATTCCAATGACTTCAACAACCAAGTTGTCTTTTGAGTTATCTGCGTGTCTGTCATGAGCTTCCTTCTCCTCAACCAACTCACTGTTTTTGTCAATTGGCGCATGCAAACCTGAATGTTGTTGATGGACCTTGTTAGCTTCGTAGCCTAAACCAGCGGCTCCTAAACCAGCACCACCAATAACTGCAGCTTCTCTGTTGGAAGTTCCATATTGATGTTGGATTCTTGAATCTTTTTCATTCTTCTTTTCAAGACTGCCTTTAGCATGACCGTGTTGATAAATATCTTGTTTCAATTTACTGTCAAGGCCAGATGATTCTTGTGCTGATCCATGGTCATAACCATGTTGATACAATTGATTCTTAGTAGCTGGGTCTAATGTAGTAGTGTTGGCTACACTTTTGTTGTGAGCCTTACCTTTGTCATAACCATGAGCATACAATTCCTTTTTGACAGCTGGATCCAATTCTTTATGTGACTCGCCTTTTGCATATCCAAGCTCGTATAATTGTTTTTTCGTTGATGAATCTAGACTGTGTTGATGAATATCGTCAGCAACTTTCTTCTTCGTATCTGTTGAACCTAAGACAGTACCAGGAACCAAACCAGCACCAGATGGAACAGCTTCACCAACACCATGGTTTGAGTAAGCGTCGTCTTCAGGTTTAGTGTCTGGAACAGGTTCAGTAGTGTTGTAAGCTGCGCCAGCTACACTTTTGTTATGTGCTTGACCTTTATCATATCCATGGTCATATAATTGTTGCTTAGTTGATGAATCCAATTCTTTGTGTGATTTACCTTTTTCGTACCCAAGATCATACAATTGTTTCTTAGTTGAAGCATCCAAAGATTCATCAGTTTTTGATTTAGATCCAGCACCAGCACCAACAGCAGTACCAGCAGAATTTTTATCATCAACCTCTTTTTCAACTTCCTTACCAGATTTCTTTTCTTGTGGGGTTCTGGCATCACCTATACTTTCTTTGAGCTGGGAATGCCTCGCCGAAGGTATCCCACTCGGCAAAGGTTGGACATTGTCACCTGAGATTTCAGCTGAATTTTGACCTGAAGTTTCTTCATCGACTGAAACACCTTTATGAGCAGATCTGTTCTTGATTGAAGGATCAGCTTCTTCTGCAACTTCAATCAATGAAGTTTTTGGATTGGTGAAACCACGTTTTTTGTTCCATGCAGCAACGTCATCTTCAGTTTCTTTAGCTTGTCTTTGACTAGCGGCTTTTTTATCCTCTTCATCATCATCATCAGGAGTGATTTCTTCCTTTTGTTCTTTCAATTCAGCCTTGTCACCTTTATGAGCGGCCAACTTTTCAATACTTGGATCAGCTTTTTCTGCTTCTTCAATCAATGAACCTTTTGGATTAGTGAAACCATGTTTCTTGTTCCATTCAGTGACACTGTCTTCAGTTTCTTTAGCTTGTTTTTGACTAGCGAGTTTTCTTTCTTCTGCATCAACAGCTGGCTCACCTTCTTCTTCAACTTCCAACTCTTTTTTACTTGTCTTATGAGCTGGTAATTTTTCAATTTCAGGATCAGCTTTTTCAGCATCTTCAATTAATGAATCTTGAATATTGTAATCAGATGGAGACTCATTTGTACCTTTAGAACCACCTTTCAAATAACTGAAAGCACCACCAACGGCAGCACCTGCAGAGGCCAAATAACCAGGGTTTTCAGAAGATTCTGGTTTAGTCAAAGATTCATCTCTTGGAACTTGATCTTTACTAGTTTTGTCACTGATTGGTTGTGTTTCTTCTTTGACATCTTTAGTACCAAGTTTGTGACTAGGTTCTTCGGTTTCAGTAGTGTCTTTATTTGAGCTGAAATAACCAAGAGCTCCTCCAACAGCTGCACCAGCAGAAGCTAAAATACCCGACGATTGTGAATCTCCTTCTGGTTTAGTCAATGATTCATCTCTTGGAACCTTATCTTGACTTCTTTCGATATTCTTAGATTCATCAACAGATTTTGTGTGAATGTATCCTCCTGATGGTTTAGTCAATGATTCATCAGTTGGAACTTTTTCATTTTCACTCTTTTGTTGACCGGCAGCATAAGCTTCGTTCAATGTTTCTTTATCGTTTGATTCAGTCTTGTTACCTAAACCAACAGCACCTAAAGCAGAAGCAATGTAACCTTGGTTTGAAGATGGGTTTTCATCATAAGCCTTTTGTTGTCCTGCCTTGTAAGCATCTTGCAATAATTGTTGGTGACCTTCTCTAGCATTGTGAACTTGATTATAACCAAATACACCAGCAGCAGTGGCAGCAGCAGCACCAACTGCATATTTAGCACCATCGACTAAATCATGACCATATTGTTCACCAGATTGATAAGTTTGTGAAGGTTCTGTAGAAGCATTTTTTTGTGATTCTTTTGAAATAGATTCATCATCCTTTTGTGCATCTTTTGTACCTTGTTGATAACCAACGGCATGAGCTTGAGTAACTGTATCTTCTTCAGGATGAGATTGAGTAGTTTTAGTTTGAGAAGCACCCCAAATATCAGTACCTTGTTTATGACCAGCATCATAAGCTTCTTTTTTGATTTGAGTGGCATCAACATCATCATTAGTTGCTTTATTGAAACCTAAATAACCAGCAGCAGCAGCAACGGCACCAGTGGCAGTTGCTAATACACCAGTTTCTTGATGAGTTGAAGGAGATGTAGCTTGGTTGATTGAATCAAGTTGTTGTTTGTCACTAGTTTCTTTATCAAGTTTACCTAAATTCTTTGAACTAATGTGTTCACCTGTTTCAGTGTCAATAAAAGCTTCATCATCGTCATCATCTTCCAAGTCGGCCAATTTTGGAGTTCTAATAGGTTCATCAGTGACTGCATATCTTGAAGCGTTGCTTGGATCATTTCTCAACTCCTTGATTCTAGCATCGGTTTTGTTAATTTGTTGGTCAAGATCAGAAATTCTTCTATCATCTGAATATCCGGCAGCAACACCAGCACCAGCACCGGCAGTAACACTTGATAATGGTTGACCAAAATGATCAAACTGTTCTTCTTCTTTTTCAGTTGATTTCTTTTCCAATTGTTTTGGTTGTTCATGTTTAATACCATTTTTGGATAAAATACCAGAAACACCTTCTGGATTATAAGCAGATTTGTTTTCTTGATGAATTGCATTCTTATCAATAGATTCATCTCTAGTTGGACCACCAATTTGTTGGGCACCTGCAATCGATGGGTTTGATTGTGCATCATATCTACCTTTTTTGTTACCTTCTTTATAAGCTTCTTGTTTGATTTGTTCCAATTCTTCTTGCTCCTTATCTTGTTGTTGATAAGCTGCTGGTTTAGTCTTTAATTGGTCATAATCAGTGACATGTTGCTTAGTTTGTTCATTATAAGAACCTGGATCTAATGTGGCAGCACCTAAAGTACCACCTTGAGTGTCTTTTGGATCAAAAAACTTACCATGACCACTTGTTTGTTTGGCACCATCTGAATATTGTGGGTGGTCATTATCCAAAATTGAACCCTTTTGCTGATTGGTAGCGACGACCGAAGGATCGGTTGGACTTTTTTCATTTGAGTAATCACCGGGGATTTCATGATCCAAAGGTTTTCTTGATCTTCTTGGAGGAGTAGAGACAACACGACCAACTGAAGATTCGGCAATTGCACCACCGGAAGCAGAAGAAGTGCTTGAAGTTTTTCTATGACCAGTAGAATCTGCTGTAGCTGTACCAACAGAGGTAGAATCTGGATATTTGCCTGTTTTGTGTTTGACGTGGAACAATTTTTCACCTTCTTGATAAGCTTGTTTCAAGATACTTTGGTGGGAAGAATCACTAGCTGCATTAGATGATTTTCCACCGGTAGCACCGCCAATACCAGCTGCATTAGTATTGTGTTTGTGGTGAAAGAATTGGTGACCTTGTTTGTAAGCTTCATCTAGGATGTTTTGATGGGAAGCATCAGTTTTAGTAGAAGTTGTAGATTGAGTTGGAGATTGCGTTGTAGGTTGAGTTGTGGACTTTGAATTTTTGGAGTCCTTTTTAAAAGTGTTTTTCAATTTGTTAAAGAATTTACCTTCTGAGCTACTCATGGTGTAGTGATGGGCAAGTGAAGAATAATACTGTTATAGAATTGAATGGGGAAAGCAATGGAAAAAGAGAGAGGGAGAATTATATATATAGAATGGCAATAAAAATATGTTTGCTATTTACCCAATTTCATGTTCCACTCCTTTTGCTGGGGTCATCTATTCCACAATTGGACACTGCTACAACTACACAGTTTGCAATAGACACATACCATTTATATATATATATATATATATATATATATTGTACACTATCTACACGTACTCAATTGGTGAATTGGTGGTGCAGACTGTTGCAACAGCATTAGCAACCAAAATGATGTTGCTATACAACCAACACTCTCAAGGGCTTATTACAGTTGCAACCACTCTACTTCTACATTATTACTATTGCTACTCTACATTCACTACTACTCTAGCCACCTATTCCACTTCCACAATCTCTAATGCTGGTGGTTGTTGTTTGGCAATCCACACTTGAATCCACATGCACGACTACTTAATTTCCAATGTCACATTGCATCATTTATATTCAGGTGGGTTATTGTTTTTATTATATATCAATCTACTCACTAGCCACTCCAAGCTTTCCTTCAACCCTTCGTTCTCCAACACAGACACAGGAAGCAACTTCGAGTCGGTGGCCTCCAACTCACTCACCAATTTGATAAACACGCCCGTTTTCAACGACACCAAGTCAATGGCTTGCGGTAAATCCTGTTTGTTGGCCAACATCAATATCGGCACATTCATCACACCTTCCTGGTTATCTTCGTCTAGCAACATCCAACTGTCGTCGTGTGAAATCTCTATCAAAGTTTCGTAACACTCTTGAAACCGCTGGCTGTCGGTAGAATCAATTATGAATATGATGCCATGGCATTGTTTGTAGTACCTCGACCACATGTTTCGTAATGACTTCTGACCCCCCAAATCCCAGAACTTCAAGTTGATATTTTTAAACTGAGACGCCAATGGCGAGGCAGAGTCAAGTGGCTCGTATTTGACGGTGGTTGTATTTTGTCCAACTGTGGGCAAAATTCTCTTTGTTTTCAATATATTTACAGAATTCACTGGTGGTTCATCTTTGTTGCTTTTGTCTCCCGAAGACGGATACAACAACTTTATATGCTCGAGGAAAGTGGTCTTGCCTGCATTGTCCAACCCCAATATTAGTATATTGTACTGCTCTCGTTTTGTATATTGAGTGTACAACGACGATGCTAGGTGAAACATCTAGTGGTGGAAAAGTAGCGGTGCACGACCTAAATTTGGATGTTGACTTTCTGACCGGTTATTAATTGTTATTGTTTTGCTACCTGAAATTAGATTTCGGAAATAATCTTTAAAACAGAGAATGAAATTGCAAATGTTTTGAACCCGAAAAAACAATTTAATATTTTTTAAAGTAGCAAGTTTTGGAAATTTGGTGGTGGTTGTTGTCGCGTTTCTGTTTCTTCGACATGCACTAAGATTTTCATCCCATTTGCGAAAACTGAAGCTGAAAAATTTTTTATAATAAACCATTTCATTCTATTTGTATGTACTTCAATCAAGATGATGAACATTTGATAGGGACAACTGAGTTTCTACATTGAAGATAGTTGTGTTATTAAAGATAGTAGAATAATAACTTATCTGATACTTGATTTTGTATATTGGTACTAACTTTGCTAGATATTCTTTTTGGTATAATTTGTCTTACCAACATATATATAGGATACGATAAATATAAACCATGAAATTATGACCAACAACGTACTGGCTATGTACAACCATGAATTGGTGATATCCCATGATCTTTTATACTCGTCATTGGCCAAGTGTCTAACCGTGACCACTTGATCGTCTTTTAAATATGATTTACCCAATCTTTTGTAATCAAACTCAAACGTAAACATCCCATGATGATCTGGAACTGTAAAGTTGACATAGTAAGCGTATGTGTCCAAATTTGAAGAATCTTCGCTTGAGCTGACAGCGCCTAATGGTTTCAAATTTAATCTTTGATATGGGTCCAACATCTTGAATGATAATTGTGGTAAATCAGCTTCATTTTTAATTTCATATGGCACCCATTCTTCATTTTTGTATTCGGAAATTCCAACCGTGTAAACAACATCGTCCTTAATTCTGTATAATTTTGGATTTGGTTTATCTGGATGTTCAAGGTTTATATGTTGAGCAAACTGTAATTTCAACTTGCCTTCTTGTTGGAAACACCATTTATACAATGAAGATTCACTTAATAAATCAATTGAACCAATCCATAAGACTCTTGCATTGTTCAATCCTTGGAATCCCACTGATAAATACCCTTGTTCACCAAACGTCCAAGTTGATTCTTGATCAATAGATTCTCCGATTTTGTTAGTATACCCGGTTTCACTAGATTTCAAAATTGGCTGTAATAATTGGTTATTCGATATCAAACATGAGCTTCCTTCATATGAGATCTCAGGCACAGTTGATAATATGTTATTATTTTCAACCAAATTGTTTGAATTCAAATTCGAATTGAAATGGTCAATGTATTTGTACCCCTTTGGTGATGGATATATGCCTAATTGATTTAAAAATGATGTAAAGTAATCTGGTAAGTTTGCTTTTGAGTCTCCCACAACCAAGAAATTACCACCTTCATTCAACAAGTTTAATAAATTATGTTGATTCAAGTTTTGTTTATTACCAATTGATTTCTTTGATGTTGGAAATAATACAACATGATCAAACTTTGGAAACTGTTGATAAAACAAGGAAATGTCTTCGTCGTTGTAGTCACTAATTGTCACTTCGAATTTGGAGTTCAAATAGTTTATAAAGTTCTCTGTGAGAGTGTTGTTCAATTGGACCAATTCGGGATCATACAACACCAAGGCATGGGCCTGGAATGCAGCGACAGCATTGACTGCAGTCAACAACACACTGAATAGTACAAACAATTGGTTCATTATGGTGTGGAAATTAAAGAAAAAAATATTGGCGAGATTGCAAATTAATTTTTCATCATAACCCATGACGTGTCTACAATGCAACCAACAACACAGATGTAGATAGAGATGTATGATAGACGGATCCAACGTAATAGTCGTTCAATTACATAGAGTGTAGATTTCTATCTCTCACCCATTTCTCACAGAAAAATTCTTCACCAATGACTTTGAAAATTAAAGTAGAGTTTCTTGGTGGGTTGGATATCATATCAAAACATGTCAAACAGCACAAATGTGTCTTGCCGTACGAGGAAAGTGAAGCAACAGTTAAAGATCTAATCAGTTACATCACAAATCATATAATATCCGATCCAAAAGATATTCCTGTGTTTATTGAAGATGGCACCGTGCGTCCAGGAATATTGGTCCTCATAAATGATACAGATTGGGAGTTAGAAGGCATGGAAGATTACGTTATTGAAAATGGTGATGTGTTTACATTCACAAGTACTTTACATGGAGGTTAGATAGGTATTAATCTACATCCCAATAATCCTTGACCATCCCAATCGTTTGTGGGTGTCAAATTAATATGTATGACTTCTTCACCTCTCTTGAGTTGGACTTCGATTTTTTGATCAATGTTCGATTTAACAATAGGTGTTAGTTTTGTTAGGTTGTTATGATTCGATGCATGGATAGTTTTATTGAATAATATAATCAAATCACCTTCTTTCAATCCTGATTTATCAGCTGGTCCATTTGATACAACTTGTTTGACTTGAGCAAATGGTATAGTATACTCTTTTGTAGGTTCCTCAACATTGGAACCTTTTCTGTTTTTAAACTCCTCAATCATTTTATCATTCAATAAACCAATAATTAATTTATCATCGTTTCTCAATCGAATAACCCGTATTCTTAACAACCTAATAGATACAACGTCAATATCGTTTCTTGGAAACCCATCAATCACCAATTCAGTGTTCATATCAGCATTGTATTTATTCTTTAATAAATCAAATATCAAATTCAATTGATTTTCAATATCTTGTTTTATCTGTGATAATTGATTGAATGTCAATTTTCCAAACTGATCGGAATCGTATTGCTTGAACAAAGTTGAATCCAAATTCAAGGAATCCATTAATCCATTGAATGATGATTCATCTACATCTGAATCGTTAATAGTCATGGAGAAGAAAAAAAAATGTGTGTATTTTATTTTCATGTACGTTGATTGACACTACTTTCAGCTATACTCGCTGCGTAAGAATAAGTACTAACAGCTTCAACGTCATCGTCTTCGTTACCTTCACTAATCTCTTTCCATGAAGCTATGGTCAACATTACAAACCCAACAATCACCAAAAAATCACCAACCAATTGCTGGAAACTCAATTTGTTCCCATACAATACCCATTCGACAATTCCAATGACAAATATAGTGGTCAAAGAACTAACCGATGATAACACTGGACTTGTCAATGCCATCAACGATAAAAATGATGCACTAAACGTAAGATTACTAATGATGGATCCTCCAATATAAGCCCAAATCAATTTCGTGTCTTTGCCATAATTGAACAAATTAAACTCGTGAATACCTAATAAATGTACAATTGTAACCCCGGTGATTAGTATCAATAATGTGTATAATCCAAAAAATGTCATTATAAAGTTTGCAAATGTCAGTTGACGTCTTGGAGTTATAATTTTTGTTAAATGTTCAGGTATACAAAGGTATTTCTTGTACAACACTTCATAATAACCATATAAAACAGCTCCGATTGAAATAATTATATTGCCCCAGAATCTATAAGGATAAGGTTTGTCTTCAGTGGATAAATCATCTTTGGAATACGCGACTTGGAACACCCCAATCAATGCAATCACAACCGATGACACTTTCAACCATGAAAACTTTTCATTTAATAAAGGTATGGCAAATGCATACGCTGTGAAGGCGGAACAATTATATATAGCTGTGACATCTGCAGGATAAGTCATTGACATTGCCCCGTACCATGTGAACCCAGCAATAGTTAGTACTGTAGTGATGATCAAAGCCTTAACCATTATATACTTTATAGACGGCGTGGTCAAAAATGAAGATATACACTTTCTGATTGAACTTGAAGATGATAAATGAGGTGATTCATCAATTAATTGATTTAAAAATTTAGTGGTACGATTGTCATTCACATTTGATTCGTAAATCAAGATAGATGTATGATAGACATTATGAAACTGTTTGATCAATGATTTCTTGTAATATTTGAAATATGTAATGTTGCTCACAGGTAATTCTTGTTCAGTTAATAACCCAGTATTTGAATCTGATCTTTGATACTGATTTGCTGAAGCAGTTTTGATCTTTAATTTTCTAAATCTGGTCACGGTTTTAAGTAATGATATTAGGATGATTTGTAATGGCCATAACAACCACCAAGAGCCGTGTGTGACGGTTAACAATATGACGGGTTCTGAAAATTTCAATTTATAAGCTTGAGAAGTGAACTCAGTTTGTAGGACAAAAGAAGCCAAAGAAAGAATAAACAATATAACAATAAAGATAATCTTGGTTTTTGAAGTGGCATGAAGACTAGCTTCTGAGTGGGCCTCTTGTTGTAAATTTGTTATTGTCATAGCAAATCATAAAAAGATGTTGATAGAAAAACAAAATTTAAAACTGTGCTAATCTTGTGCAATTAGTTGATGATTTTTTGTATACAAAAAGAAATTTGTGACCGAGTAAATAGAATATCTTTTGTATATCTGATTGTCTACTGATTTGGTTGTAGGCTTTGACTGTGTTGGTTTGGGGAAATTCTACAGACACATCACACTTGAAAACATGCTACCAACAGCTATGCAAAGAACTACCCAAAAGAATGTTAATCTTTGTGTGACTTAAACTTAGTTTTATAGAAATGGATCTTGTCATGACCAAAAACCGTAGAAATGTGTATTCTATCCTTGTGTGTAATCAATGACTATGTTTTTGTGTACTTGGAACAATAAAAATTTGCAACCAAATATCAACGCAGTTGTAGATTAGTCATTCAAATCAAACTATCAGTAAAATCTTTTTTGGGATCGACTACACTAATAATCGCAGAAGAGATACGAAAATATCAGTACTTTAAATATATAAATTAATGGTAGAAGTAATCACTGGCGCAGTTTCTAAAATTAGTGAGACAAAAGCGTATTGATTGAAAGGTACCAAATTATTGATACAATACAATGTTGTATATAAACAAGTACTAGATCACACCATACTGCAGTGTTTCTCAATAGTGGTGAACATTGATTAGGAAAAGTGTACATTAGCCAACATCACACTATCCACATATACCTGTGCGTGTACCGTTGATCAAATATAATGCGTAGAAATCCACATTCAGTGTTTATGGAGTAATTTAGGAATGCTACCAAATGTTAAGTGGTATTTGAAAAATATCAAGCTTTGCCCTCAAGCCTAGTTTTAAAAAGTAATGAAAAGTTTTGGAAATTTTCAATTTAATTCCGGATGCAATAATCTTGATTTTTTTGTAAAATTTTTGAGGTATGAACGACGATTGCAAAATGCTTGTATAACTAAATGACAATCTTTACTCTAACGTATCTACATGATGAGTTGTAAAGATTTAGCAGCCAGTATGTGTCTAAATCCCTATTAACAATATTTGTATTAAAGTTATTAAAAAGTATAAAATGTATATTAAATATTCGATTACCGATAATCCAGATTGCCCTTCATATTTAGGATATTAAGGCCTATTTAAATTTTTTTTTTTTTTTTTCTTCTTTCGACATATATTTAACTAAGTCATCATCGGGTCGTCTATTTACCGAAAGTAAAATTTTTCAATTAAAGTTATGACACAAAGTCATAGTCTTCAATATACCTCTTCTTTTTTAGAAGGTCAGATGTTATTTCACCATTCTTGTAGAATGGAAATTAAATTTGATTGAATCTAATGGTTTTGTCAATAAATCAGCTATTTGATCATTTGTTGAAATGAATGATAAATCGATGTAACCTGTTTGAACGAACTGCCTGGCATAAGCAATTCTGATATTGATATGTCTTGTCCGTTTATTGAAAGATTCCTGTTTTAATATTTGTATTGCAGATGTTGAATCTGTTGCAATACGAGTTGATTGAAACTCTTCTTTGTATATAGTTTCAATTAAACTCTTGATCCAAATTTCATGTTTGATGCCTTCAGAAATTGAAACTAATTCACTTTCCGCAGCACTTGCTGTTACTAGTTTATTTGCCTCACAGGACCAAGCTATTCAGACACTGATTTTTTCGAATCTATTTTGTTTTTTGTAAGGTTATAAATTAACGTATAAGCTTTCTACGTCACCAAAGGTTTGTAACATTTTAGATTTGAATTTACCAGAAACAAGACTTACACGGTCAAAATCAAGAACTCTTGGACAACATATTGGTGAAGAAAATAGAATAGAAGAAACATCAAATGAATCGACTGATGATAGTGAAGAAGATATTTTAAATACTGAAGATGAAGATGAAGATGAAGATGAATCAATTGATACAGTAAAAAACTTACAAGAAGAACAACAAAAACAAGAAGAAGAAGAAGAAGAAAAACACAAGCAAGAACAAGAGCAAGAGAGAAAACAAAGATTGAGAAGAATACTCCAAGAAGCAAAACAAAGAGATGCTGATCTGTTAAAGAATTTGTTACTTGCACAAAAAGAGAGAGAGAAAGAACTCGAAATACAAGAAACGCAGAAGAGACTACAAGCACAAGAGAGGGAGTTCTGACAATTTACCAGTGAATCGCACCAAAAAAACAAAACATTTTAGAAGAGACGCAGGTAAGGATGAAATCAAACAACTGGGTAAGGATGTAATAAACGACTGGGTAAGGATGTAAACAGTAGTATAGGTAAATAACTAGGTAAGGATGCCATAAACGCAAAAGCTAAGCATTTAAAGCAGAATTGAGCAAGAGAGGGATAAGGAACTTCAAGCACAAGCAAAATTAGCACAATATGAACGAGACAAATACGCTGCTGAAAGATCTCAACAAGCTGCTAAACAAGCTCAACAAGCACATGAAGCTCAAAAAGCTGCTAAAAAAGCTAAACAAGATGAAGAAAAAGCTAAACAAGATGAAGAAAAAGCTAAACAAGATGAAGAAAAAGCTAAACAAGATGAAGAAAAAGCTAAACAAGATGAAGAAAAAGCTAAACAAGATGAAGAAAAAGCTAAACAAGATGAAGAAAAAGCTAAACAAGATGAAGAAAAAGCTAAACAAGATGAAGAAAAAGCTAAACAAGAAGAAAAAGCTCAACAAGCTGCTGCACAAACTGAAAAAATAAACAAACTTGAAAAAGAATTAGACATTATAAACAGAATGAATAATAATGATATTAAAGGAACCAAGAGAAAAAGTGATGAAGAAATTGATTTTTTACGATTCAAAGGTGAAGACAACTTAAAACATCTTATCACAAGAAGAAGATTACATAAACATCTTGGAAATATCAATAAACTTTTACAATTTGAAAATTTCAAGACCTTCATTCGTAATTTTTTTATTCAAAACCCATATTGTTGGTAATAATTTCATCTTTTCATCAACTAATGTTTCTTGCCAAGTATGATTTGATATTAAAGTGTTGTATTCATTTTCAATTGCATGGAACCAATCTTGACGATTTTCAGATTGTAAAAGTTTATTGATATTTCCAAGATGTTTATGTAATCTTCTTCTTGTGATAAGATGTTTTAAGTTGTCTTCACCTTTGAATCGTAAAAAATCAATTTCTTCATGAGTTTCTTTGATTGACCTTGGAATCTAAATGAAAAATTTTTCAAAAACAATTTCGGTTCTCAAAAGTGATTTGAAACAGCTTCAGAACTGGACTGTGATAATTCAAGGTGCTGTTAACGACAATTAAACCGGAAACAAAACTACTTGCAAATTTATTCTTGGGCTACTTAAACTGTGTTCAATGAAATATTTATCTCTGCTGCAGAATTGTGGATCTTGTGTTCTTACAAAGTACTCACCAAGTATTGCTGACCATTCTTACTCAAAATAAGGCTGCTGAAGAAATTTTGATTGTTTTGAATGCAGATACATACTTTATTTATGCTTTGACGTTTTTGTGTCTAATTGCACCTATACAGAAATTTCGGGTTAGCTCCACGCATTCATTACATAGCTTAGTACACGCATCGTGCTACCTAGTTACAAGGAGGTAGAAATAGCAGCTAGGCGTAATTGTTTCTAATTATATATCACTTCTTATTTGAAATTAGCCTACTATATAGTTATCGATCATTACTAAAACACTTGACCGTTAAAAAGCATATATAAAAATATTAAAGATAGACTGGCTAGAAATTCCAATGCCTCCAGTAGTCATGTTTTTGTTAGTCCCTATGGTTTGCCTATAGTGGGTTTGAATCGAAGCTGGTTTGATGGTGTCTTATCTTAGGCTGACGTCCTCCTCCCATCCCTTTTACGGCAGAACCATTTTGTAAAATTCTGTCAACTTAAAAGTTGGAGCCGCGCTTGATCAATGATATCTATGTGGATGTTATAAATTTGTATATTAATCACTATCACTTTCGTACTCCAGTTCTGATTGTTTCTCCATTTCTATATAATATTGTCGAGGTATAACCAATCCTTTTTCAACAAGATTGATTCTGGGCTGTAGTCTTGGAAGAATAATATCCAATACTCTTTCCTTTGTCAATAAATCATCTACAAACTCATCCACGTATGTTAATTTATAATTAATCGGCTGCTTCAAATGATTAAACTCGGGAGTTTTCAACCTCCTCCTTATTTTCCTATAATCTTTTAAATACAAGTCATATATTTTGTATACTTCTTCGCTTGGGTAAACCAACCTAACGTAAAACAACGTCAATACCGTCAAATACTTGAATTGATTAAATTGTAATTGATTTAAATACACCTCAATAATCTCTTTTGAAGGCTGCAACTGTAATAATCTGAATAGACATGATAAAAACGCACTTGGTTTATTATCAACGCCACCAATGTATTTAACATGGTTTATAACCACTGGCAAAATGGTTGATTCATTGGTCAAATACAAATGTTGTTTATAAAATATCGATTCTTGAATTCTATGTCTGATTATTGGTTCTATTAAATCCGACTTGTTCACTACGATTCTCAAGTCATTATAAATTGGTTGTTTCTTATGAGAAAAATCTTTATCCATCAATCTACAAAAAATTATTGTTTTTTCCTTCACTTTATCAATGTCTTTTAAATTACCCTTTGATTTGAAATCCATTCAAGATTCCTTACCCACCGTTGATCAAGTCAAACAATCCTTCAACAAGACCTCTGATCAACTCACCAAGTCAATTGAGCCGTTTACTTCCAAAACTACTCAATACATTTCTGAACAATTGAAACAAGTGCAACAGTTGGCAAACATTGATTCAAATGTGGAAGTTAGTCAGTTGCCGGAAGATTATTTACAATTGGAGGCCAATTGTGATTTATTATTGAAGTTGTACACTGAATTGATCCAAACTACAAACGATACATTTGGTAAAATCAGTTATGATTATCCACCAGGCAATTACGCCATCAATAAAATCAAAGATGCAAACTATTCAAATTTGATCAATTCCAAATACCAACAATTGAAGAACGTTTCATCTCCACAAGAATTGGAAAAGATATTATTGGGTTCTGAAAATGAAGAAGTTGCAGTACAAACATTACCAGATTTATCAAAGACTTTATTTGGCCATATATCTCAAGTTTGTTTGAAACATAGTCAAGAGCTCGAACAGTCTAAGAACTCAACCAGTTTTGCTTTATTGCAAATATCAAACATTTATCAAGAAATTGCTTCTGCTAGATTAGACCAAGATAAGAAAATCATGAAGTTAAATTCAAGTTTACACGAAATTTTGGATCAACAGTTTATCAAAGTTAATGAATTGAGGAAAAAAGTTTACTCAACAAGACATGATTTTGATATCATTAGATCGAAATATGAAAAGGAAGACCCTGAAAATGAAGAGTTGATTGCAAAAGAAGATGAATTGGTGAACTCTACTGAAGTTGCGGTTTTGGAAATGAAGAAACTATTGAAACCATCGAAAAACATTGATTTATTAAAGATATTGATCCAAGCTCAAAGAGATTACTTCCAACTTGGGTTAACCAAATTAGATAGTTTGTTAGATAGTTTAGGTAAGATTCCTGATGATGAAGAATAAATTGTATAGCGAGAAAAAAAAAAATACACTCCAGTAACAATATGTCTGATGAAACAAAGTCCCAAATACTACAACAAGAGTACAACAAATCACAAGAAATCATAGCACAGTTGGACCAACAGCTTGCCACTGTGTCGGCCCAACTACAAGAACATGCAATTGTAGATCAAACTTTATCATCCATACAGCCTGAAAAAAGAGTCAATCGAAAATGTTTTAAAATGATTGGTGGTGTGTTGGTTGAAAAGACCATTGACGAGATAATCGTCATTTTGAATGATGAAATTAAACAACTCAACAATCAAAGAGAATTGCTTGGCAAGGAACTCGAGCAGAATAAGAATAAATTACAAAGTTGGATCACATCAAATAAAATCAAAGTTGTAAAAAGTTAATAATCATTCACGTATAATAAATATATAAATCAAACAGATATAGATTGGGCGTAGCTTTGTCTTGCTTCTGAGTTCTTACCACTGTCTCTGTTTATGGCTTCCCATTTGGGTTCATCTTTGAACAAACGAACAGCTGTGACCTGTTTCAAATCATCAGTCAAAGTGAATCTGTGATAAATCCCAGCTGGCAAGATCAATAGATCGTGTTGAGACAATTTTGTTCTAATCCATCTATCGTTTTTATCTCTAACATCGAAATAACCTTCACCTTCAACAATGTATCTAATCTCTTCATCATCATGGTAATGTTCTTTGTAAAACTGTTGCATCTTGGCATTATACGCTTCTATGTCGTTGTTGAAAGCTGCAAGGTTCAAGTTAACCACGTCTCTATTCTTGTATTCTCTTTCAGTAGCCAAAGCGTCCAAGTCTTGTTGGGTGGTGATTTTCTTGTAGAAAACGCCAATTTTAGATAACTGGTCAAATGACACTGGCTCACCTGAGTTGTGGGCTTCGGTGAAGTTATCCAAAGTGTCCTTGTTGTCGTGATAGTATACTTCAACCATGGTGTGGAGTTTAGAAAATGTATTTTCTGGCCCATGAGGTTTAAATTGGGTAAGAAACCACACTTTGGACCCACATGTGACTGACGCTCATTGTTTAAAGTTAAATCAAGCCCCAACAAACATAACTAGTACATAGTCACACTTGAACAGCAAGATGACTCAAGAATGTTGGGAGTAAACTTTAGATGTATAAATGTGGAGAAATCCCTACTACATCACTCTGTCATTGTAATTGTATCGATTTTCTACTGTCAAGATTCAGTTACTTGACCACTTTCAATTCTACAAATTGTCACCACTCTACAATTTCTTCAATTATACATCCAGCTGCATTTTCTCTGACCATCTCCTAATCCTGTAGCTATTCAACCCCATCAATGTGTATTTGTCTTTGTACATTTCACTCTCATCTTAGTGTTTTTTTTTTTCTCATCATGTCACGACAATATAATAATGGTAGAGTCAACAAACTAGCCAATTCAAAAGACCCCAAAGCTCAAGAAAGGTATCTAGCTTACCAGCAGAATCTAGAGGCTCAATTAGCCAGTCAGGAGAAAAAACAGGCGTTTCGAAGAATCACCGACCATGGTAATAACATGGGAAGATGGTACATTGAAAAATCTTTTGGCATAAACACAAACCATCAACAACCTATAGGTACCACCCGTCCTGAATCGTCATATTTGATTGATCTATTGCCCAGTCCAGCTTACAGTTCCTCATACAATTACAATCGAAACAATAATAAGAACAACTTGGGTATATTGGACAGTCAGAGTAAATTCGTCCATTTGTCATCAAATAAAGCCAAACATTCAATCAACACTGTGAAATGGACTCCTGAAGGTAGGAGATTGTTGGTTGCTTCTCATTCTGGGGAGTTCACACTATGGAACGGGATGACGTTCAATTTCGAAACTATCATGCAAGCTCACGACTCGCCTATTTTGACAATGAAGTATTCTCATAACGATGAATGGTTGTTGAGTGGAGACCAGAATGGGACCATCAAGTATTGGCAGCCCAATTTTAATAACGTCAATAATATTAATGCTCATTCGAATGGGGTACGAGACATATCGTTTTCCCCCAACGATTCCAAGTTTGTCACCTGTGGAGACGACCTGTCGTTGAAGATCTGGAATTTCAACAATGGGAAAGAAGAACGAAGTTTATCTGGTCATCATTGGGAGGTAAAGAGTTGTGATTGGCACCCTAATCTAGGTTTAATTGTGTCTGGGTCAAAGGATAATTTGGTGAAACTTTGGGACCCTCGAACTAGTAATTGTGTGTCCACTTTGCATGGATTCAAACACACTGTGAACACAACGAGGTTTCAACCATGTGGAACCAACCGTTTGTTGGCTAGTGTTTCACGAGACCGGTCGTGCAGAATCTTTGACCTCCGTACAATGAAAGATATGACAGTTATACGAGACTCAGAGACCGATTTGTCCTGTGTTGCATGGCATCCACTCCACGCATCAATGATCACCACTGCTGCATATAACGGATCAATCAGTCACTATTTGTTGGACTCGTATATCCCAGATACTAACGAGTCGATTCCCAAGCGTGCCGGCAGCGGGACCGCCGAGGTGGTGCACAAGATCCCCTACGCACACGAAAAAGCCATCCACGCATTGGAGTACCATCCATTGGGGCATTTGTTGTGTTCGGCGGGGTCAGACAAGACGGCGAGGTTCTGGTCACGAGGAAGACCCAACGATCCCATGGCGTGGAGAGATGCGGTGTACACCGACGACAAGACTGGTGCGTGGTATTACACAGTCAATAATAATGTTAATGCAGTTATGGAGGATCCAAATGGGGTCAAAACAGCCGCTGTTACACAAAAGAACCCTCAACTCGAGCAGAAAGCAGCGACTAGTAACGGTGGGTTGCCAGGGTTGAAATCGATACAAGAACAGTACAGTAGTATTCCAGGTCTCAGGGGCCATTCATAGATAGAAAGTGTACAACAATTTTGCATATATGTAGAGTTGGGGTTTACGATAATTGTAAAAAGGTTTGTAGCGTAGTCATAAATATATAATGCATGGATCAACAAATTTTATGCTTCCCGTGGGTCGATAATGAAGGAAAAAGATACCTAGTAATTATAATAAATAATACAATGATCAACATAAGTTGAAATTCACCTCGCTTTTCCAAGAAGGTCAGTGTGAGACTTGGCTTTTTAAACGCTTGGAATTTGCAACCAAGTTAGATTAAATTGCTTGGAAAATACAACCTTGATTTTCGACCCACGGACATACTGATACATTCTAAACATCTAACAATCTCCAGTTCTTCTCAGGAAGGTTGCACGTATCAATCTCAATCTCGGGATGGGTGCATATCACCAACAAGTAGAGCTGGGCATTTAAATAGAGATGGAGCCATATGATTCTTAATTCCATCAGTTTAGAAAATGTGTTTGTAGATTAGTCTTTTGTAATATAATCAAAGCAGAGACATTGTTTCCAATTAATGCCATAATGGGTAAGATTCAACCCATGTAGCGTAACCAACCCATTAGATTATCAGTGTTCCACTATACTCAATGCTGAAGACTTAATTCAGCGGTCTAATTTGTAGGTGTTGGGTGATCACACCTACAACTCAACCTAAAATTCAAAGTCTGTTTTAAAACTTTAATTCTTGTTAAAATTACACATGTCACTTTATGCAAGATTCTGCATGTACACGTTTTTGTGGTTTCATTCCACGGGGTGCAATAACTTAACTGCGATTTATTTAAACCCACAAATTTCCACATTCATTTCCTACTCCAATTCAAAATCGATGTTTATTGTTGTTGCATTTGTTGTGTCGGCATAAAGTTCTACTTTTTGTAGACCATGACTAAGTCTGCGCTCCCAAAGTATCACACAAAGTATTGAAGCAGTACTCCCGAGTGATTGCTAACGAGTTCCCATGCCAATCCGTGATTGAATTCGTACTCAGCATTGTTAATCAATTTTGTTTCAGATCCATCCCTGATGTTCTTTAATAACTTTTATACCCGGCCACGTGTGACCAACAAACTGGTCACTTTCGATAGAATCAAAAGAATTGGTGAGAGCTGCCAGCCATATATCACTATTTTCATTATTGCGATAAAGCATTTATTGTTGGTTTCGGTGTATCTGACTGGATTGAAGTAGTATGGCATTAACGTTTTTACATCAACAACTCCTTCATGATCCCGACTACAGCCTACATCTATGATATAGTCAGCTTGACACACTTACAGACTGTGCGAACCCCGATAAGACGATGATTCAAAAAAAAAAAAAATTACAATCTTTTATGAATCGGGATTCAGACAGGGCCATAGAAACCTCAATGATCGGTTCTGTTAATGTGTGAGCAGGCTCTAAGCCAGGATCCATGTCAGATGCAGTAGAATCGGTGATACTACCAATTGTAGACTGGAAACTGGGACGAATCTGAACATCATTAGACCGAGCTGGGAATTTCGAATCAACAAACTTCACATCTTTAGCAATTACAACCTTGGATGCGGCTAGAAGATATAAGATAAAGGCATATTTATTTTGAGCGTAACCAAGCGTTATACACTTTGCAGAATTTGGATCAAGTTTCGAGCGATACATGGAAGGAATATGTCCATAAGCCAAGCAACCAAACGGATGTAATCTTTTGTAATCAGGAAGTGTACAAACCATTTTTGATAGGGGTTACCACCAGCAAGCGATAGCTTAGGCATAAGATTGAGCAAAGTTGTTTCACATAATGAAGCATAAGCCCAGAAATTTGTTGGAAGACCCAGTTCGCACAAGAGGGATTTCGCCTTGTCTTCAATTGCTCGAATGCTCCGCTCGGCTGATTCATTTTGATGTGAACTGGGTATTGTTAATGCTTGGAGTTCCTAGCTTTGTTTTAGTGTGTTGACTTCAACACCCAGCTTCGAATGAGTGATTTTTAGTTAATTCTTGTTGAATCGAACAATTGAAGATAATCTCAATGTTAAACTTAATTTCAAGCACCTGGGATTAATTCCTTGTCACTCATTGAAAAATATTTTCCTTCAACAACCATCTTTGCCTATTTTATATAACGTTCCTTCATGTAGGAAAAATTCATGTGCTCGGAAAATGAACGATTTCCGTTTTTGTTGTACAATCTTGGAATCTTGAAAGTTGACCAATAACGATTAATATCTTCAATCTTGAATCCTTTATACACGTGGGTATGCACTATCTCCTGAACTGTATTTACGTTGACTCGATAGCATTCTTCATAATGAAGCATTTTTCAATTCTATGATTATGTTTCCACAACATTGGCACTTTAATTTTAGGTAAAGAGATTGAAACTCCGTATTTTGATGACCCGATTGATCTTGGTATGAATCTTAAGTCAGCTTTAAATGGAGTCATTTTCATGCCTTTGCGGTAATGCAAACTTGACAATTACTAACTTTTAAATCCAGGTTTTATCCTTGTTTGTTGCAACAGCTGAATTTTATGAATTTACTAGGTCATTACTTTGAAGGTTGTATGTGGTTGTGAAATTAATTTGACTTTACAAGATCATCACCTATTATACCTGCGTTTGGAGTAAAGTAGTTCTCAATGGATGCATTGTTAGATACTTGCCAACAAATTTACGATAATAGTGGACACAAATTGTTGAAACGTAGCTGGTGCATTAAAAAAAACCAAAGACATCACGTTGGAAAATCGATAACGGCTAAAATTCAGATTCACTGTTTATAAAACCTTGTTATAATACAGCGTATTTGACTAAGCCCAGTGGAGTCAAAAAGCTAGTTACATCACTAGTTGACGGATCCAACGAAACTTGAAAATAAGCATTTTTGACATCAATTAATGACGTATAATGTCTCCCAGCTATTTCAGACGTTAGTTCGTCTGTACCAAATGGATGTCCAGCTTGTAATTCTACATGCGAATTTAGCTGTCTGAGATCTATTAACATCCTCACCTTACCGTCCTTTTTCGGAATCAAAAACCAAGGATTCCGATATGAACTGGATGAAAATTCTAGTTGTTTATAATTTAGCATTTTCATTGATAATTCGCACAGCAGCTGCTGCCTTGTTGCCGAGCGGAATAGTTTTGGTACGCCAAACTTCATGTGGTTGCAACTGTAGTTTCACCGGTGGATGGACCTCAGGCTTTAAACGACCTGGATGAGACCCTTCAACATAAAAAATTTCCTTAAGTTTTAGTGCCTGCTGTGAAAACTGTTGTTTCATAGGTTGAGTCACCACTGAGCCTTCAAATGCATTTGACAAGATTGTTTCGAATGTTGCAGTATCTCCCACCACTTTTGTTTCTCCAATGTAAACACAATGAGAATTTTGACTGTCATTATTTTGCTGTAAAATGAATTTGTGTATCTTACCAGCTGTTTTTAAACGAAGCATAAACTTGTCCTCATCATTGTAACCAACAAATTATTCATTTTGAACATCTTTTCCTTATAAGATTTCATTTTGTTGTGAGTTTGGATGAATTAACAATGTGACTTGTATTTTAATACTACTAATATCTAATTCACCTTCAACCATTTCCTTAACTTGAAATGTGTCCTGATTGATTCCCACAATAGCAATCCTCCCTGTTGGTACGGGTTCAATCTTCCCAGTCGTATAGCTGTATGGCAATTTATGAGACTGACTTGTGCATAAGTATCATATTTTAACTGTACTTGTTTTACCAATTGTTAGAATACTAATCGTTAATGTGATTCAATGTATGTGAATGATATTATAATAAATATATGTAAGATACATATAGATCATAAATAAGATTGATTAAGGGAGAAGTAACTGTAACCAATTCTATTTTACTGAATTGTTGCTGGTTCATATATAAAATTACCAACCTTAATATATTCTTTAGGCGCATTAGTTGTTACCATATTTATCTCCAAATACACTGTATTACCTTTACTTTTTTTATTAGGAAAAGATATTCAAGATAAATATCGTTTATCAGTTGGTTCCAATGATTCCTTACTCTGTACTGTTACCGTTTAACTCTGAGCGACATTGTTCGATTTGATAGTGTTTGCAATTTCACCAAGTTTATCACTCTGTATTACTCTTTTTCAATCTTGGCATGACCGTAACACCTCATACATGCCTGGTTGAGATAAGGGTTAATCACGCAAAAGGCTTATCCAAACTTATACAACTTCCTCACTCTAGGTTTGTTGCAAACGTTTTCGAACCGATTATCCATGGATACAATTGATTTGATCAGAACCAACCATTACCTTAAATTTTCAGTTTTAATTTAACTTGTGATTAGATCTAAATGCCATATTATACTGTTGAGTAACTATAGTAAATGCTTGCTCTCCAAAAGTGGGCCGATTAAAAGAAGATCCGTAGACTCGGCTAAGTAAGACCTCCAGATCATGAATATCTTTATTCAGAGTAGAAAGTATAACTATATCTAATTATCCAGTTCTATTGGTGTATTATGAACCTCGCACAACCCTGCTACTCAGCATAATATCTCTATATTAATCAAATCATTTATTCTGGTCAATCAATGCTTTAATAGGTCTGTCACTTAGCTTAACTCTATACTACTATAAAAACTAATCGTATCATATTTTGACAGTGCTTCAGGTTATTAGTTTAACAACTTGAAAAATTTGGCCAATTACTGAGAACGAATAGACACCTAAGTTCAAACACATTCCGAAAATTAAAGAGTTGTTCTACGTATAAACTCGACAATGTATATCTATTATTATATCTATCTGACCTGCATGTTTCTGACATCTTCCAAATATTGTTTGCCTTCTAATTCGTAATAATCATCTTTGAAATCGTTAAACACCAGTGTCCAAGTTTCAAATTCGTCGTTATTCAATTTTTCAATTGAAAAAGTTTCTCCTCCATTCATTATTCTTATATACAAACATAGATTCCTGTATGCTTGTAATTCTTCTGGAGTTATAGGTTGGTATACTTTCTCGTAATGGCTAGTTCGCTGCTTAAAGTCGGAGATTGCAACGTTATACTCCAAATGTTTGTAATCCTGGTTGGTCGTCTTACACATGATGTTGTAATTGAGCATATCCGCATTCGTGCATTGGACATCAAGGATGACGATCTTGCAATTGGCAACGGACTCGTTTATCATTTGCATCATTCTAGCCCTACGGTGCTGTGTCGTGTTTGTGGCGTCAAGAAACCCGCAGTCAATCTCGTCTGAGTTCAACTGATGAATCAACTTGTTGGCGGTGATGGTAGCGTACATCTCCCTATCCTTCAGCCCTTGTACGTTATCGGGGTTGAAAAAATTACTGCTTGATTCTTCATTTCGCCTCCTTCTTCTTTCCTGTCCTGCGTTGAAAATCTCACTTTGAAACTGGGTATGATTGTTGATGTACTTTCTAAATTGGTGACATATGGTCGACTTTCCACTTGCCGGTAGTCCGACCAACAAAACGACAACTTTTTGATTTTGCTGATTGAGCTTCCAGTCGACGATTTTAGTGAATTCATGGTCGAAATGGTTCTTATACTGTTTGACGGAGTTGTGTCTTGATAGCACTGGAGTTACATTTGATGTTGAAATGGATTTGGATGGAATAGTATCGAACAACGAATTTATAGACGTTGACGATAGGTCGTTAAATTTGTTATTGCAAAGATTACTCTGGGACATGGTGGATGAAATATGATGTTATAATGAAAATGCCATTTGTTAATATATATATGAATCATCAAAAGAAAAAAAATAGTTACACAAAAGTAAAAGTTCCGTTTCGCCTGGAAAACTTAGTAGCCACACGCAGATTATTGTTGAGATGGATTTAGTCTTGTGTTCGCATCAGTGGAATCAGTGGCATGCATTCTCACAGGATAATTTTAGATAATATGGAAATTACGTCAGAAGACTCAGTGGACTGATTTTAAACCACTGCACTCTAATAGGACCAGGTTAATCCGTACCAAGGTTGCAATTACACAAAAGGGGGGAGGAAAGGTTGGCTTTTATCCGAAAATCACGTTACACACTCTATATACATTTTTACTTGGTGATTTCTTTTGGATGGTACACATTTCTCTTTTCGTCTTTCTCCCTCCATTCATTCAACCTAATCGATCCGAGTTTGTTCAACACCTCGCCGTCTTTACGTTTCAAATCACTCACGCTCATTTGTTTCACCACCTTTGTGTCATTCTCCTGTACTTGTTTGTATAAAGATTCAATCGGTCTGGCAAACAAATTGTTAAACTGTTCGATTTTCAACGACTCTATTCTTGTAATTTCGTATCTCAATTGCCAGTTTGTTTTCCATCTAGGTAACGTGTCAAGTGATATCGGTTTCTCGTTTATAGACGTGTTTATTTTGTTGATTCTGTATGACAAGATTGGAGCTTTAGCGGTAGTCTTTTCATTGAATAGTTTCAAGTTTTTCTCATGGTTTTTGATATTTTCCATCTTGGCTTCCACCGTCAAGTTGTGGCTGAATGAAGCAGGGAACATTTCCGGTAAGTTTTGTAATTCCTTAACTTCTTCACTGGTGATTGGCAATACGTGCACATTTAAGTTCACTCCAGTTGACGATTTTTTGGTCTCGGTGATCAATCTGAATGGACTGTTTGGAAATCCCTCCTTTTCCAAATCTTTTATTGCATGGTTCATCAACAAGTTCTGCCAGATTTCGATGGAAAATTTGAACTGACTTTCGGCTACAAATGTGGGCGAGTTTTCGATTGATATTATCGAGTACAACTTATCTTCATTCAAATCTCGATACATGGAGTTTCTGGCTGAATTGTAAAAGATCTTATCTAATTCTTGCAACGGAAGGTACTGGAATCCAAACAAGGAGTTTATGTTGTGATATGCAATATAAATCCCGTCCATTTGTCCTATACGTGCTTGAAACAAATACTTCAATAACGCCCCTGTTCGTATCAAATCCGTAAACTCGGATTCATAAGATTCGTATTCACCTGTCAACTTGTAAATCTGATAATTGGTCTTATCAATGTGTGGACTGCTTGAATTGTACCGCACATTTAACGATGCTCTGGTTTTTAAATCAAATGTGCCGTTTCCCGGTAACCTAGGGTCATAACAATCCAACTGCGATCTCATTAGAAAGTCTCCGTAGCTTGAGTAATTGTAACAATTGGGTAAAGCCTCGACTTTTTCATCTTTATGGGTTTTGGAATACTTTATAAACTCGTCTTTCGGATTAGTCAACAAGATCTCCATGCAATGACCCATCTTGCTCAAAATTGTCTCTGTATCGCACGACTTGTCTGCTTGAATTGAGTATATAGTTTTTTTGTCACCTAATTCACCTTGGGGTTGGACAACCAAACTGCACGGTGCAATATACGATAGCCCGTTGAATGGTATGACTCCAAATCTATCTTTACGGATTTGACTGTAATTGTTTAAAAACAAATACAATTTGATAAGCATCCCGGTCATAGACGAAGTCGATGAATAAAATTGCTTCTTGAACTTTACAGCGTTGTTCAATAACGAATTGTCTTTGGACGCAGGAACAAAATCAGCAATCTTTCCAAAATTGAAATCATTATATTCAATGACCTTCTTCAAGAATGGAGAAAAGTTGTACACTCGAGTCCTTGGGTCTTGTAGAAAGTGAACCCCTGGTGAGAACAACACTCGATCTAGGTTATGTGCCAATTGTGGGATATCGTCCTTATTAGGTGCTATAGCTTGATTTAGTTTCTGATTGTAAATGTTTTCCAGAGTGATGTACACTTGGGATGACTGAGCGGGGTCGTTGTTCTGTTTCACGTCTCTTTTGGTTTTATATCGTTTATGAGTTCTCTTCATCAGAACCACCTCATCAACAACCAGGGCGGGTTTCTGCTTAATCTCTTTTTCCGGCCGAGTCCTAGATTCATTGTTAGGTTTTGATAGGTTGCAGTTATGTCGTATTAGGATGAGGACCCTTTTGTTTAATTTTGGAGTACGAAATTGCCTTGCAATCATTGATGCAATTAGATGAGAATGAAAAATATTCGGTAGCGCAGTTTTATCAAAGCGTCCCTGAATGCTTTCGGCATGAATTTTAAGAACACTTATCACGATAGTACTCTCAGATTTGATAAAAAACGTTAAAAGGTTTTAGTTTACAGTAGAATGAGATTATCTTTTCAGATAGATTTACAAACAAGAATATTTTTGGCAGTAGTGTCTCGGTGTTTGTTACAGCATTGAATCTATTGTTTTATTAGTTTTCCAATACTCTTGTTCTTAGGTATTAATCACATTCGGTTGAATTCTGGCTTACTCAGTCTGTAATTTGCTGATTCTGATTCAGTTTTATGTTTTGCATCAAATTTGGCTCAATTTATCTCTTTTTCACGGTAATGTGTATCAAGAAGCTACATCATTGTGACCATCTAGAAAACCCAGATTGAATCTATGCCTCTATCAGTAGTTTGCCGTCTTTTTGAGACTTTCCAATGTTGTTTTCAATAACCAAGTTGTTGAAATCAGAGCGGTTTCAACGGCGTTTAACCCAGCGCGGGCGGCCTCCCTTCTACTGTGAAGCGCGATCTAATACTACAGAACAAGTTTCGATTTGCAACTCCAATGTTTTACTAAATGGTTGACTAAGTAGGTCGTCTTGCTCGTTTACTTGAATACAATTTAGGACGTAGGCATACAGTAAGTGAGACAAAACCATTAAAATAATGCTTTTGATCTTCTGAATCCAGCTCAATATAAGTATTCGATTCTGCTCAATACAGATTTTTAAGATTGTAAGAAAGTACATTTTTTAAAAGATGAGCAATCTCCATGTTGCACCGTATGTAGATTTAGGATTCGTCAAGAATATAAATTCGAAGTTCCAATCGCGAAGTTTGTCTTTTTTATTTTGCAGCCAATTTAGAGAATATTGACATAAAAATTGTATTGAGTGTACCAAAATTAAGCTAAATACCTGAACTTCTTGATAAACGTCAGAGGGAAACTCCCAACAAAGATAGCGAAGTGCAATCTTAATCTTAGTATTCATGTGTCATGCGGGTTGTTGCTCAAATTGCATGACTACAAAAGCTTGAGTGTCATTTGAAATCCAATTCAAAGGTTAAATCACATATACACACATCTGCTTTGATTGATTGATGCTATTTAAAAGTTCACCAGTTTGTATAGATTCAAAACAGTGACAATTGAATATCTGGAGTGCCTAGAAATACGATGCAGGACCTACCAACAACATGGCTACTCAAATTATTCAACAAATACAAAAAACAATCATACATACTCAGCATAACTGCCTCTAGATCAATTTCCAATTACCTGTTTATCAATCACTCAAACAAACAAACAGTACCCATATTCTCGATCTACTTCATTCTAAACATGGAATGTGTTCAAAATATAGATTTGGGTTCATCACGTGCCTACAACTAGGGCACAATATTTTTTGATTTACACTCCACACGACTAAGTTAATGTTGTAGGTATTTTTTTTTAGTGGGATGGTTCACGGTTTTGTACCATTGTCAATATACACACTAAATTTTTCATACTATCAGAGTGCAGTCTCACTTAGTGAAAAAAAATTAAGTAAAATTTTAAAAATACCTTTTTAGAAAACTTTGTCACTTAAACCAATCGATAAACAATGGGTATGTTGATACTGAATACACCAGTTTATAAACAGAATTAGACATTATCAAGCAAGAGATGGTTATAAACCAGATTATCTGAACATTACTAACTATTTATTCAGGTAGAGTCATTCGTAACCAAAGAAAAGGTGCTGGTTCTATCTTCACCTCACACACCAGATTGAGAAAAGGTGCTGCTAAATTAAGAACCTTAGATTATGCTGAACGTCACGGATACATTCGTGGTGTTGTCAAACAAATCATCCACGACCCAGGTAGAGGTGCTCCATTAGCTAAAGTAGCTTTCAGAGACCCATACAGATACAAATTAAGAGAAGAAACTTTCATTGCTAACGAAGGTGTCTACACTGGTCAATTTATCTACGCTGGTAAAAAAGCTTCATTAAACGTTGGTAACATTTTACCATTAGGTTCATGTCCAGAAGGTACCATTGTCTCCAACGTTGAAGAAAAAGTTGGTGACAGAGGTGCTTTAGGTAGAACCTCAGGTAACTACGTTATCATCATTGGTCACAACCCAGATGAAAACAAAACCAGAGTCAAATTACCATCAGGTGCCAAAAAAATCATCTCTTCAGATGCTAGAGGTGTCATTGGTGTCGTTGCTGGTGGTGGTAGAATCGATAAACCATTATTAAAAGCCGGTAGAGCTTTCCACAAATACAAAGTTAAAAGAAATTCATGGCCAAAAACTAGAGGTGTTGCTATGAACCCAGTCGATCACCCTCATGGTGGTGGTAACCATCAACACATTGGTAAAGCTTCAACTATATCAAGAGGTGCAGTTTCAGGTCAAAAAGCTGGTTTGATTGCTGCTAGAAGAACCGGTTTACTTAGAGGTACCCAAAAAACCGCTGATTAAACTTAATTTGTCATGTAGGAAAATATATATACTCATAATTGTAATAAAAATTAAAAAAGTAGAGCAAGGTAATTAGTTATTTTCCTCTTGGTTGATACATTCTGTATCAGTTGTAGTTGGAATGGTTTCAAGTTCATTAATTCTACATTTATTGGCTGGCGTCAAATCCACATCTTTACCATTCAATTTGTGAGATTTCAAGTTGGCGATGATATCATCTAATTGGACTTCAGAGGTGTCGAGTTTAGCCAAGACGCTCACTGATGAGCTTGCAATTCCGTATTTGGGTTTAGTCCTGATTATATGGATCTGGCTTGGTTTGTACTCTTTTAAAAATTCTCGAACTGATGCGTCGGTGACTTTTCCATGAGCTTTGGTGATGAGAACGGTATCGCTAGAAACCTCTACATTTTCTTCAACATCAGTTCTTGTAGGAGCTTGCTCAGTGGCATTTGCCTTGCCTAATCTGGGGATCTTAAACCATCTCATGCGATTGGCATTGTACGCTTGATGCTTTTGTATTTTGAGCTTCCTGTTTTGCAAAACCGCTCCATTGAACTCTTGGACTACGGCGTCTACTTGTTCGGCGGTTTTGAATTCTGCATACGCAATACCCAATGGCTTGTGTTTGCCCGATTTACTGAAATAGATTGTATAACTTGGAATCAACACATTAATTCTACACCGTGTTAGTAACTATTCATTCTACACGCAGCGCTGGGTCAACAAACGGTTCATAGACCTTGAACAAGTCCTCCAAATCCTTCTCCTCAGTGTAATAACTGAGATTCTTGATGTAAATTCGATTGTACTTGGATTGACTCATTTGTGGATGTATCCTGCAACACTAAAAAAAAAAGCTCAACTACAACCAAACAGTGTATATATATATATATATCTTTAAGCATTTATATTAAAACCGATACATAAAGTGTATATATCCAAATTTTGTGTCAATGTTATATGTTACAGTAGTTGATCAGCATTCAGGCCTTTTCAGCTCTGGCTTTAGCTAAAGCTTTTTGAGTACCGTGTAAAGCGTATCTGTGGTTTCTTCTGAATTTGGAATCAACACCTTTCAATGATGGATATTTGTAAGTTTTAGGTTTTTTGATACCGTTTTTGTGGGCTTTTTTAGTTTGGTTATGGTTGGTATGATTCTTTGACTTAGCCATTTTTCTATATCTGTTAGTACTAGTTCTATGGAATTAACAGGTCGACCGATCTATTGGTTGTATAACAACATACACTTATTACTATGTTTGTAGTATCTAAATAGGATTGAAAAAAATGTTAATAGATTTTTGATACCGTTGTTGCGCATAGAAAAAGTAGTGCAATAAATCCAGGGCGTAGCCCTAAATTATCGTTAAAATTACACAGTTTACGTATTGAGGTGTCTTGAGGTATTCATACAAATTTATACATTAAAGATATCTATTTAGATGTAGTGGTTGAAGCAGCAGCAGCGGCGATTTTAGCTTTTCTGGCAATCTTGTCTTGAGCTTTTGAACCCATGATACCACCACCCCAGTGTTTTCTGTTTTCTTCGTATTTTTCAATGTAGTTGGCATTTATGGTTGAAACTAATTTACTCAATTCAGCTTCATCAGCACTGTTGACTTCAGTTAATGCAGCAACAGATGAGGTTTTCTTGTGAACCAAAGTTCCTAATCTAGCTTTACCTTTAACAACGGCGTATGGAACACCCATTTTTTTACATAAAGCTGGTAAGAAAACAACCAATTCAATTGGATCAACATCATTGGCGATTAATACTAATTTGGCTTTCTTGTTTTCAATTAAAGAAACAACATGGTTTAAACCGTATTTAACAACAACAGGTTTTGGTGAAACGTCTTTTGCGGATTTACCTTCAGAAATAGCAGCAGCTTCTTTGGTCAATCTTTCTTTTTTTTCTTGACTAGTTTCTGGTCTATATTTGTTGAATAATTTAAAAGTTTGTGCAGCAGTGTTTTTATCTAATGTGTTTGAAAATTGTGCAATTGCTGGAGGAACTTTCAATCTCAAAGACAAGATTTTCTTTTGTCTTTGCAATCTGACGTATTCTGGCCATTTAACAAATCTTGACAAGTTTCTTTTTGGTTGGATCGCTTGTCCAATACCAAAGTTTTTTGGTGTGGATTCAATCAAAGGGTTGCTTGAACCGGTTGATTTGACTGATTTTGTGGCTAATGGAGCTGGAGCAACTTTTTTAGAAGAAGGCTGGATCATTGAGTGTTAGTTAAATAAGGGTTCTCAAAATTAATGTCAACGAACCTTCTCTGAAATAACTAAATCACTCTACAGTATCAAAAGATACTCAGCCTGTGCATCAGAAGTGATGTCACTAGATTTTATAACATTCACTCCTGATGCACAAACGTAGTGTTTGTCATTCAAGGAGGATGTTGGTCCAACTCAAAACGAATTACGACATACCATTATTAAAATAAAGATGAGTGTAGAAAAAAAAAATTTTTCAATGTAATTTTTTAAAATCTATACGATATGTAGTTGTGCACTACCGGTTGCAAAATACAGAGCTACCAAGTCTGGAAATCCTCAAAGAGCTCAACTTGCTTTGATGAAGTTTTTAATACGTCTCTGACAGCAGACCTAGCGTCATCAACTAAATATGGATTTCCGCAAGTAACAAATGCTGTGGAGCCTTGTGAATGATATACTTCTTCTTGTATTATATTGCAAATGTCGGGTCTCCCTGATTCAAAATCAATAAATGGTAAAGCAGCTTCAAGTTCAACCAAATTTGTTTTCTCTTTAAAGTAATTGGCGGTGAGATATACTATGAGCTCTACTTCAGTTCCTCGTAAAAATGTTAGCTCTTGTAGAAACCAGTCCACGGTCTTATACTCACGGATTATCCAATAAAGTTTTATTTTTTTAGATGATTGGCGTTTAATTAAATCAATACCCGTCTGATAAAGACCTGAAATACCAGTACCGGATGCAAACATAACAATGTTGTCAAAGTAATGCCCTGAGTGTGGTTGAGCATAAGGTCCTTCTACCAATATATTTATTTCATCTGTGAGTCCACAATTTGCTAGGTGCTTGGATAAAGCATAAGTAGCACCTTTTTTAACTTTAACATAAAAAGTTAATGTATTCTCTTGTAATGCCGAATCTATAATAGTGAATGGATGTGATTGCCAAAAATACTTTGGTTTCAAAAAGTAAATATAAGCATATGCACCAGGGAATGAGGACCACCATGATGGTTTGGTAACCGTTATCCTGATCACTTTATCATCTGTTAATTCTAATTTTGCAGTCTTGATACCAAACATAGAAACTCTTATTAGCCTAATAACTTTATCTGTAGCCCAAACTATAGACGCTGCGTAATAAAACTCAGTAAATTGGGTTGGAATAGCATGTTTCCAAGCCCCAAGGATAAAAATTATAGCAAAAATATGATGTAAGATGAGAAAGATTTCGTAGCTGGAATTTCTAATGAATTGGATGGAATGGATCATCAAAATGACAGAACAAGCCATGGCAACCAAACCCCAGATCACATGTGTTGTAACAATCATTGAGCTGTATACTTGAAATTTCTTCAATACGTGAGTTTTGCAACCGGCATGAACTATCAACAACACGATCAATATTCTTGCAATCCATTTGTGAAACGTTAAAAATCTTGAATGAGACCAGCCTGTAATCCATTGTGTGAAATTGTTTCTGCCGGCAAATAATATTAAAAGTGGAGTTTCAAATGCTACCAACAACCCTGTTCGTGTGGCTACATTTGAAGTTGAAACTGAGACCCCGGACCCTGAAGTGTCCACCACTGTAAATATTATACACAAAAAAATCCAAATTGTTATAATTGTCGTTTCGAATCGCAAGGGGATCAATGTTTGCAAAAACAACGCTTTTTTACTTGAGGCATGACTGTAGCTGAACGTAGGTGCAAGGATGAACTTGTGTCTGAACCAATCGTAAACTTTGTTCTTTCCAATAGGAGGAATCAAAAATTTGGACCAATAGTTTAACCCACCGATTAACATGATTATCCCCCAGTAAGCTAGTAAACCACTTCCGTAATACACTCCATAGTTCATCTTTTTAGCTGTAGTGTAAAGAACATTCCAGGATGCTTCAACTTCTTTTTTTGAAACTCTCATTGGTAATGACGAGTTTGGTGTAGAACTCACCCATTTTGTTGCATTTTCATAAGCATTTAAAAAGTCCGGCTCACTCAATGAACAAGACTCTAGAAATCTTTTATAATACTTTTCACTTGAATTGAATGTTTCCATCAAGCAAATAGCCATTGAACCCAAGGCAGGTTGGTTGTTTATGTCACAAAAAGTTTCGAATTTGTCACCATATTGTTTCAAAAACTCTCCGCAAGCAGTACAACCCAAATCAAATTTACCTTGGATTCTCAAAGAATTAGCAAATGATAATAAAAATAAGATATAGAGGTTCATTGTGATGTAGATTCAATCAAGATTTGAACGTTCATTTATACACATTTCTGGCAATACAAGCAATAGTTTGGTGTGTGTTATGAATAATGGGGTTGAAATGGTAAGGCTGTGGTATACGGTACACCAATCGAGGCTTGTGTCAAGCAAGCCCCTATGCCAAGGTTTCTATTTTAAGGATAGAGATTCTGGCAAAAGTTTTATCCGGTTCTTTGCATATATGCACATAGAAAAAATAGATTAATCAGCATTACTAACATATAAAGACAACCAAAAATTTGCTCTGCATAACAAAATGTCAAGAAATTAGGTTGGAATTTTAGCCGATGAGGTGTCTATTGTTCTAGGCCAATAGATACTGGAATGTACCTTTATCAAGCACGTTCAAGAGTCAATGGTGCGACTCATTTGTGCTGTCTTTGGGGTTCAGCTTAGTTCTCCATCATTAAAAGATTCATGTGACTTGAAAATCGGTCTACATTTTTTTTTTTTCGCTGTAAAAATATGTTTTTCCCCATATTGTGGGATTCGAATCAATTATCAAAATGCCAGAGTTTCGAAACTATTTAAGAGCCAATTTCGAGCCAAGCGATACCAAGCTATTATCCACATCTCCAACAACAAAGCTATTGACAGAATCACCCGTTCTAGCTACAGCATTGTCACAGATATTTCCATATTTATTGATTATTGACAATTTCTTGGAAATCATAACCTGGACTAATGACGACCAGTACTTGAATTTTCTAATCATGGTTGTTTATTCATGTATAGTGATGCATTGGAATTGGATTAGTCATGCATTGTTACCTATAATTATTGCATTATCATTTTCAAGTTTTGTTTGGACAATCAGTTCAGTGATTTATGCTTCACAAAACGATGAAAAACCAACAATTGAAGAGATATTGTACACCTTGCACAATTTGACTGTACGTTGTGAAATGTTTTTGAGACCATTGAAAGAAATTCCTTTCACTAGCAAGAATTGTATCAAGTTGATTATTGCAGGAATTATTTTAACTCCCCTCCAATTGTTAGTCACCAGAACCATATTATCTCCACAAAAAGTATTGTGGTTTTTTGGTTTATTTGTATTTTCGTTCCATTCACCATATTCATTCGCTATGAGACAATTGCTTTGGCGCTCCTTATACATACGAATTGCCATAGTTTATATATCTGGATTGGATATTAAAATAAAAAAACACGATACAACTCAATTCCAAAAAATGATGAAAAGTCCTTCAACTAGCGATGTGGAAGACAACAACGAAATTGTACCCATGTTGTCGAATTTCAAAATATTGAAGAAAAGAATGGTGAGCGCAAATCAATTAAAACAGACTGTATTATTCGAAATATTGCAAAATGAAAGAAGATGGTTTGGCGTTGGTTGGTCGACTATATTATACCCCAATGATAAGCCCAACTTTTGTTATGAACAAAGTTTAGAAGCTGCACCCTGTGTGACCTTGAACAAGGATGAGTTTCAATTTCCCGTTTTTGAGAACGATTTGTATAAATATCTGTGGGAGTGGCAAGAAGACAATTGGCACATTGATTTAGAGTTTAATAAATCTAAATCTCCAGATGGCTGGGTGTATTACGATAATAGCTGGGAGCATCCGCGATATAAAGACGGTTACAGCAAATATACAAGGTCTAGAAAGTGGATAAGAAAAGCTGTATTAATAATTGACAAGAACGAAACTGTATACGATGAATAAATACATAATATGGCATATTTTTATACCTAACGCGCGGATTGAAGAGGGAAAAAAAACTAATATCTTTAAAAAAAAAAGAAAGCTCTTTACACGATGAGTTCCTTATCACAAACACAGTACAAGGAAATACCTAAGAAGTATATCAACCCAGTTGAACCCAAAGATGTAGCAGAAGGTCCCAGGGTAAATGGAAAAGAATGGAAAATAAAAAAAGATCCATTCAGAGTGAAATCAATAGGGGTTGGTAAGAAAAACTCGTTCAAGGAAAGAGAGTTGAATCAATTACAAGAACAACAATATAAAGAAAGATTGAAGGAGTTGACGGATGAGAAGAATTCTATCAAAAAACAGAGAATCGATGATTTGAAAAGAAGAAGAGAAATTAAAGCTGAGAAGGAAAGATACGAGCGAATGGCCACCAAGATGCACGCCAAGAAGGTCGAAAGATTAAGAAAGAAGGAAAAGCGAAATAAAATGTTGAAAGAGCGTTGATGAACTTGAGCTGTACGTATTGTATATATCAACTGATAACGATGATGATGATGATGATGATGGCATATCCTGTTTTTTTTTTTATTTTTTTTTTTTCCATTGCGACTGGTTTACCCGGATTTAAGCTATTTGTATAAATAGAATGCATTCCCCAGGCTGCGACAGCTTTTTTTATTTTTTCGTGTATGGATAAATTTACATTACCAAGTAACCCCAATGCTGAACAAGCACAGCAATTTAGTAAATTTATTTTTCCAAAGGGTATAGATGAAGAAGTCGTGAAAAAGGAAGGTGACACAATTGATGAACCAGGAGAAGTTGATGGATCGAGTTCTGCTTCGGGAATCGTGCCAACACTACAAAATATTGTGGCAACGGTGAATCTAGATTGTAGACTAGATCTCAAAACGATTGCATTGCACGCAAGAAACGCAGAGTACAATCCAAAGAGATTTGCTGCTGTAATTATGAGAATCAGGGACCCAAAAACAACGGCCCTTATCTTTGCATCAGGTAAAATGGTGGTTACTGGTGCTAAATCAGAAGACGATTCTAAATTAGCATCTAGAAAGTACGCCAGAATTATCCAAAAGTTGGGTTTCAATGCGAAATTCACCGACTTCAAAATTCAAAACATTGTCGGCTCATGTGATGTCAAGTTTCCTATTAGGTTAGAAGGGTTGGCATTCAGTCACGGAACTTTCTCGTCTTATGAACCAGAATTGTTCCCAGGGTTAATTTATAGAATGGTTAAACCAAAAATTGTCTTGTTGATCTTTGTTTCCGGTAAGATTGTGTTAACGGGTGCCAAACAAAGAGAGGAGATTTATGCTGCTTTTGAAGCAATATATCCAGTTTTAAGTGAATTTAGAAAATCATAGGGTACGGTATTTAGGTGTTCATTAAATTGTATTAATATAATTATTAGTTTTCAGATCTAGATGTTGTGAAGTAATTGTTAATTACATTTGGCTTTTGTTTTTTTTTTGGTGGCTCTTTCCTACTGGTATAAATTGATTTCGTAACAGGTTCAGTATCGTTTTCTATGGGTTTCTGAGACTTTGATCTTTTGCCAAATAAAGTCGATATATCAACTGCTTTATTTAACTTGTAATGATACTTTGCTTCAAAAGTCAACTTTTGTGGAAAATCGACATTGGACTCTTTGAGTTTAAAATCTGTAAACACTGGACAATGATCAGAACCAAGCATAAAAGGCCAAATATCTGCGTTAGTTATACTTTCGACTAATTTAGGACAACTGCATAGTATTAAATCAATTCTGGATCCAAAGTTGACCGCTCTTGAATTTGTGATTGTGTTCCAAACAGTATACATTTTCATTCTCCTGCCTTGGACATACCTAGTTGTGTCGTATAGAAATTGTTGTTGTTCTGATTTTTCAGCCACGTCCTGCCATAATGACCTTATTGTGAATTTGTTGAGTAAAGATCGCGCTTGTTTGGACTGTTTGAACTTGCAGCATTCTTCGTAATTGATCAATTCAAAAGTGGACCCGATTTGTGATGATTTGATCAAGTTGTTCGTCAATCGGTCTTTGATACCTTCACCACTGTCAATCAAGTCTAAGCTTACATTTATATCGCCCAAAACTATCACTTCCTTCTTATGATTGTATTTCAATTGGTAACATCTCTCTAGTAGGACATTTAAAAAGTTTAACCTGTAGGCTTCTCCTTCTTCAGTTGCTGACGAATTTGCAGGGCAGTACAATGCAAATATGACTAAATTGTTAGTTAATTCAATAACTACGCATCTTCCTTGACAATCTAAGTCTAAAGCTTCATCTTCTGGTATATCCGGATAGCCACCAATGCTTGAATTCTGACTTCTATAATTTTTACCACTTTTGTCACTCAAGTATCCAGTCAAGCCTTCTTCAGCTTTAGCAATCTTTATGTGATTTTTAACAAATAGTCCGACTCCACTGTACCCTTTTTTCAAACTCGGTAGAGATATAAAAGATCTGTAATCTTTGAGATGTCCAATATCCTTCAATGTTGACAATGAAGTCTCAGTCAATTTCAACTCTTGCAACGTTATGATGTCGGCGTTCAACAGGAGGAAAACTGAATTTAGGTCATTGTTTAACTGATTCCACGGGTGATAGTTAAATAGGGTTTTTATGCCATTGACATTAAAAGTTATAAATCTGGTATAGTCCTTTTCCTTAGGTTGAATCAAAGTTAGTGGTTCATTAGATAAAATTGCATCCATTGAAACATTGCGCGAAAAAATTGTTGATAAATATCCCCGATCGGTTAGTGCGTAACGAGATGTTTATATAATGCGTAATACACGATCAAATATTCGTGTGGATCAAGAATCGTCTCAAAATCAAAGTAGCCTGTTGGCAAAGCTTTTCCAAGCATAAATAATGTATAATATTATTTAGAAAACGAATAAGAATCACATTTGAGATATTTGTATATCTGTTCTGTTAAGTTGTACGATACACAATTTTACATCCCGACTAATTGTTATAAGATGTGGTTAGTCATTTTACATTTTAACTATGGTAATCGTATTGCACCTTGTCTTTCCAGAAGAGAAGTCGAAGCAATAACCATTTCGGAGATTATCTACGAAAAATAATTAGTTTAAGATCTCTCCTCAGGTTACCTCACGATTGGTAAAATCCGTTTTGACAGAGAGTCAGTTTTGTAGAACGAGTTGGGCAAATGTTTTAGAATGTTGGACAAAAACTACAACCATCTCTCTGATGTTGTTGGTCAGTATTAATATCTATCATCACTTTGATCCAAGTTCAGTGGGTGTGAAGAATTCTTTCCGGACGGTTCCAAACGGTTGGAAAAGAATTTTTTCAAGGAGCATCATGATATCGAGAAATTCCAGTCACTTCAGTTTTCAGTTGTTCGATTTTACGATACCCTGTAAAGAGGTTCACAATTGAAATTTAGCACAAACTTGAGTGTAGAAATGTTTTAGTTTTTTTTTTTAACGTATGTATTAGGATAAAACTATATAACTACTTAGCTTCTATAGGAAAACTTAGTGGACTAACGTCCTGATTAATTTTTAATTAGCTTAATGCCTTGTTGTATGTTTATTAGCGCCGGTGGCCAAGTTTTAGAATCTGACACAAAATTTCAACTTGTACTTTACAGGAAAAAGCTATAGCAAAAAGTTTTGATGTAAATTTCGATAACTAAACGGCGGCTAGCTAGATAAGTATCACCCCTTCAATATTACGTTAAAATTGTACTTAATTCAAGCGTAATGTTGAAGATCTATAACATGATCTCCATTTCAATAAACAATTTATCAACATATAACTAATTTGATTTTTACTGTTCATTGTAGATCTGAATTACTTTCATCAATTGGTTTTGTATCAATTAAGTCCCTAAGTAATATTCAAGGTTTTCTAATTCATTTGCTTGATAAATCCATAATTTTGAGCTTCAAGCGTTTCCATACTGTCCACTAGACCCTGCAATTACAATATTCATTTAAAACGCGATCATAGAGGGTAACTTGACAACTATTGTGCAAGACAGTTTCTCCGCTCATTTAAATACTTTGCAGAAACTTCAAGTCCAATAATTAATTTCTACATAGAACTGATTACAAAAAGCTTATTTAAGTACTATTTGTTGTGGGCGATCAATAACATGAACTAATCTTTTAATGTTTAACGTAGCATCTGATTAGAAAATTGCTTCAAATTATCAATACTCAACATAACCACTAGTCTAATGCCGAAATACATGTAAAAGTTGAACGGATCTACTGTGGCGAAATACCTCGATCGCGTATCTAGTTAGATTCTTCTAAGTGATACGAATGTATTACGAGTTTGGTCAGTGAATCTGTTGCATTGTAGTTAAGATTTACAATTCAGCCATGGGCAAAACAAACATTGTAGATCTTGTGCAATTCATAACCAGTGCTGATGGAAGAAAAGAATAAGTAATTACACGCCACAAATTAATAGACGCGGTTGGGATTGTATTTATTTTCTTTTCCAATCAAAGCAAAATAAGATTTAAAATTTTTCCAGTGATTTATATCTCGAAATCTGAATCTTTGTACCAACCAGTCACTCGTTATCTTCATTTCCCAACCATGATAGATCCAAACTTATTCCTGAAAAACTCACCTTTCAAATCTGTCAACGACAAATTCAATTTGTCAAACACAACACCAGATCTTATCAGATTCCAATTACAAGAACAATACAGGAAAAGTTTAAGCGATTCTCAAGATCAATCACCTAACAATCTGTTCTTTTTGAATACTCTACAAGATCCATTCAACAATTATTTAAACACACAACTCAATCAAGGAAATATAGACATTGTTCCTAGTCTAACATCAAGCACAACTGACGAAGAAGATGAAGAACCAGATTACGCATACACAGAAAAACCAAATTACCTCAATTTGAGAATACTAATTGAGAACTCTTTATTCTCGAACTGTTCTTCTAACCAAGTTATGCCTTTTGAAGAAGTGAAGACTGTAAAAAGAAAGATTGAAGAGAAATTAGAGTCTCAACAATATTTATCAAATAAAATTGAAATTGCTCAACAGTTTGTAAATGAAATGGTGAATGAAGAATTGGACTCAACAGTTTTATCAAGAATAATAAAAACACAGTCTTCTTTACATAAACAATTGAATCAAATAAATCGAGAATTAGACGATCTACAAACAAAGTATAATAATCACAATTTGTCTTGCTTAGTATTGGGTTACATTGAAGATGTAAAGATGATGAATTTAAACGATGAAAACCAGACGCCTATACTGTCACGCGGAACAAGTAACACGAATTCGCCAAAGAAATCGGACTCAAACACTTTCGAGTATTTGTCCTCGCATCTCGCAAATTTAGCAGCTCAAAGAAATATTGCATTACCCCAACCGGATTCAATGGATGGGTCACTGATCACTTGGGTTGAGCAATGTATTGATACAATCATACATTCTAGTAAAGTACAAACCGAAGCACCAAAAATAGATAAAACAATACAAGAATATAAAACAGCATTGAACGATTTGAGATTTTCGTATCAGTATTTATCCAAGGAATACGAAATATCTAGAGATTCGTCAACGAAATTGATACAAGAATACAGAAAAAAAATAAACCAGCTAGAATCGACAACCCCACCAACATCTTCGGACAGTCATGAATCGAAAGATAAAGAAATATCCAAGCTTCGCAAAGAATTAAACCTAATGAAGATAGATAAAATTGGTAAACACTCATTGAAGTCAACAGATAGTTTATCGCCCGTTGATTTGGAAGATGATGAAGTTTCCAGGCCTAATTCTATGACTAGTTTTGGCAATGGAATTTTGAGAAAAGAATTCAGGAAAATAGTGAGTGACATACAAGATCAATACGAGCTTGAATTGGCGGAAGAAAGGATGAAGAATAGAAAGTTGAGCGAGGAGTTGGAGAAGTTGAGAGGATAGTCAATTAGGAGTGTATTATTATGTATCATGTATTGTAGAAAGTTTAATGTTTATATTTATTTCAGGTAGCGTCTGTGTCAAGCAAAATGGGTAAAATTTGCGACTTTGAAAAAGTATCTGTTCCTGAACAACCTACTCACCATCCATAATGGATGAATTGGCCCAAAAAAAATACGGGTTTTACATAGCCAACTTTCAAGCATTACAACGAAAAGCGAGGAAAATTGTTCAAAACTCCCATGATGAGCAAAATCAAATAACTTATTACAAGTTGACCAGTATCAGTGTCAAAAGTTTATTAATATTAAAGCGGAAATATTTTAATCATTTATCCATCGAACAGAGGATACACGTCTTGTACTTATTGAGTCATACCATAGTTAAAGGTGTGGCGAATAATGAAATGGCCCTTGATTACATCAGCGAAGGTCTTTTATTGTCCAAGAATCATGGGTTTCAAAATACAATGTTTCAATTTAATTTATTATGTTTAGAGGTGTACAAAGACAAGCCGTATGTAATTAAGTTAATTGAGGAAATGATTGAATTTTCAGGCCCTTGCTATTCATCTATATTGACGCTAAAGAAAATCGAATTTCAAATGAAAATTGATCCAGATTTGGCGTACTCAAAATTATTACAGTTTGTTAAACAGAATCACAACCAACAACTAATAAATGTCGCGTTGATTTATTTGGCAAATATCGAAATTCAAAAAGGTATTGGATTGGAGGCATTGAAACATTTAGATCAGACCAAAGAGGGATTGATCCAACAAGAAGCTCAAATATTGTTTGCGAAAGTTAGTGCAAACTTAATTTTGAATAGGTATTCCGAAGCCAAAACACATTTGACAAAGTTGGATAAGCTTGCTAAGGGATGCCAGAAAGATAAGTTTAAAAATTGGCTTTTAAACGGGGATATATGTCTTACAATGAATGACATTGTCGTTTATTTCAATTGGTTCAAACCGACAGAATTTATCATTGGTGTTAATATACTTACAAGTCTAACGTGTATCAACAACAATTTGGATTACGCAACTAAGAAGCTACAGAAATGTTTGGATTTAATAAAGACGCAAAGAAGTATACTATTGGGTAAAAAATCAACGAGCATGCCAAGAACTTTAAGCAGTACACAGTCGGAAAAGACCAAACTCACGAAATTTGAGTATATAATAAATTTCTACCAAAATTACATATCATTTTTGAGAAATGATTTCAAAATCGATCAAATCAACAATTTTATGACTATGAATAATAACGGGTTTTCCAATGAAGAGTTCCAAAAGTATGAATTTTTGTTTCCCACGGTTTACTACCTAATGGCAATATACTATCATGTAAAGGGTGATATCCAGGCTGCAAAGTATTATCATCTAAAAATCATAAACTTGAGACCAGATGTAGATTTATTCATATATTCCACAACAAGTTTACTAGCGTTATTAGATTACGAAGCTCAGGAGACAAATTCTCTAGCTAATACTAGTTTAAGAAACATATTACTGACAGGTATAGATAAAGTGACAACTACAATTCCTGGCAACGAAGTATTGAAAGCAACTTACGACATAATACTCAAGAAACCTAGTGTTAACCAAGATTTGCTTGAAAGTTTCAACAAGACCAATTTTACGTTGTTTAAATTTTTGTTGCAATTGAGTAATCTAAAGTCCGATACACAGAGTAGAAGAACTCAATTGATACAAATCAAAAATGAACTAAACGAGGATAGCTTGTTACATAAATCGATCAATGTCTTGGTTCTCCATAAGTTGAAAGCGCTCTATAATGAAATTCAAGATAAGAATAATCTTGAAATGTGTGATTTACAACTCGATTTATTTACGATAACGTGTCAAGATCTCTACGAATTCATACTGGAAAACATGAATATAGAAGACCAGTGATTACAAAAAAAACTCCAATTGTCTATTTCAGAGATGGTTCTAATGTACAAGTTACGTCAAATTTTTATATTTAATCCTTTTTAGATTTCTTCTTCTTTTTCTCGCCGTCATCTTCAGATTTCCTCTTCTTTTCTTTCTTTTCTTTCTTTTCCTTCTTTTCCTTCTTTTCCTTCTTCTCTTTCTTTTCTTTCTTTTCTTTCTTTTCTTCAGTTGGTTCATCCTCAGTTTTTTTAGGGAGTTGTACTTCTGGAGCTTTCAATTTTGATTCTGGAACTTCTGGAGCTGGTTCTTCATCCAAATCTTTATAGTCTTGTTTCCAAGTATCTGGAGTGTTTTCATTGACTCTACCGAATTTATCCAATTTTCCATCGGCTTTCATTTGTTTCTTTTTCTGGGCTACTGGACCTAAACCCCATCTTCTTGGATAAGTGTCTCTTTCCATAATACATCTTTTAACTTTCGCTACGATACCGTGGTCACAGCTTTGTAAATCAACGGTTGTCATTTGAGCAATACCGATTGCTATAGCTTCACCTTTTGTGGTGATCAATACAACTTCATCGTATAATTCAATACCTTCTTCGTATCTTAATAAACCTGGTATCATCAATTTTGCACCGTAACAGACTGAATTGACGGCTGAATCTTTGACAACAACTCTTTTGTAACCAACCAATAAGGTTTCCAAAGGTTGAATGATTTTTCTTAAATAAGATTCGTCTCTAGTATTATCGTAAACATATTGAGCATCCAAAACATCATGTAAAGTAACCATGTCATCGGATTCACTCATGGCTCCTGATCTCACTCTTCTCAATTCTTGCATATGACCACCAACACCCAACAACATACCCAAATGAACACATAAAGTTCTCATATAAGTACCTGCTTCACAAGATGCCCAAAAGACACCCAAACCTCTTTTGTTGTCGAATTCAATCAATTTGGAATCATATATAGTTCTAACTCTCAATTGTCTTTTAACAGCTGAAATCAAAGGTGGTCTTTGAAATAAAGCACCGGTCAAATTTTCCAACGACCTGTTCAATTCCTTGGCATCTTTCAATTCATCGTGTAATCTTACAATACAAACATACTCTTTTCCTGCACCTTGTTGTGATTTGACTAATCTTGTGGCTCTATCGATACAGACAATCAAACATCCAGTGACTTTAGGATCTAATGTACCTGAGTGACCGGTTTTTTCAACTCTCAATATTCTTTTTATCCAGGCGACGACTTCGTGTGATGATGGGTTGGATGGTTTGTCAAGATTGATGACACCACTGGATACGTAAGATTTGATGTCTCTGTTGTATGGTGAAGACCCAGCTGGGATTGGGGTGTAATGGCCTGATCTGACCAACAATTTATCGTAGTTTTTCAACAACAATGGCCATTCCGATGTGTTGTTGGCGGGGGTCACAGTCTCTGGTTTGATTATAAAGTCTGACATCCTGCTCTAGCTACTCTTCTCAAAAAATTTTCAAACCAAAAAAAAAAAAAAGCAGAGTGAAGCACAGAAAAAAAGAAAACTGAGAACAAGATAAATCAAAACTAAAGCGCCGCACCCTATTTCTGTACATTGATTATATCTGCAATTTTGTTCTTTGTTAGTTCCAACCAGAACAATTCTCTGCCCAAGGCTCTGATCGTCTTGACACTATAATCCAAATTGGAGTCATTGACCACATCGTTGACTAGTTTCATTGTGTCTTTGATTGCTTTTATTTCCAGAACTACCTCATATAATTGTTTGACTAATGGCAGATCAGGAATTATGATATCATCCAAGGAAAAAGATGTTGTCGAATTGATAAAGATCTCACTTGAGTCCGTATTGAGTTTATCCAAGGTAGCCAATTCTTTATTGAGGTTGGTTAAGTTATTCAATTGTATTGATAAATAGTTTTCATGTTTTTCTAGATTTTTTGAATTCTCTAGTGCTTGCGTACAATGGTGACTCAATTGTTTATAAAGTGCATCGGCTTTTTTAATATTTTCATTGGCGAAATCAATGTCTTGATTTAATTGGTCTTGTTCCAAAATAGAGTTAATTTTATTTGATAACCGAGTGAGTAATTCATTATGCTGTGTGTTTGGTTGATTTTTGATTTCTGTATCCATCAAATCCACCACTGGTAATTTTGCTTTAGCTGAAGGAGATTCCACCTGATGATTTGTGGAATGTACTTTTGTAGGATGTATTGTAGGATGAACTGTAGATTTTATTGTAGGATGCACGGTAGATTGTACTGCAGGATGTACTTCAGGAGCATGTATTACTACAGGTGACGCAAATTGAGTAGGGATAGGTAATGGCGCTTGATATTTCAATGGCACAGCACTGCTTGTAGTTGGTGATTGTATTTTAGCAGGTTTTGGTGGTAAAGCAGGACCGGAACTCATAGGTGGTGGGCCCAAAGAAATTGGACATTCATGAAGTATACTCTGATGAATCACATTTATCAATTCGATCAAATTAAAGTCATTGCCTTCTCCTCTATACCATCTTGACAAATATGGATGATAAAATATGCCTTGAGTATCAACTTGATTTCCCGGTTTTAGATACCAATTTCTAGAATGATCTGGCTTGATATACACCAATGGAACTCCATTGCTGTTTGGATACGATAGAGGAATCCATATTTCAACAGGAACGCCTATTTCATTTACATATATTGTGCCAAATAAGTTGATCAATAGTTCGGTTCTACCACTACCCATGATATGAACTTGAGTTCTGATTTTAAATTGTAGATTCTTTTTATAATGCAACTGTAAAAACTGATACACGTGGGTATACACCGTCTGTTTATTCTCATACAATGGCTGTATGACATTGTATAACCAATTTGTTACCAGCTGAGGTAATGACATTTCGATTGACCAGAAAAAAAACCAAAAAATATTATCAACACTTTTAATAATGAGTGGGTAAGTAGCGAACAATCTAAAGTCACAGTTCCTATACTAACTTAAATTAGATACACTGTTGTTGCTGTGTTCATAGTAACGGTTGCTTTGTCTTGTTTGGCTTGGGTGTTTGCTCCGAAACAAAACACAACTGTATTTAGATCGTCAGTCATATTGGGACTAGCAATGTGTTACTTGATGTGGGCAATTACTTATTTGGCCCAATTACACCCATTAGAAGCTCCAAGGAGGTCGGATTTGAGACCAGAAACGAAAGATTAGTCAGGTGACCCAGAATTCAGTTCATAGATGTATACATATTTAATACAAACTCTCAACAGCGTACTTTGTGGACTGTCATATTTGATGTTTGGATGTCAATTTTTGGTGATTATAAAAATTTGAATCATTTGAAAAATGAAATTTTCTCTTCATCATTCATGCCCCTGTTTCTGCCCTACATTCTTATTCGTAGAATACAAGGTTCTGGTGATGGGGTAAATCAAGCCAAGCAACGGATGGCCACCACTTTTGATACAACCGGTGGTCATTTGTTGCTTGGATCGTGTGATGGCTTTGTATCCTAGTGTGATTTATTAGTTTTGTAACTGAGAATCTGATCGGTCTCACTATATTTTTGAAATCTATTTTTAATATTGATATATACGGAGAGCAACCGAAAGTGAGATTAATTTTAGTCTGTCAAATGTGGTACTTGGTGCAAAATTTTTCAATGCAAACGATTTTCTATGAGCTGGTTGGATTGACAACAAAATTGTAAATTTATATAGACCAATGTATCAGTTCTCTATATATCCGCAAATGATGTATTTGCATCGAAAGTAATAGTTACGAACAGTGTTTTAGAGCAATATAATCTATCTGTTTTATAAACATTTTGTGCTATAAATTGTATGGAAACGAGATACATAGAAAGCGTGAGTAAGGTTTAGGCTAATATGTGTAGAAGTTTTGCAACACGTAGGGTTGACAACTACTTTAGGGGGTAAAATAATGTCTGTCAAGCTTGAACAATTACATATGGTAGTTACAGATACCCGACTCTAATCTGTTAATGCTTTACTTGGCGGAGAAAAAAAGATGAAACACTCAAACTTCTACACACTGGAAAGTTTAGCTATAACTTACAGGCTGATATTGAGTCTATTCACAAGATACACGTCTCGCTCTATTTCACACGTGTAAACTACATCTACGATTGAGCATGAAGAGCTAGCAGATTTCTCAAGTCTTATAAGATATATTGAAGTACAATGTCATATTACTTTTTCATTTTGCACAGCTGTAGCAAGACCAATCAATACTTTAATGTCTGAAAAACGATTACAAAACCAAGCAAGTACTACCGACCAACCAACAATGGTTATAAATAATATTTTTTCACACTTGATATTTAATGCAATGGGATCCCCTTTGTCAAATCATTAATTCATCCAACGTTTACTTGTTGGTAATTCCTTTTCAAAAGCTGTGGATGAATTTTTCAGATCAATTGTTATATGAGGTTTTTAATGAACATGCTAATATATCGCAGCAATTATATATCGAACCAATAGGTGATGGATTTATTGATGACAAAGTGTTTAAAAAGAATTATGGTTTGGATGTATTATTAGCCAATGAGAGATTTAGTCCCGACAGTGAATTCAGTCTTGATTCTTCCCCTACTAGTGAGTCGAGATTATTGTCTGGTATTTCAAATAGATCATACGGTGATGAAAAAATTTGGTTTACTAATGAATCCGATTTCAGCTCCAATACTAATGCGACGGATATCAAAAAATCTGATGTGTTTGAAATTATGACTCCCCCGTTATCTGGAGATTTCGAAGAGTCAAATGAAGAATTGAGTTTCTTGAAAGCAGATTTAAATATTTTTGAATCCTTTGCCCCATACACGGCCAAAAAGAATTTGAAACAAATTAACAGCGACAATGATGACATGGAAACAGAGCATCATTTAATGTTATCCAATACATCTAATTATTCAATGTTTGAACCCAAAAGTAGAAAAAAATTTCCATCCCACAGTTACTCAAAAAATATAGTCGATGTTGAGAATTTCAAAAGAGATTTACTTAAGTTGTATCGGAAACCATTGATTCAAAAAATCAAGTTATCAGATGCCGACGTATTTTGTCAACACTGTTCAATTAAATTTCATAGTTATCTTGAGTTGATTGATCATTTTGTTGAGAACAACTTAGATTACTTGTTCCAAAAACGAAACTACAAATGCCCAGTTAAAGAATGCCCCATACATTTTATCGGGTTGAAAAAAAGAGCTGATTTGAGACACCACGTTCATTTCCATCATGTGGTTTCGGGAACGGTTTCCAAGAAACTCGAGAGGTATAAAACTGAGATTGAAGATTTATTGTTCATGTGTAAAGAGCCTGACTGTTGCAAAGGCTTCTATAGAAGTGATACTCTAGCCAGACATATAAGGCTAGTTCATAAAAATCCTTCCAGCATATAATTTATATATAAATAAAAGTTTGTTTTGTCTCTGTCTACACAACACGAAAAATTCCAAACATCAACAATGAGTTCGGAAACAGTATGTAAAGGCATTATACATGTGCTAAAGACGCGTACTAACAGATCCAGACACCTTCGTTGGACGAGATCTTGAAAGAAAAGATTACCTTTACGGATAACAAATCCAAATATTTCACCAAGACTGAAAAGCAACAAGTTGATGTTGAAAGAACAAAAAATCGATTCAAATATTTGCTAGGATTAACTGATTTGTTTCAACACTTTATTGAAGCTAAAGCTAGTAAAGAACCGATATTTAGAGATATCTTGAATAGCATCACTGCCACTCACAAAAGAAGATTGACAGAAAAGGAAGAAGATGAAAATCTATTGAAAGACAATTCCAACAACATAATAGAATTCACTGAAAGCCCAGGCTACATTCATGGACAATTGAGACCTTACCAGATCCAAGGATTAAATTGGTTGATAAATTTATATGAAAATCATTTATCTGGTATATTGGCAGATGAAATGGGTTTGGGTAAAACTTTACAAACTATATCATTTTTGGGATACTTGAGATTTGTTCATAAAATAAACGGACCTCATATTGTCATTGCCCCCAAATCAACATTGGATAACTGGTATAGAGAATTTAAAAGGTGGATTCCTGACATCAATGCCATTGTGATACAAGGTGACAAGGAAGAAAGAGCAGAATTGATCAAAAATAAAGTTATGACATGTGAATTTGACGTCATTATAGCATCATATGAAATTGTGATTAGAGAAAAAGCAACTTTTAAAAAGTTTGATTGGGAATACATTGTCATTGATGAAGCTCATAGAATTAAGAATGAAGAATCTTTATTATCCCAAATCATTCGATTGTTCCATAGTAAAAATAGGTTATTAATTACCGGTACTCCCTTGCAGAATAATCTTAGAGAGTTATGGGCTTTGTTGAATTTCATTTTACCAGACGTGTTTGCCGATAACGAATCATTTGATACTTGGTTCAAAGAAGAAGATGAACAAGTTATTAAACAACTACACAAAGTATTGAAGCCATTTTTACTTAGAAGGATTAAAGCAGATGTTGAAAAGTCATTACTACCAAAGAAAGAATTAAATGTATACGTTGGTATGACTGAACTCCAAAAAAATTTATATAAAAAAATTTTAGAAAAAGACATTGATGCTGTTAATGGTGCAAACAAGAAGGAATCAAAAACCAGATTACTCAACATTGTCATGCAACTCAGAAAATGTTGTAATCACCCTTATTTATTTGAAGGTGTAGAACCCGGTCCGCCATACACAACTGATGAACATTTGGTTTATAACTGCCAAAAATTATTAATCTTGGATAAAATGTTGAAAAAATTCAAAGCTGAAGGTAGTAGAGTATTGATATTCAGTCAAATGTCCAGATTACTAGATATTTTGGAAGATTATTGTTTTTTCAGGGAATATGAATATTGTAGAATTGATGGTTCTACTGATCATAGTGATAGAATCAAAGCTATTGATGATTATAACGAACCAGATTCCAAAAAATTTATCTTTTTACTTACGACAAGAGCAGGGGGGTTGGGTATCAATTTAACAACAGCTGATATAGTAATATTATTTGATTCAGACTGGAATCCCCAAGCTGATTTACAAGCAATGGATAGAGCTCATAGAATTGGACAGACCAAACAAGTAAAAGTTTTCAGGTTTATCACTGAAAACGCCATTGAAGAAAAAGTTTTAGAAAGAGCAGCACAAAAATTAAGGTTGGATCAATTAGTCATTCAAGGTAATAGAGAAAGTAACAAGGCAGCATCCAAAAATGAATTATTAAACATGATTCAATTTGGAGCAGCAGATGTGTTTAAATCAGAATCAAATGAATCTGAATTAGATATTGAAGAATTGTTGAAACGTTCTGAAGAGAAAACTCAAGAATTAAATGCAAAATATGCTAAATTAAATTTGAACGCTTTGCAAAATTTCACAAATGACGAATCGGTCTATGAATGGAATGGTGAAAATTTTAAGAAAAAAGATGTTAGTGGAATCACAAATATTGGACATGCATGGATCAATCCAGGTAAAAGAGAGCGTAAAGAAAATTATTCAATTGATATGTACTACAAGGATGTTTTGAATACGGGTAGATCATCGAACGTTGGTAAATCTGGTCCTAAACCGCCCAAACAATTAAACATTTTTGACCATCAATTCTTCCCATCTAAATTATGGGAATTGCATACCTTACAGCAAAACTATTACAAAAAGCAAATCAATTACAAGTCTGAAGATGAGCTAGAACAAAAAGAGATTGAAATGTCAAGACTCTTGACTGACGAAGAGAAGGAATTGAAAGAAAAATTGTTGAAACAAGGTTTTAGTAATTGGAATAGAAGAGATTTCCATCATTTCATATCAACAGTAACGAAGTATGGTAGAAATTCAATCCCGTTAATAGCATACGAATTTCCAGATAAAACCGAGGAAGAAGTTCGAAAATATGCGAAAGCATTCTGGACCAACTATGAATTAATTGATGGATATGAGAAATTTATAAACCAAATCGAACAAGGTGAGGAAAAGATTGTCAAGATAAAAATCCAAAAAGAAGCTTTAAGAAGAAAATTATCTCAATACAAGTATCCTTTACAAGAATTGACATTGAAGTACCCTCCAACATCAACCAATAAAAAGGTATTCAGTGAAGAAGAAGATAGATTTTTATTGGTACAATTATATAGATTTGGACTCGACACTTCAGACGTTTACGAAAGAATTAAAGAAACAATCCGTCAATCACCATTATTCCAATTTGATTTTTTCATACAAAGTAGAAATGTTGGGGAGATTTCGAGAAGATGCACAACTTTATTAGCATGTATATTGAAGGAAGTTAACCCAGACATGAATGGTTTGAAAAGATCATCGACGCCAGAAGTTACCAATGCCAAAAAAAAGGCTAAAAATTAGCTTAGTAGTTTTGTAATATATTTTTCAAATTGTAATGGCGTTTCTAATGAATTAAATCTATGTACAACGATACCATTTCTATCAATTATGAATTTTTCAAAATTCCACCTTATTCCTTTAAAACCCAAAATTCCGGCTTTTTCGTTTTTTAAATATTTATAAAACTCCGATTCATAATCACCGTTGACGTCTATTTTCTTCATAATTGGGAATGTGACACGGAATTTTTCTCTTACTGATAATTCAGTCTGTTTATCATTCAACGGTTCTTGTTTGCCAAATTGATTACAAGGAAAAGCAAGAATTATCAAGCCTTTTGAAAGATATTTGTTGTATAAGTATTGTAGTTCATCATACTGCGGCGTGAACCCACAAAAACTTGCTACGTTCACAACAATAACAACTTTATTTTTAAAATCACTAAACTTTACTAGTTCATTGTTTGAATCATATAAATTGAAATTGTATATTATATTCTCATTCTCCATGTGCTTTCTAATAACAAACGCGTTTAGCAAACAAATTTGTCACACTTCACTACGCACACTGTAAAATTTTTGCCAAAGTACACGTCTTTAATATCTACATAATAAATTATTTAAATTGTCAAGAAGTATTAAAGGTTGAATGTTCTTTATCAGAAACTACTATTATTTTCATATTAGATTTGGGTTGCGTTGTAATTAGTGGCAAATAGGCGGTTCCGAGTTTTGACGAATGAGGTAATTGAAATCAAAACAAATTAAACACAAAGTTCAAGGGACACGACTCTCGTGATTGTTTTTTTTATCTCCCCATAAAAAAAAATTTTATCACATTTGCTTTCTTTTTGTACATCCTTATCGATCAGACCTATCACTATCACATTTGAATCATCGCCAACATGTCTTTCAATATCAACTGGGAACTGATAGATAATGATAGATTGTCATATCTATGTAAGGACATACTTACAACGGCGTTAAACTCGGGTAAATCGCCTAGTATTTTGGCATCAAACATCATTATCAAGGATTTAAATTTCGGCAAAATAGCTCCTGATTTTGAAATACTAGAGATTGGAGAACTAGATAAAGACAGATTTAGGGGTATATTTAAAATCAATTACCAAGGCGATTTCCACTTGACACTACATACTAAAGTTCATGCTAATCCACTACATATCTATAAAAATAATTCAATCGAGAATAATCTGTTTACAACGCCAAACTTTGTATTAGCTAGCGAAGAATTTGCTATTCCTTTGGATTTGAAGTTGAGCGATATAAAAATTAGCGGCATTGGTATTATTGTTTTTTCAAAATCGAAAGGATTAACATTGGTATTTAGGAACGATCCACTAGATTCTATTAAAGTCAGCTCCACATTTGACACTGTTCAAGTTTTGGCCAACTTTCTACAAAAGCAAATTGAAGATCAAATACGAGATTTGTTTCGTGAAACATTGCCCACGCTAATACATCAAATTTCATTGAAATACTTGAATTTGGATAACAATATAAATGAATTGACTTCAAGATTGTCTAGTTTTTCGACTGCCACCACTACCTCAGCATTGAAAGTCGATGACGAAGATTTAATATACTCATCAAAAAATTTACAAAAAAATCTAGAGTTATTTAAGAGTAGAGAAACTTTGAGTTTGAATATTCCAAAGTTTAGAAACATCATTCAAAGGACAAATCTTGAAAAGCTCAATAAAAATTCATACTATCCAAATTTATTAAATTCATTATCATCTAATCATATTGATTTACAAAAATATCAGCATATTCACAACAATGGTATACCCATCGAGATATTGGTTGATGATTTCAACAAGACTGAGCACATTTTAAAAGATATATCTTGTATTCAAGCCAATACGTTTTATAAACATACAAATAAGGATGTACCGGTTCCGAAGAGAAGAACGATCAAAATGAAGAAAAAGAGTAAACCAGAGAGTAGTAGCTCTACATTTGTATCGACACCAGTATCTGAAAGGTCGATTACACCAGTATCTACTACTCCGATAGCGTCGTCGCCAGTGGCGGCGGAAAACGTCAAGATTCAACAACCTACACCTCAAAGAATCAAATCAAAACAATTATACGAAGAATTTGTCAAGTCCACACAAACTCCACCTGCTTACGATAACAAGGTCATTGGCGTGGGGTTGGGAAATTCAAATATCCTTAATTTTGTTCCACAAAGGAACATAAGCACGTCGCCGATTAAATCTATAAGACCACAGGAAAAATCAATCAATTATATTGATATTGAAAAGATTAATAAGAAATTGGGTTTATTGAACGAAGAGAAAAAGATGGGCTCTGATCCTTTCAATAGTGGTTATGGAAGGTTGGAATTGGCAGCCCCACCACCTTATAAATACTGAAACAAGTGAGGTTATTTTGTACATACATACATACATATTTATTTATTTATCTATTTATTATCATGGAATTAAGTTTTTCGCAGCCTCTCCAACTTGACTCGCTTATAATTGAATTTGAGTACATCGTTGACGCATTGTTTGATTATGAAACTGATGGCCTGTGTTTCATGTAGTGTATTTGTATGTGTTTGTAGAAACTTCAGCTAAAAGAAATACACAAGAGTTTTTTATATGTCAAAACAACAGTTTCTGATGTGAGGTAATTATAAATATAGTCAGAATTCAAAATGGGATATTTCAATAGTGTATTTTGTTTACACGGTATTGAGAATCGAGAACTATTGCACCTGAGACAACTTAGAATCATAGTTAAATTTACTTATGGGCTCATGCGAAACTGGTAAACTGGAGAGAAGGTTGTATTTAGTTTTTCAGTTTATTTTTAGTTTTGTTTACCAAAGGGGAAAAAAAAAAATTTAGCAGATCAGAACCATGTCTTTTGGATCATTCGACCATATATGCAACAAGACAGCGTTGCCACTATGCTCCGTGGTTGGCGCAGTGAACCAGAGTGCGTTTTTCCAGAGAGGCATTGTTCCAGAGTGCTACGCAAGGTCGGTGGAGCTAGCCAACACGATGATTTTCCAGATTGGTAATGCGTTTGTTCATTTCGGTGGTTTGATCATCTTGTTGATCGTGATCTTCAACGTCAGAGCCAAGTACACCGCTATCGGGCGTACCGAGATGTTGCAGTTCTTGTACTTATTGATAGGCTTGATTGTATCGTCGTTGATTGTCGACTGCGGTGTTTCACCACCTTCAAGCTCATCATTTGCATATTTCGTCAGTCTACAGATTGGATTGGCGTCTGCTGTGTGTCTATGTTTGTTCTACAATGGATTATTATGCTTTCAATTCTGGGAGGACGGCACAAGAAGGTCGATGTGGATATTGCGTGTAATCTGTTTCTTGTGGTTTGTTGTAAACTTCATTGTCTGTTTGATCACTTTCAAACACTGGAACACAAGTCTAGATTACAGAAAAACCACAACTTTGTTTGTTGTTTCCTACATTATGAATGCAATCATCTTGTTCGCCTATGTGGTGTCACAAGTCATTTTAGTCATATTTGCATTGGATTCTTATTGGCCATTAGGCTCGATATGTCTAGGAGTGTTTTTCTTCGTCGCAGGCCAAATCTTGACATATGTGTTTAGTCACAAAATTTGTCGTGGTGCTTCTCATTACGTGGACGGGTTGTTTTTTGGAAGTGTGTGCAACATTTTTACAATTATGATGATTTATAAATATTGGGACTCCATAACTACCGATGATTTGGAGTTCTCGGTTGCGAATGTAGAACAAGGGGTTCATGAGTTTGGCAGTCACAACGATGATGAGAAACGATCCAGTATGTTTTTTTAATAAATAAAGAAACCGTATACTTTTATAAACTTATAAACACCTATTATTCAACTTTTTGTTTTTTAAAATCTGGCTCTGCTTCAACAACATCGTCTTCATTACCGTTACTTACTGGTTTTAAAGCTGGAGTAGATTGTTCCTGATGGAAATCTTTGATTATAGAATCAACATCGTCAATGTTCAATTGCCTTACATCACCCAATTTTTTAATTTTATTGGTAACATCTTTGACTTGATCATCGGTCAAGTTTAAGTTCAATTGTTCAACTCTACTTTTGATAGCATTCCATCCGGTCAATCTGTTGGCAAAATGGATATACCTAGTTAAACCGAAATCAGATGGATTCAATATTTCATAAGTGCTTGGGTTTGCCAATATGGCTTTAGCATGGATACCTGCTTTATGAGTGAATGCACAAAATCCAGTTATAGGATTATTGAATGGAATATTTACTTGGACTGCATCAGCGACTAAATTCTCCAAGTCTCTCAATTTGTGTAATTTATATTTCGATAAGACATAGTCTCTATCAGCAGTGATCATCCTTGCCATTAAAGCACCCAATGGGGTTATACCATTTCTTTCACCAATACCCAACACTGAAACATCAATTAATTTTGCACCGGCTTCTAAAGCAGTATAAGCATTTGCAATGGCACAACCAGTGTCATTATGGAAATGACATTCAATATCACATGAAACGACGGATTTTAAAGTTTTAACCAATTCGTAAACTTGTCTAGGGTTGGCGCAACCAACGGTATCAGCAATACCAACTCTGTTGACACCGATTTTATCAACTGTTCTATAAATGTTCAATAAATCGACAATGTCAGATCTGAAACTATCTTCAGAACTGAACCTTATTTCAATACCTTTTGATTTGACAAACTCAATAACTTCAATGGCACTTTGAGCAATATAGTTCATATCTTTACCATGACTATATTTTCTTAAAAATTGGGATGTACCAATAACAACATCGACACCATCAACACCGGTTTCAACTGCGACTCTAGCGTCATCCATGTGACATCTGATGTGAGTCAATATTTTAGCTTTTAAACCCAATTTACAAATAGCTTCACAATCTCTTCTACTTTGTTCACTAGCAACAGGACTTGTCAACTCTATGTAATCAACACCAAAGTCATCTAAAGCTTTGGCAATTTCGATTTTTTTTTCAGTGGTGAAAAAGGCATTAGCAAATTGTTCACCTTCTCTTAAAGTAGATTCAATGACTTCGAATTTGTTTACGTTGGATAAGAAGTCAGAAGGATTAGGACCGTATGGGTTGGATTGGACAGACATTGTAAAGAAATAATGTGATGATAAAAGTGAAAAATTATTTCAGTGTGAAAAAAAATTTTTATGGAGATCAATATTTATAGATAGTCAGTATGACTAACACTGTATCATCAGATAATAGTTTATAGGGCGCTTAATAATGTGAAAATTTCGATAACATTTTTGTAACTTTTTTTTTTTTTCTTTTGCTTCAGTAGCTCCGTTTTGCCGTTACAGGTTCTTGCGCCCAAACATCAGTAGCTAAATTGATGACAGAGGGTATGAGTCATAAATTGTGGTAGTTTCTTTTATATATGCAATTCAACGGCCCTTGAAAAATTCAGTTACTCTGTGATTTTAGTACACGACTATATTAGTGACACACTTTAAATGGATTACAAAACTATCGAATCATCACTTAATGGAACGTAATCTTTTGGCCTCTGTGTAAACTTCCTTGTAGAAAAGCTTCTACAATACGATTTTTTTTTAATGAATTTTCATAACAATTCTACACACAATATTTAATTTAAACACAAACAATCTTCACTAATGATATACATCATTTTTAAAAAGAAAAATCATAATCAATATGATTTAAGATTCATTTGTGGTCACCATCTTTACAAATCTAAACATCTCGTCTTTCATTCTAATCAACTCTACACCTTTGATGTTTAACTTACCATTCATTCTTGAGACAATCTTCTTCACAATCAAACTAATGTCATGGTTGCTTAACCCAGTAATACGTTCCCAATTCAAATTAATTCTCTTGTTTTTTGGTAACATTCTGTTCTCCTTGATTATGGCTATCTTAAAACACCCTACAATCAATTTTTTCAATTCGAATCCCATATCGTTGTAATTCACGAAATTGTTGGTTTGATTCAAATATCTTAACAAGTAAATTATATCCATGTACCTAAATAAATATATTATTCCTTTAATGAATAATGGCACAGTTAGATTCAACCTACTTGTTAATAATAATAAAAATTTGTCTAATGGTAATTCAGATTTACTATTGTTACATCTTTTTGGATCTTCTGGGGGGAAAGAGTTATAAATCTTTGTAGCAATATACTTGACGATGATTGTCATTAATTGCGTACGTTGTAATTTAAACTCTTCTTGGGTTAGTCCACTGTTCTTTGGAACCAACGGTAAATTCAACTGAGCTTGTTTGATTGATTGTTTAACTTCCTCAGCGGTGATAGATGGACGATGTTTTTTTGGAACATATCTGTTTGGTTTCCTTTGGATTTGAGCTCTAGGTTGTGGATGTTTCAATTTGATAGTCTTTGGTTCTTGGAATACAACTGCCGATTGTGGTTCAATTTCATCATCGACCGTGGTTGGGGTGAGTTGTAAAGGACGAACATCAAATCCATTGGGGTCTGTATTTAATTTTTTATCGTCGCCATCTTCTACCGACATGATATCGAGTGAAAGACTCGATGCCGAGCCACTATAATAATCTTCTACTTCCTCTTGTTCTTCTGTTTCTAAATTTAAAAATTGGGATAAAATTTTGGAGTGTTGGTCGTAATGTTGTTGGTCGAGATTGGCTTCTGCTGCTTCTGGAGCAGCAAAACTGAATATGCTTTTAAAAGTATTGTCATCAATCATGTTTTATATAATTTTAAATCTCTAAAAACACAATCTAAATAATTATAATATTCAAGGATAATTTAATAACGATTCATTTTAAAAGTTATAATATAAGGAATTAATTTAAGGTCACACTAATGGATAATACAGTTTGATGATATTTCTTGGATGATACGTTTCAAAAGCTAGCAGATTCAAATACTTTCGAAAACAATAAAGTTGTGGTTATTATTTATGATGATCAAAATTAATTTTGTTTCTCGCTACGGATTTGAACATCCAAACACTCACACTAGAAATTTTCTGACTCATTTATAAAAAAATTAAAAGACGAAACAGTTTATCCATGCAGTACGCTACCAAATTGGGCAGTCAAAAAACTAAACCTTACAAATGAGTTTTACTAATTAGCTAACAACCAATTGTGCATTGATGTCGGTTCATAAATGGAAAAATTTGCCGACAAAGATCACTACCTATTTTTGATCGATATTCAAACTCTACGTATCTTGATATAATCGGATTGATGGAACGAACCATACAAAGTCGATAAAAAGACCGGTGGCATAGTAGCCAATTTCATTGGTTGTGCAACTACAGGTATAATTTCATGTTGAGCAAACTAGCGATATCATTTCACAAACAATTTAAAATTGTTCCTACTCATAATCGTAGTCGTGTAATGTCGATGGTTAGGTGATTGGTGCTGCTTTTGGTTGAAGACAGGTTGCAATTCAAATAAAAGGTTACCGATACAACTTCAAGCTAAAATGAGCTGTTTATTAGAGTGAGTTTGATTTTTAGCAGGTACAAAATTTTTCCACAATTATCTTCATGGTGTAATGTTATTAGTGGTGAAATTTCGTTTCCATAAGTGATAAATGGTTGAAAGATAACGGTCAATCATCCTGTAAGAAGGAATTGGGTATATTGTTGCAACTAAGATACTTGCAACGATGAAATGCCGTTCGGGGTAGATAGATCTCTATATTAATTGAGATATCTTGCATCCTTCGTAGATGTGGAGAAACGAAGATTCTTCTTCCTTACAGAACAAGCAAATGGGCGGGTTGCAACAATATACTTTTTACAGGATGATTGACCGTCACTTTTCAACCATTTATCGCTTGTGGAAAGACAACGTTCAGCTAATAGATTGGTCACAGTCATACAACCACTGGAGGTGACCTCCTTACTTATTACGGTCAAAAACCTTACTGACTACGTATAACTGAACACCCAACAATTGGCCACACTAATTTCACCAACCTCAAAAGAACAAACTAAGACCTACCAATAGAATAAATTAAGATACTGGTCCAGGTTTTCCTATAGAAACTAAGTAAAACACTGCTTGAGATATCTAAAAGGAACCATAAATTATGGTTTATGCTATGGGAAAAGTGAAGGCATATACATGAGACCGAATTCGTATCAAATTTGGAACGATACATTGACGGAATATGAATTCGTATCAAATTTGGAACCATAAATTATGGTCATATTCCGTCAAAGTATCGTTCCAAATTTGATACGAATTTGGTCTCATGTATGTTTATTGCCTCCGAGGCTTCGTTGATGATGAACTGAGTCAGCAATTTTACTTAGTGAACATCCAGTTCATCTTCAACGATTTATATAGTTTTTGACCTAATAGATACGAAAAAAAAGGGTCAATTAAAAAAAACAAAATAAATCAAATATTGCGATATATTTTGCGAGATTTCGCGATTAATATCCACGATTGTCTATAGGTAGTTTTATATATTTGATTCTAATACATGATACTCAAACCAACACTTGTTGCCTTTGTAAACTGGCTCAAGTCATGAATCGAAGCAAGTTGAAAAGCGGTAGGCTTGCAGCAGTCCATCAAAGCAAACACATTAGTTAGAGCGCGAGATTTATATAACGGGTGAGGACAAAACGGATATTGCATCATTCTGAAAACACCTGTGCGGCGCAAAATTCAAAGCGTCTTTTAAATCTTCAAAATTGCTGCCAAATTCAAATTACCTCAACAATGACTTTAACAAAACATTGGAAATACAATCAAGACGAAGATATGGTCACTACTCAATTGAAAGGGTTAGCCAGCTCGAACCCTTACATCAAATTGATTCCCAGTGAAAAAGTGGTATTTAACCCACATTCCAAGACTTCTGAAAAAATTACAATTGTCAGTGGAGGAGGAGCCGGCCATGAACCATTACATGCTGGGTACGTGGGAGAAAACTTGTTGGATGCTGCTGTGAGTGGAAACATCTTTGCATCACCATCAACTAAACAAATCATGGCTGCAATCAAGACAAAATCAAACAAGGAAAGAGGTACCATCATTGTCATCAAGAATTATACTGGAGATGTGTTACATTTTGGTCTAGTAGCGGAGAGAGCCAAGAGTGAAGGCTACAATGTTGAATTGGTTGCTGTTAGTGATGACGTTGCCATTTCGAAAGATCAAAACAAAATGGTCGGTCGTAGAGGTATCGCCGGTACAGCATTAGTGCATAAGATCTTAGGAGGAGCTACTTCTTTGTCAAAAAAGTCTACCTTAAAAGCAATTGGTGAGTTGGGTCACAAAGTGAATTCAAACTTGGTTACTTTGGCCGCAAGTTTAGACCGTACTTCCGTTCCAGGAAAAGCTGAACAAGACATTGAATTCACCAAAAGCGATGAAGCAGAATTGGGTTTGGGTATTCATAACGAACCTGGTACAAAGCTTAAACCGATTCCAAATATTGATGATCTCATCAAAGACATGTTATATAAATTAACCTCGCCTGACGATAAGGAACGTCATTATCTAGACTTCGATTTCAAAAATGATGATTACGTCTTGTTGATCAACAACATTGGAGGTTCATCTACTTTAGAATTGTATGCAATCACTCAGCATGTAATTGACAATTTACCATTTGAGAAGAAACCAAAAAGAGTCTTGGTCAGTGATTTTGTCACGTCTTTCAATTCACCTGGATTTTCAATCACTTTGTTGAAATTGGGCGACTTTGGTGAATTCAAGTCCGAGGACGTTTTGAAATTCATTGATCTTGAAACTAATGCTCCTGGTTGGAAACCAAAAAGTTACAAAGAATGGGGTCATCATGAATACGTAGAATCGCCAATGAAGAATGAATCTGTTGTAAAATCAGATTTGAAAATCGACGGAGACAAGTTCGAAGCAAATTTGAAACACAGTTTGGAGAAATTGATCAAAGAAGAACCAAAAATAACTCATTATGACACATTGGTGGGCGACGGTGATTGTGGTGAGACTTTAGTCGAAGGAGCAAACGCTATTCTCCAAGCTTTGGAAAAAGATAAGGAGTTCAAACTGAACTTATCGGACCCTGTTGCAACATTATCGGTGATCACTGAGCTAGTTGAAGATAGTATGGGAGGTACATCTGGTGGTATATATTCAATTTATTTAACTGCTTTGGTACAGAATTTACAAAAAGCTAAACAAATTGACATCAAGTCAATTAGTGAAGCTTTCTACAATGCATTATATGACGGATTATTCAAATACACAAGAGCAAGAGTTGGAGGTAGAACATTAGTGGATACTTTGCAACCATTTGTTGATGAATTGAAAAAATCAAACGATTTAAACAAAGCGGTTCAAGCAGCCAAAGATGGATGCGAATCAACAAAGAAATTGCATGCGTCTTTCGGTAGAGCCAGTTACGTCAATGAAGAAGAATTCAAGGCAGAGGGAGGTATTCCAGATCCAGGAGCTGTTGGATTATTAGCAATTATTGAAGGATTTACTGAAAAGTAGTTAACTGTAATGGTTACAAATATATAGTGGTTATGACTATCTTTTTTTTTTTTTTGATTTTTTTTGCAGCCTTTTTAAGCAGCAGCATATTCTCAATATGAAAAACTACAATGAATTTGGATCCTGTTCAAATAGATCCTGATGATTTTTTCGAAGTAATCATAGTTGGCGGAGGCACTTGTGGTTTGGCCACCGCCGCAAGGTTATGTGAAAACTGCCCTGGATCAATCTTTACCGAAGACGAGCATCAAAGATTCCATTGGTTAAAACAGAGGGGGCATAAAGTAAACCTAATTAACAAACCAAACTACCAATCATGTACAAAATTTACTAATAAAGACATTTTGGTATTAGATTTGCTGGGCAATAAATTTTGCAGTCAATGGGACCAACAGTTCAAATCGTGCCAGATACCTTACTTACGATCACCAATGTTTTTCCATCTAGATCCTGTAAATATCGATGGAATGTACAATTTTTCCTTTTTAAACAATAGGCAAAACGAGTTAATGGAAATTACAAACGTCGTGGGAAAGGAGTTTTCCAAACACCAACAGAAACGGATCAAGAAGAAAAAGCTGAAGCCACAAACCAGTTCCACGCATGACGCCGAAGGCATTGTGGATATCAACATGAGGGATTGGAGGGATTATTATCGACCATCAACTAAATTATTCCACGATTACAATGATGAAATAGTCCACCGATACAAATTACAAGACTGTATTCGTAAAGATGAAGTGGTATCAATTGAACACAAGTTGATTCAGTCGGGAGAAAACACGGGCAAAGGTTTAGTGATTACCACGATGTCCGGAAAAGTTTACGGATGTAAAATAGGTATTGTTTCAACAGGACACTTTGGTGACATAAACTATCCAATAAAGCCATTCACTCAAACTACAAACACCTGTCACACTACTCATTTGTTTCAAAACAAGGTGAAATACTTAGACGACAAGTACTTTGTGAATCCCAAGAAGAAAAACGTAGTCATTGTTGGTGGTGGGTTGACGTCGGCTCAGTTAGCTCATGTCGCATGCCAGGATCCAACTGTCAAATCCGTGACCTTGCTATTCAGATCTCATATCAAAATCAAACATTTCGACTTTCATTTAGATTGGGTCACCAAATATAAAAACGTCAAAAAGTCTGCTTTCTACATAAGAGACACCGACGAGGAAAGATACGAAATGCTAATCAACTCCAGAGAGGGTGGGCTGATAAATCCGGAGTACTACAAGAAATTGAACAAGCACGTTAAATCCGGTAGACTCAATTGGTTGACGAGCACAAGCATTGTCGATCAAGAATTCCAAGACTCAAAGTATCAACTTTGTTTGAGTAACGGACACACATTGCACGATGTTGACTTTGTGTATTTCGCTACCGGCATTCAAGCCAACATCAGATCGTTGAGATTCTTGGCGCCAATCTTGAAAGAACAGGAAATCGAAGTTGTGAACGGGTACCCATGTTTGACCGATGACTTGCAATGGAACAAACAGGTACCTTTGTTTATGACGGGGAAAAATGCTAGTTTACGAATTGGACCTACTTCAGCAAATTTAGACGGCGCAAGAACAGCCGCTGAGAGAATCGGCTGGTGTTTACAAGACTTGAAACAACGTGGAGAATTAAACTGGACCGGAGTCAAGACCATAAGTAAAACCAGTTCGATCTTCGATACCCAGTTGAAATTAGCGAGCGGGCAAACTAACTGGTTTACATTATTAGAAAGTACATGAATTATTGAATGCTCTGTCGCTGATATGGACAGACCATGGTTTGCATTAACATATAGTACATAATTAATAGGACACCAAATCTTCAGTCTCTGTTTCATCGTCTTCGATGTCTTGGTTGTTTTCTCGTTTGTGCCATATCTTTTGCAACCTTTTCAAAGCAATGGACGCGCCGCCAGATCCAACCTCCCCCAGCATACGGAAAAAAGTAGTCAAGATTTTTTTATGCACGTCTTGTACGGTGTTTGTTCCCGCGACCAACATGGCCCATTGTAGCATCATGAATGCACACTTATTGTTAAATACCGGCATCGGTTTGCTCTCATCTTCCAAAAATGCTACGTAATGAATTATCGACTTCGTTAGCAATTGCACCTGCGGCAAGTAATGCGGCTCTTGGAAAAATTTAGTCAAAATCACAATTAAAGCAGCCATATTGTAGGTTTGGTGACTGACGTCCATCCACGAAATTTTCAACTCGTCATTTAGTTTTTCTACTAAAATTCCAGTGGCATCATCGATTCCAACTCCCTTTCTATCGATAAAAGACACCTCGGTTTGACTCTGGAATTTAGAAAAAAGCTTCATATAATCAAAATTCTGGGTAACGACTTTACCTGTCCTGATTTTGTTTAATCCTTTTATCAAATTTCTGAAGTGGTTGATACAGTCGTGATGGTATCCGCCCATAATGTTGAACCCATTATCTAGTATAATTCCTAATTCCTTCAACATATTTTGCTCGTGCTCAGTTCCGACATTCATCAACTCGTCGAGTTCTTCATCAGTCTGTAACGTACCTCCTTTTTTCGAACTGAGACCAGCTAGGATTTCTATTGTGATGAACCAAAATTTACAAAACACCAATGTTTTCGAGCCGTTGGTATGCTCGATTGAGTTTTTTAGTAGCAAATCTTTAGCTCCTTTCAAATGGGGTCTCCAATCTTGTTTCAAATTAGCTGCATTGGCCGTTGTCAACAACAACACCGTCAACAATAAGTTCTCTACGTTTGAAATCACTTTCTTGTTATCGGACGACAAAGCTCGCCCTAGTAATTTCAAACATCGTGATAGATATAAACAATGAGCTTCTTCGTCTTCTTCAGAATTCGTTTTGGAAAATTTTAGTTTCGCTCCATTTGCTAGCACAGCTTGTAGCACGTATCCTTCATCGGAAGAACATCTCAATATTATATCTCTAGCTGGATTGTAATAAGCATGGGTTTCTTGGTCGTAACTACCAAACGGTAACACTATACTAGCGAATTCATTGAAAAATACTTCGTAATATATCTGATCTTTCTCTTTTAAGCTTATGTAGTTCAATGGTAGATTGCGCGATATGTTCTTGTCGTACTCATTTTTCGAGTCTTCGGTACTGGATATTGAACTTGCATCTTCTTCGTTTCTGTACGCTGTGTTGATCTCATGTATAATCCCATTGACCATGTTATTCAAGTCCGAAACAAGCAAGTCCAAATCTTGACGATTGAAATAATCAAGCACAACGTTGTCGGTTGTGTTCAACAAACTGGTTCCGTTTTTCTTCGAATCATTAAGTAAACTCAAAATAGAGCCTGAGTTTTTTGGCAATCTATTGTGATTTAAATTTGTTTCAGCTAAATCTTGAAACCCGTGAGGTGGGGGGAGTGTAATTGACGATTTTGACAGCTGGCCGGATGCATTATATGTGTATGAGATAGACGAGGGTTGATGCTTAGACAGCTGTAGTTGCGGATGGTCTTGCTTGAACTCTTGAGATGACTCCGATGCCAATTGCAGCTGTATAGGTTGTAGCTGTTGTCGTTGCTGTTGCTGTTGAGGAAGCGGTGGTGGAGGCAATTGATTCAGCAATGGTGCAATTTGATGTCCAAATACATTAGAATACGCATAAGTTGGTGGGTGGATACTATTCTGAGAACTCGGAGGGTAAAACATTTGACCGGGTGCAGGTTGTGGATAATGATATATAATTGGCTGGCTTTGCTCTTGTCTTATATAATATGCATCTTGCTTAGCTTCCGGTTGATGAGACGTAATTGGATGCGCAGTCATTGACGAAGTCGAAGATGGTTGGATTCCATGGATATAAGACGACAGTTGATGATGAGCATGTTGTCGAGGGTGATTTTGCGGATGTTCCAGTGGTTTTGGCTGTTGCTGTTGATGCTGTTGTTGTTGTTGTTGTTGATGCTGTTGTTGTTGTTGTTGTTGATGCTGTTGTTGTTGTTGTTGTTGTTGTTGTTGATGTTGATCCTGTTGGTGATTTTGGGCTAGTATCTTTTGAGCTTGTTGCTGCTGTTGCAAATGCAATTGCTGTTTCTTTTTCAGCACCCTCAACACTTTCTCTCCAGCTTCTGGATATGAACACTCTTTCCGTAATCTCATGCACTGCCAACACAGTGGTTTTCCCTCATCACATTTTATTTTCCTTCGCTTACATTCTCTGCATCCACCTTTGCTGTAGATTCGCTTTTGAGACTTGGACTCAAACTCCGCCATTAAATTAGAATAGACTTGTTCTTTGTAAAGAGTTTCTGCGATTGCGTATTCCGTATGGTTATACAGGCAAAATAAAAAAAGTAGACAATGCGAAAAAAAACGCAAATTGTGGAACACTAAAATCTTGAATAGAAGAAACTGAAAAGTTACAAATCCCACAACAGTCACGCGGGGATCCAAGCAGATGCTTAGAAGTACGGGTTGCATAATTTACGTGAGAAAAGGGTCCACAAACAAGCCTAAAGGATCAGCGAGTAAAGAAGAAAAATTGTTTGAAAAAATGTCGAGATACGCCTTAGCAATTATTCTGTTCAGCTTGAATTTGTAACAATAGTGAGATGCCCGAGATAAAACAAACGGGTTATGAACATATCTCAGGCAATTTTTGATTTCGTACAATTGATTTGCTTTTCGTCCAATCGGGTAATTAAAAACAGAAGATAATTTCGCTTTAATTATGAGATGAAATTTTCTCGAGTCAAACTTCGATTTGAGCTCTATATAGAAGTGTGGAAATATGCCGCTGTAAATCTCGTTAATTTTTGAAAATCCTGGGATATTTTCAAAACGCAAATTCAACGGTTTTTGAACGAGAAAAAATAAAAATCGGTGAAAGTAGAAATTGTTGCGGCATCTAAATAATTGTACATTACCATTGACCAGCATTATCTAACAAACAACTAATTCGATACCTTATTCATTACCATCATAAATTTCCTGGATCAGTCTTTTCTTATCAGATGATACGTTTGCAGTCGTGGATCCTGGAGATATCACAACTGGTGAATTAACATTTGCGTTTGAGCTACCTGGAGTAGTGCTTTGTAAAAACTCGTTAACGTCAAAATCGTCGTCATTGTAATTACCTTCGCCATTTTCTAATTGTTGCTGACTCAACTTTTCAATCCAGTCCTGAACTTGTTGTAATGATTGCCCAGAGTTTTTTATATTGGATTCGATTTCGTCATAAGCCTTAGGCGTGTTTGGCAAGTTCAAGTCTTGATAAAAATTTTTCGGTGACGATAGAGAGTCCTGAATGTATTTTAATTGCTGATAATCTCCATTACCTTTTTTGTTTTCATCGTAATCTCTGATGATTTCTTCAATCGAACCGGGTGTTGATTTGGTTCTTATATTGTTCGGCCTTTGACTATATTCTTGGTCCGTTAACATTAGGCGCTGACGTTGCTGTTGCAGCATCTGTTGGGACTGTTGTTGCTGTTGTTGTTGTTGTTGTTGTTGTTGTTGTTGTTGAGATGTTGTTGGTTTTCTATTTCTATTAGTGGGAGAATCATAGCCTGATGACAGATTGTACGGTTTTTTCATACCAAAATCCTCCGGTGGACTAGTTTGAGCTCTTTGTAGAATAGGTGACTTATATTGAGTCATTGTGAAATTATTGTTTGAATTTGAATTTGAATTATGATTATTTAGATTAATATCCAAAATTTTATTTGCATTATTTCCATAAATCACAGATAAAAACTTCAAGATTTTATCCAACGTTTGGCCCTGCATTTGGTTCCTTTCTCTATTAAGATAATTTTCTTGCCATAATGTTTTATTGTCTTGTCTAACCCTTCTCAATTCTTCGGATATGGTGTATTGATTCATTTTGATATTTTCAAGTTCTTTTAGTATTAGGCTTATACTAGCATTGTTATTACAAACACTATCAGCCAATGCAACCTCATCTTGCGCTGTGGTGCTTCTATTTCTTACAATTTTATCTAACAAATCTTCTCGATCTCTTAAAAAATTCGGATTTTCAAATTGCCAAATTTCATCTGATCCGTTCTTATCGCAACTTTGATTAAGAGTACCATTATTGATGTCTTGCACTTTATGCCACCCGTACATGTTTAGTTGTCTAACAAAACTGGCAAAATTATTATGTTTGAAATATTTTGGCAAAATGTTTTTCATGAATTCCTCTCGATGAAATACTTGAAACGTCTTTCCGTCGTCGTTCCACCGTATATATTCTTTATTGGCTTGATCATTTACCATGGACCATATCTTCATCACAAAAGCAGGTCGAGTCTTTGGTCCAGAACTGTCTTTTTTTCGTTTAGAAGTATTACCAGTAGCATTTGGTTCGACTTTGACATCGTTCGATAGAATCAAAGGAGCTAGATTGATTCCATTTGGTAACACAGAGTCCGAAAGAGCCGGCAAAGGTGGTAAATGAGTGTCAACATAATATTCGTTGTTATTTTGTTTATTAATTAATTGGTAATCTTGCGGCACCAACTCTTGATGTGCATTGTGTTCCGATTCGCTTGGTAAATACAAAGGTGTGTGACCTGTAGGCTCTTTAGCTTCCTGATATTTCTGTTTCTTTTTTGAAGGTGGGCTATCTTCTAATTCTTGGATTTTACCAAAATCAAAATGATTATCATTATAGTCCGTGCCATTCGTATACAATGGTTGATGATTCATTATTGGAGTTAGTTGAGTAGACGGTTGGTTGTAATTCGAAGTATTTGTTCTATTGATGTATTGTATGTCGTCGTTGGAAGTTACGTCCGGGGGACTATTGTCATCGTGCGCATTAGAATTCAATAGTTCAGTCAATGGGTCTTTATATTCGGACGTCATATTTGTGATACCATAGAAAACTATTTACATGAGATGATGTCAAATTCTTGCCAGGTAACAAAGACAGATGCTTTTTTTTTTACTGTAGTGCAATTAAGTTCAAAACCGTCTGGTCTTGGGTAGCAATGATACAAATGACTCCACAAACAATTGGGAATTCTTATTGACACTGATTGAGTTGAATGAGTGTTGTGTCCGATTTAGAGTTTGAATTGTTTGTCGCTTTTATTTGTATAGTATCTCAGGTGATTCTAGATTTTACCCCCTAACGCTCAGCGTCTAGGACACTTGAATTGTGCAATTGTGAATTAGGCAAACGTACATAGAAATTCAAACCCAATTAAATTGGGGTAGATATACAAATTTATAAGCTATCAAATCTATGTAATTCTGTTTTTTTCAACAAATATTGCCTTGCGTCTACGTCTTGAGATTTTCATTTGACATTTGCCATGTACGCTTCAAGGGCCACTACAATATCAAAACTTTAATAACGCATCATTTCTGCGGAGATTTTTCAAGAGTTTGAGAAATGAATGTTTAATACGTTTAACATTTGACCTCGTCTACTGACAAAAGTTCAAGATTTTGCGCAACTCCAATCATTTTGCAATCTTCTTTATTCATCTATGTACATTAACTCATCATCATAAATTCATCAATACAACTTAAAGATATAAATCTTTTCTTTCCCACCCTGTAGGTCTAGTAACTTCTAATCCAGAATTTGGTTGCGGTTTATCGACATTCTTCAATTGTAAGGCAAATGGATTACGATCATCTTTATTCAAATTGGCAAATGTGTGGTTGACCTCTCTATGTTTGGCCTCATCAGCCCTTATTCTTAGAATTAAATCTTTGAAAGTTGACTTTTCATTCAACTCAGTCCAGTATTGTTGAGCTATTTTTGGAACTTTTAACTTTTCAAGTTCTGGTAATTTCCCTGGCACGTTTAATTCATGAATTAAATGTGTATAAGTTTTTACCGCCTCTTCTTCTAAATAACCGACAAATCTGTGACAATATTTGGAATTGACCAAATATGCCAAAAAGAATATATTGGTAAAAATTCCTTGTCCAAATAAAATCATAGTTCTGGTAAACCAACTTGGCTTACCAATTTTAATGAAAGTCAACAAATGCATTCTTTCATTATACGCTTCGTCACTCAAAGTTTCAATCCAGCCTGAATCCCTTTTTAATAATCTAAGTGAGTGCAAATGACGTATGAATGAAGCACACATTCCTGGAACCCCAGCTATTGACTCAAGATACAAACATCTTGTGAGAAATTTGCTAGAATTCATATAATATCTGGTTCCTTTAAATTCGTCAGGATCAGTTGTTTTTGGTTCTTTATAACCAGTAATAAAATCAAACAATGACCTAGTGAGCATAACCCCATTAGACGATATTTTGTCGCCGATAGTTCTTGGTTGTCTGTGAGAAATTTCGACATTGTGACATCCAACCTCTGTGTATTCAGGATGGGGATATAACGCATGTGTTATAAACTTTGAGTCGTCTTGTTTTGCCACATCATTTTCATCATACACTTTAGTTGAAATATCGAATAACTTTGTTTGTGAAGTCTGCTTTTGAGATAAAGTTGAAGCTAATCTGAAATGAAGTGTGTTGGTAACAGCGGCAAGCACTTGTGGAGATTTAAAAATTGATTTTGTAAGCATAGTATAAATTTGTTAACTAAAATCAAATTTAGTTAATAATTTAGTGGTATTTATATTAATACTAATCAGGCGGCTAACACATGTTGACTTTTACAACTTAATGATACACACTAGATAAAAAAACAGTAACCCATGGATATCAAAAGAGAATATACGACTTAGGCGTTTGAAACATGGAACAAAGGATTAAACCAATTAGGTTTTTCCGAAATAATCCATGTTTTAGTGATTGCAAAACGTATTTTTCTGTGATACAAATGGACTTTGATTACCGTAGAAAGTAGGTTCAAGAAAAAAAAAACTGGGTGCGATAATTGTACGGCTAGCAGTGACTTTGTTCCGTAAAATTATCGCACATGACACCAACCACATCTCCATGCTGCAAAATATGCTCTTGCTGACTGCCATATTTGGAAAGAGGATATCACATTACGCTGACCTCAGACTCGTTTATCTGCATCGTTGAATATTTAACATGATTACACGGTTGTACATGTAGCTACTAAAATATAATTAACCACGGAAGAACGTATCTACAAGCTGTACACAATCCGATCTTTGAATGTGCTCGAACGAAGTACAAGTTCAGAGTGTTGTATGTAAACAAGGAGTGGTATATTACAGATAACGGGGTTTAAAAGGAGTATGAATAATTAAATTTTTTTTTTCATGTGTGTGGAATTTCACACTAATGTGTGCCTATTTTACGACAATTTTTAAACATCTATACACAACATGACAAAGAAATGATCGAAAGTGCCGATTGACTCAAGGGTAAATGTCAAAAGAGATTGTATTTTTCCAGGGTTTCGTTTCCAAAGCAATATCAACAATTTACGTGTTTAAATTATCGACATACGCAAACGAAATAACATTTCAAAATTACAACTAAAACATGAGACGCAGAAACAAACGATTAGCCATTCATGTAAAAAGCCTGGAAGTGAAATAAACAAAGAAAATTCAATTGAAGAAGGAAAAAAAAAACTTCACCTGTGGGATGCAAAGATTTGCAGTATTAGAAATGTGTTGTTGCCTGCTCAATATTATCCACATGAACAAACACACGTAAACTTATATGATTCAGTCTTTATTCATTTTGGCTTTCTTTACATTGATTTGTGAATCAAGGGACTTGCTTAGTCAAAATTCATTCTGCGTCTGGTTAATAACTGAATCTAAAAACACGTAAATGTGGAAAATTGCACGCTTTTGGATTTTACTTTATTTTTTTGTTTTTTATTTTGTTTTTAATTATTTTTTTTTTTATTTTTTTATTTTTTTAGTCTAACTGTAAAATTGAGAGATCAGAAATCGCTTTATTTTTTTTTTGGCTATATCTTCAAATCACCATTTCGTATTCTTCACTTCACCTGTCTTTACCACTCAAACCCCAACATTAATCCAGTCTAACTACATTCACTTCACTTGATATCATGGGCTTCAGCATATCTAATTTCACTGGTGATCCTTTCGCCATTTCTACAATTTCTTTCGGTATCATATCTTGGGTCGTGGCCTTAGCTGGAGCTGCTGCTTCTAAACAAAGTGAGTTTCCTCATTTCACTTGGTGGGGAATCGCTTACCAAGTTGTCATCATATTATTAATATTGTTGTTGTATTTGAATAATAATATTGAGTTATATAAATTTACTTTGGTCGGTTTGGTATCAATTGCATTCATTTACTCGACCAATTCAACAAACAACTTGATCTACAACTCAAGCTCATCTGGTAATTTATGTTGTGCCGCTGGTTGTATCTTGTTGAGTATATTGAATTTAATCTGGATATTGTATTTTGGCGGTCACCCAGAATCACCAACCAATCAATTTATTGATTCTTTGAGCTTGAAAGGTCATGCTCATGAACAATTGAATTCACACGCTAACCAACCTTATCACAAGAATGATACCTATGACGAGGATCTTCTCAACACAAATGAAAAACCAAATCATCAGAATTTCACAAGTTACGCACCTCAAAACAATTCCGCAAAACAATCCAACACTAATAATTCAGCCAATAATCAATACGTTGCATCTTCAAACTTGACTGGGTTAGAAAACTTCAGTTCTCAAGATGTTCGTAGAGATTTAACAAACAACAATTCCAGTAATCAAAACACAGGCACAAATAATACTGCAAATACAAACAAACGTAGTACGATGTACACCGATTCAGAGGCTGGCACTGGTATTGTTTTTAGATACAAAGCAAAAGCCTTGTATAGTTACGATGCCAATCCTGACGATATAAATGAAATATCGTTTATCAAAGATGAAATTTTGGAAGTTGACGATATCGACGGTAAATGGTGGCAGGCCAGAAGAGCTAACGGACAAGTAGGTATCTGTCCTTCGAATTATGTAAAATTATTAGATTAACTAAATGTATACCCAAATTAATTTTTTTTTTTTCACCTATCTAAATACAATGATAAAAATTTCAAGATTTTTAACCAGAAGCTTTTCCGTGAAAACTCCAATTGGGGAAATACCGAAATCATACGCTCACTTGGATCCTTCTTTGCAAGGCGACGCGCTTCTGGAAATAGAAACCGTGAAGTTACAGTTTGATGAATATTCACCATCCACAACATCATTAAAATCACCTTTGGTTTTTCTTCATGGATTGTTTGGCTCAAAGAACAACAACCGTACAATTGCAAAGCAGCTAGTGAACAAGTTGGACCGAGACGTGTATTGTTTGGATTTGAGAAACTTTGGGTCCTCTCCACATATAGATAGATTAGATTATCCTAGTTTATCTGCCGATGTTGAAGACTGGATCAAAGCGCGCAACTTCAGCCTGAAGCCTATATTGATTGGTCATTCTATGGGCGCAAAGGCAGTCATGGCGTTGGCATTAAGAAAGCCCGATATTCCTAAAATGATAGTATCTATCGACAATGCACCAGTTGAAGGCAACTCCGATTACAAGTTTGTCAAATATATAAATCAATTGAAATTGAGTATTGAAAAATATCATTACACAAATATTAAAGATGTGGATGCGAAGTTGTCGGAAGTCGAGCCTGATAAATCGGTTCGGCAATTTATATTAACGAATTTAAATCGTGGAAAGAAACATGAACATATTACTTCCAAAATCCCACTAGATGTGATTAGCGATGCTATTAAAAACGGCGTAATTTCAAGTTGGCCATACGATTCCAATTTTGTAAAGTGGAATGGTCCTGCATTATTTATAAGAGGTACCGAGTCAAAGTATATCCATGATGGATTGATACCTGAAATAGGTAAATTTTTCCCAAACTTTGAGTTGAGAGATATAAAATGTGGTCATTGGGTGACTGCAGAGAAGCCTAATGAATTTATGGACATATTAGTAGAGTACATAGAGAGGAAAGAAGATGAATAGATTTTATTGTTTATATTAATTACTTGTTGGATACTTTAGCATCTTCTGTAACGTCTTTGTAAATGTCAAATCTTCTTTGATAATGGACTGGAATTCCTTGTCTTGCATTTGCAAGAACTTCTTTATCTAATTCAGCGTATATGATTTCATCTTCAGTTTCGCCCGCTTCAGCAATAATTTTCCCAAATGGATCAACCACCAATGAATGCCCGTAAGCTTGATACCCGCCTCCTTCGACATCTCTAGCAGGAGAACAAACAACGACAAAAATTTGATTGTCTATAGCTCTAGCTCTAGCCAACGCGTGCCAATGTAAAGGTCCTGTCGTTGTGTTGAAAGCTCCAGGGTAGAACATTGCAAATGAGTTGTTTGGTGCGTATGAAGCAATAGATGCCAATTCCGGGAATCTGATATCGTAACAAATACCCAATCCAACATTTCCGTATTCTCCCAATTTGAACACAGTTGCCTTGTCACCACCAGTCAAAGTTAAACTCTCTTGGAAGGTGATTCCATTAGGAATGTCTATATCAAATAAATGAGCTTTACGATGTTTGGCAATGATCTCACCGTTTGGACTGAAAGTCAATGAAGTGTTGTAAATTTTCGAATCCAGTTCGACTTTCTCAGGTATCGATCCTCCAATAATATAAATTTGATGCTTTTTAGCTAAATCAGATAACAATTTTGTTGTTTCACCTTGTGGAATCAACTCAGCGTAATTACGAAATTGGTCAACTGCATATGGAGAATTGAAACATTCAGGTAACATAACCAAGTTTAAACCTGGAGACTTTAATACTGCATCTTCAATAAACTTAGTCACTTTCAGTAGGTTTGCTTGTTTATCAGCACCGGCTTTCAATTGAATGAGGGCAATTTTTAAAGAATTGCTCAATGGAGATTTTAAAACTGACATTGTGGATCCACTGATAAATTTGATAACTATGTTAATTTCAACAAACGCTACCAAACAGCTTATCTATGCCTCAACTGTATGTAGATGAAAATAATTGACAATAATACACTAAACCCTGCTAATCCAATGCCAACCTTGAAACCGGTTTTTATACCTATTAAAACTGTTTCAAACTGATCCTTTGGCTTGTTTATCGTTGTGTATTTTTCAGCAACCCCGCTGAAACCTAAACCTATAGCCACGGCGTAATTTATCGATGTCAACACTAAAGAACTACCTATACCTTGCTCCTCGTTTGGGAGAAAACTCGATAATGCAATAGCTGAAGCTGGGTATGACGTGTCTAACGCAATCGGCATAATTAAAATGCTGATAAATTTCTGTTTCCAATAGATCTGTCCCACTGATCTAGTGCCCATCAACACTATCGAAGTTAAAAACGCGATTGTAGATATAAATAACACTATGGACGAGGGTAAAACTCTAAGCAACCAAGGAGTAGTTAACGCTGCTACAAAACCCATGAAAATCACGGGAATGTTCTTGACTGACGCCAATACGGAGGTGTCGTTGTCGATCATGATTGCCCATCTGAAGGTGTAATTCAACCAGACTCCGAAACAAGACCAACCAGCTGCCACACATGCTAAAATAAACCCTGTTTTCCAGTTTAAAACCTCGTTTGGAATCAAAGAGTTATCAATTGTTTTCTCAATGTAGATGAATCCTGCCATTGATATGAGACCAATTATAAACAACGTATACACGTACACATTATCCCATCCCACATTTGCGCCCTGGTTGAATGCAAAATTGATTAGAATCAATCCTAGGACTCCACACAAAGAGCCCCAGAAATCGAATTTTGATTCTGTTTTCACGCCTATGTGACTAGGTACAATGATACCGCCTAGTATGAACAACGTCATGCATACGATGCCACAGACCCAGAACGTCCACGGCCACCATAATACCATGGCACACATGGAGCTGAACAATGCGCCGACGATGAACCCAGTGGGCGCGACGGCTGCAAAAATAGCCAAGGCTAAATTTTTCTTTCTAGATTCAGGATAGTAGAAACCAATGATGGCTTGAGTGTTTGACATGATGATGGCTGGCCCCGTCATGCCTTGGAACCCTCGCATGGTGGTGAAAAATATCTGCGATTCTGTTAACCCGCTGATCCCACACAATATCGAGAAGACGCCGAAGCAGAAGTAACCCACCATGAGCATTTTCTTGTAACCGTAGAGATCGCCAATCTTGCCAAAGATTAGTATGAATGTGCCTGCAGTCATTGAGTACGCGGCGGTGAACCACGCACTTTCACCGCCACTTTCCACTTTGAATGTGTCACTAATGTATTCTGATATGACGATAGTTTGAGCAATTGCAGCCTGGGTTAAAATTTGCGACATGCATAAGTAACACAACAATAAGGTTTCTCTGACAGTAGTGATTTCTCGATAATTTGGGACAGCCGATAGAATTTCTTTATCGCCCTTTTCAAGCTCTTCATTCATGACAGATGGCGCTGCAAATTCATGCATAAAAGAATCTTGTATTATATATAGGTCTATTTAAATGTGTTTGTTTCTTCCAACCATTGTAAATGAGGAATAAACACTTCGTTACATCTTTCTAAATTGTTTTCCTCCTCTTCCTTGATATACCAAAGAAAGTTCCCCATGTAATCTGTGTTGTATTTAAGATTTTTTTCACCAAATAATGAATTACCATCATCTCCGTAGTAATTTGAACATATGCCTTGAGTGAAGAATCGTAATACTCTTAAATCAAAATCGTACCCTACGTTTTCATTGACTGAAGAATACATACGAATATGTTCATCACTTCCGGGATATATCAAATCGTTGTTTTCAATCAACCAGTTCGGATAGAATTTCGGATACGATAAATGCATGAATAAAAAGTCAGCAGGTTCGTCTTTATCTGCTTTGACTGGATCGTAATGGGCCAAAGCCTTAGATGCAAATTTTCCCTCAGATTTCGAATGATATCCACACCAATGGAATTGTTTTTTGGTTTGATGATAAGGCTCATTCATCACCGTTGCTGCTGCTATAAAAGTTTCTTTATCTCCTTCCCCAGCGGCACCTTGTGTCAATAAAGGGTAATAAAACTTGGGACCAAACACATTGTAGTATAGGCAAAGAAGTAAAGTTTTCAAATGACTAGTTTTGTTGATCATCAACATTCCTGTTTCAGATGATGGATCAGGTAATGTGTTTTCAAAATCATGATACCAGGAATTTTTAAAAGTGTACTCAGACAAAGGCTTTTTACCACCCTCCTGATGCGCATCGTAATTGGTATACCTAACTTTATTTTCCTTCACTTTAATTTGTGCAATGTCGTAAAATTTTGGATTGGTGGTTCTTGCCCAAGCATCAGGCCATAAGATTAAATGATTTGTTTTATATAATTCTGATGTGAATAGGTAATCAGGATTTCTAGTTGGGAAATTGTCTGAATCTAGATATAAAACATTTTCAAATTTAGAACTCAAGATAGCCAACATTTTATACTGATAACCTCCGACTTTAAATTTGTCTGCTAAATCTTTAGCCAAGTCTTTGTTGAAAACATTACACCTTGCGTTGTATTTCGGTATTATTTTCTCACAAAACTCTTCTTCATAATCGTTCTCGGTGGCTATGAATAATTCAATAGGTAGTTTAGATCCAGTTTCTCTCAATTGTTTGATCACCAAAAATGAGAGCCACGAGAATCTACCTCCTCCGACTAGTACATAACCTGAAGAACCTTGATAGTCGTCCCATTCAGGATCAGTAGGTAACAAGTTTCCAAAAGTTTTTAGACCTACTTTGTTAATTAATTTGGGTATCTGTTGACTTACATATTTAGAATGACTATTTTTCAACTCTTTGAAAGTGGCATCAGATATGTCTAGCACATTTTCAAGATACTCCTTGGTAAAAGCAAAATTTTCTTCGCTGGTAAACAATTCCCTAGCTTTTTCCGTTTTGTAATTATCTTTCAAAGAAGGCTGGTCAATTGAGTATTTCTGTAAATCATCAAAGAATACCGTATAATCATTGATTTTCGGATTTTTCTTTCTTGGTTTTGACTTTGTCTTTTCATTAGTTTGTATTATGTTCTCTGCGGTTGGTTCTGAATTCGGTATTACTTCATTCGGTGGGTTATCCAATCTATTTCCTGGAGCTGGTCTTGTGTGTTTAGTTGGCTGTTTAGGTTGTTGCAATACTGATTCATTAAGTATATCTTGCAAGTCTGTCGAGGAGGTTCTTTGTCTTAGAACTAAGTGGATTCCAGCAACACATAGAACAACAATTACGACGATTCTATACTTTAGTTTTGGTAACATTGAATGGTCGTAACCAAAGATGTGAGTGAATAATTTTTTGTTTGTCTGAAGTGGTGCGGCAGACGTAAAACTATAAATCTGTGAATCAGCAATTGCATCCACTTTTTATGAACAAATTAACATTTAGAATGTCACACACAACTTCAAGACTTGTTGATCTACCAAAGAGTAGCAGCTTCAGTAAGTACATAAAGCCAGACAATAGAATTCCAACCACAGATATAGCTTTAAAAAACGAAAATAACATTTCAAATACTCCAAGAAACTTGCTAAGTGGCGGGTTTTCCTACGTACTACCCACGCAACGGAAAGACTACAAATTCTTAATAGCCAACCCTAAGGCTTTGAAAGATTTAGGCTTATCACAGGAAGAGGTTGACGATCCGGAGTTTCGAAACATTATAAGCGGTGAATTCTACAACGATAAAGAGACGTTCTTGACCAAAAAATTCCCCTTTCCATACGCTCAAAATTATGCTGGTTGGCAATTTGGTGTATTTGCAGGCCAACTAGGTGATGGTAGAGTTGTTAATTTATTTGAAATTCCAAAAACTCCCGATGGAATCAATAGAGATAAATATGAAGTTCAATTAAAAGGTGCTGGGAAAACCCCATTTTCCAGATTTGCGGACGGGAAAGCAGTTTTGAGATCTTCAATTAGAGAATATATCATCTCGGAGCATTTGAATGCAATTGGTGTGCCATCCACTAGAGCTTTATCACTAACTTATTTGCCCACCACTTTAGCTCAAAGACATGCAGTAGAAAGATGCGCAGTCGTAGCCAGATTTGCTCAAAGCTGGGTGAGACTAGGAAGTTTTGATTTATATCGATACCGGGGTGATAGAGAAGGTGCCAAAGCTTTGGCAGACTATGTTATTGAAGAACTATTTACAATCAACAATGAAAAATTTCAAAATTTTAATAGAATTTTGAGAAACAAAAGTGATTTTTTTGATGATTCTAGAAATACAATTGGAGATTTGACTGATTACGATAAAATGTATTACGAAACGATTATTAGAAACGCAGAAACGACTGCAATTTGTCAATGTTATGGATTTTTGAACGGAGTCTTGAATACCGACAACACTTCTATATTAGGTTTAGCTATTGATTTTGGACCATTCTCAATAATGGACAAATACGATCCTAATTATACTCCAAACTCCGAGGATCACGAGAAAAGATATGGGTACAGTAATGTCCCAACAGCCATCTGGTGGAACTTGACAAGATTAGGCGAAGATCTACCGAATTGATTGGTGCAGGTAAAGACATACTACAAGACCCGGATTTTAAAAATGGAATAAAGGAAGAGTGGGAAAATCCTATAATAAAGAGAGCAACTAAGATCATTGAGATTGGAGGCGATATATACCAATACGCATTCACAAAGAAGTACGTGGAAACTTTCTTCAAAAGGCTCGGGCTAGCTCAGGAATTAATTGACTTGGAAAATCCAAACGTACAAAATCTAGATATAATAACTCCAATGTTGGATTTGTTGTATGTGATCCAAACCGATTTCAATTTATTCTTCTTGCAGTTGCAAGAGATTGACTTTGATGGAGATTATCAAAAGATTGCACAAGACATGTTTTTGAAAAATTACGATTTTAACGTGTTTAAAAATCATAAGGAGGATATTGTTGAAAAAATCAACAGTTGGTTGAAAGTATACCTGAATGCAAAAATCAAATCTAAAAAATATCAAGTTGACGATCCTTCAAAGTACAATCCCAAGTTCTTACCAAGAAACTGGATACTAGATCAAGTCATCAAACAAGCTACAGAATCTAAAGGTGAAGACATTACTTACTTAGAAAAACTACAAAAAATGAGTTCAAATCCTTACGATCCTAGTCAGTGGGGTGATCAGCTTAAAGACCTTGAAGAGAGTTGGATGTTGCAGGGAAATAAAGGTGAGCAGTATTCCATGTTGCAATGCAGTTGCTCCAGTTAAGAGATGTAAGCAAATATTTAATGAATCTATTATAAATAATTGCTTTATTATCACGTAGTCTTCCTCAGTATAGATGTACTCCAATTTTTCAAATTTTAATAATATATTTTGACTATAAAGATACTTATTTGTAACTTGATTTGGCATCTGAGTAACCTCTTTCAAATTCTTTTTTGGCTTCTTGTTGTAAATGTTCTGGCAATTTAGCGATCTTGGCATCTAAAGCGTCGTTACCAGTTTGGAAACCAGCACCAGAACCAGTTGCTGATGAGTGGTGACCTGAAGAGCTGTGGCCAGAAGAGCCGTAACCTGCAGCACCACCGGTGGTTGATTGTTGGTGGCCAGATGAACCGTATCCAGTAGAACCTGCACCTGATTGGTGGTGGCCAGTAGAACCGTAAGCATCAGAGCCAGTTGATTTTTGGCCGTATTCGTGGGAACCAGTACCGCTTTGGTGACTTGATGTGTGGTGACCTGATGAACCGTAAGCGTCTGAGCCTGATGAAGCACCGTATGCACCAGTACCAGCACCGGCAGCAGTACCTACACCAGCACCAGTGGCACCGTGACCGGTAGATGAACCGTATCCTGAAGATTGAGTACCTGAGGTTTGGTTACCATATCCTGATTGACCGCTTGAGGTTTGGTTACCGTATCCTGATGATTGGTTACCGTATCCTGAGGTTTGGTTACCGTATCCTGAGGTTTGGTTACCGTAACCGGAAGTTTGACCACCAGAAGTTTGGTTACCGTATCCTGATGATTGATTACCGTATTCGGATGAAGTACCTGATTGGCCGTATGAGTCAGAAGTAGTACCGTGTTTGGAAGATGATGAACCTGCACCATATCCTCCAGCAGCACCAGCAGCAGCACCGGCAGCACCAGTACCGGCAGCTACACCAGCGTCAGCTTTGTCTGAGGATTTTCCTTGTGAGAATTGTTTGTATTTTTCTTGAGCTAAGTCGGTACCAGTTTGGCCGTCTTTACCACCGGCGTATTTACCGGCTTGTTGGTTGACATTGTCGACATCGTCTTTTTTAATACCTTTTAATTTATCTGTTAAACCCATTGTGTTGTGAAGTGAATATAATGTGAATGGTTAATCTGCGATAATTGACGCTATATTTATAGTTGTCAATTGCCACGTTTGAGTCTGAGTCGGAATTACTAAAATGCCAGTTTAGTTTGCTACGTATGGGTAAACTTAACTTGCATTCAGTTGCTGTACGAACTGGGTGCAAAAAAAAAAAAAAAAAAAATAAAAATAAAAATAAACAAAAGGAGCCACAAATACAGCAACTCAGGCTCAAAATCGCAAAAGGGGCATACATAGAATTTTTCACTCATGCTGCAATAGTTGGCTGTATACCCGCTCCAGTCAAGTGACCCACAGCTGCAGCTCCAGTTGTTAGTGTGTTGCGAATTGTGGAGGAAAATCCTCAGCAGCAACGCCATTGTGCAGGACAGTTAATTTCAGAGCAATGTAGAAAAAGCTTCATTTGAAACACAATTACGTCACAGAATTTTATCTATTCAAACTACACTTTTTGGATTGTCACTGGCACCTTTATTCTAGCAACCTCACCATTAGCAAGTTGGAATGTTAACTTGACATGATACAATCGACTCATGAAACATGATTGGAAATCAGGCACCAAATTAATGCTGTCGTATGACATCAATTGATCTGGTTTGTGACCCTTCACTTGCAAGCTTTTTAGGTCCAAGTCAAGATTGAACGATGCTGAGGCTTGGTTGTCCCCCACTTCTTCCCACTTGATTGATTTTGCATTATATGGTTGGCTGTTCACCGTTTGATTCTTAATTTTTAAATTCAAACATTTTTCTTCAATTTGGCACAATGCTTTTAGATCGTCAACCAATTGTTTCTCTATTTGGAAATTGTCGCTTCCTAGCTTCTTGTAAACATGATATAATTCTGTCGATAAGTCTCTGAACTTTTTGATTAAGTTATTGTGCACCGAGTCCAAGTCATATAAATCCTTCGAGCTAGTGCTATGTTTGTTGAAGATCAAGTCGTGGTTAAACTCTATTGGTATAGGCAATTTAGATGATTTTAATGTAAGAACCACAAACTCAGCATCGATTGATTTTATAACTGGTACTTCTTTTGATTTTGACTTCAATGAAAAAGTGGACAATAAATTTACTGGTATTTTTAAATTCCATGAATCCAATACTTCTTTCCCTATATCTCCATCTCGAAATCTCAATGGAGGTATGTAATGCACGTTATATTCTTCTTTGGGTGTTGTGATTTGTAATGTACCGGTGTTCTTTATTCCAGTTAATGATTTTTTGATTAGTGGTAAGAAAACTTGATAGTATTCTTTCTTTTCACTATTGAATTTAGTTTCGTTGCAATTCCTTTTATACGACTGCCTCAATTTTGCCATTTCCAACTCTTGTTGACTCAATTGGTTATTCACTTCAATAGTTGAATCAAATTCGTTATTTTCAATCGATTTGATTAATTCTTTACCTTTCTCAATCTTTTCTTTTACTCTAGATTCCAAGTTTTCAAACATTAATTTATTCTCCATCAACTTCATTGCTTTCTCGTTTTTAGTCTTTACCGGTGAAGCCTTGATGATTCTGAAATGATTTGTCAATTCTTTTAAAATAGTATATTCGTCACCCTGAGAATTAATTAATCTTGTTTTATCAGTTGAAGTTGGAATTTTACCGAAATCCTTTTCCCAGGTTGACTTCCTACCAATAAATCTCGCCATAACCCCGTAACTAATAGATGAATCTATAGGAGCCAAATCTTTAACCTTGTTGTATTCTCTCTCCGGAAAATGAGCTGTTTCCCATCGTGATAAGCCAAATGTTGGTGGTAATTCAGTGTGGTGGGAAAGATTGTGTTCGTTACATTCGGAATCTAGTAGATTGTTTGGAATTTTAAATGTAAAAAACCTTTTGTAAACTTTAGTTGGTTCTATTAGCCTCTTTTTAAACGCCAAATGAGTATTGTCTGAGGTATCAAACAAATCTGGGCATGTGAATGGTGACGATTTATCACTAGCAAACCTCTGAATATTGGCTGCGTTCCAAGATCCCGAAAAATCAAACATTTCTAAAAATTTACGTATTTTAACTGGCACTCTATCAGATTTGTTATTAGTGTTTGCAATCATGAAATTCCCTTCGAATAACAAGTAAAACATTTCAAATGGAATAGGCTTCTCTGAAATATTCTTTATTATAATAAACCCGTTTAAATAATCACCTTGACTATATTCATATAATGATGGATCTATAAGTTCTGGTGTTTCACCAATTTTACATATGTTTTTAGTGAAATGGATACTAATCTGGATAGACTCAGAGACTTTGTGTGACTCAAAGGTTAAATTGTGTAATTTGTGAACATTATCTAAAATAGTTTCCTGCCAACTGTTTGTATTCTCATCGGCCAAAATAAATGGTCCATCAATATTTAAAAAAGCGTCATTAATAGATGTCTGAGTAGAAGTGGTTGTTGAGATTTGTGGTTGACTATGTTCAGATAGCACTGAGCTGGAACAACTATAATCTGGAGGTGGTCTTGTGTTGTCTTCGCTTGTTTCGGGAACATTAACGTTTAAACCAATTGTAGAAGTGTACATTGAGTAAGATGGTAATATAGTACTTAGCATGTTCTCTGCTATCATATCATCATGTTTACCACGCATTCTTTAAAGTATTGTAATAATATTTTAATTGATTAGAAAATTGAAAACCTAGTAAATTAAAGTAACTTTATACGTTTATTATGACTAATTTTTAAAATCGTATTTAGGTATATAACGAAATTACAGTTATAATAAATAATTACGAATTCTATTTTGTTCCAGTGTTTTCTAAAATTATTCTCCGTATAACAAAGAGTTTTTATATCCCACAAAAATAAACCTGGGTTCCCAAAGCCGATCTAACTTAAGAACTTGTTGGAGTCAACAAAAAAGGAAGTAAATAAAAACCTTTGAATTTCAATCTCTGATAAACTTTAAATCTAAACTTTCCTCGATATTTGAGATTGGAACTGGTCTTAAACTTTAGTCAATATGAATTCTACAATGTTTGAGATTAAACTTTACCGTTCACAATAGATTACTAATCGTGCCAAAAGCGCAATCGTTACTGACTCTTAAAGATGAGTCAACTGCTTTTATTGCGCGTGTTTACCTTTGTAAACAGGATTCGTAAACGATTCACAATTTTCAATAGCACGTGATTTGTAACTAAGTGATGTCTTCTACCGCTAAATTTATATCCTACAAAACTATAAATTCAAACTTGGTAAATCTAAAAATTGGACTAGTGATTGCATACAGCACTTGAAGTTGGTTCCTCAGTGTTGCGAAAAGACATCTTTTAAAGTTTTCATTATCAATAGAAGAGACATCTTTCAGCGGAGATTGCAATAAATCTAAGCACAAAAAGAAAAGAACAAAAAATAAATTTCTAATGCAACCTCCGCTCTTGGAACCGAACTTCCTAAATAGTAAAACTAAATTTTCGTAAGTATTATTAAAGAATGTGCGACAGATATATAACCATTAACTACATGTACAGAAAGTTAAGAGTCTGATTGAAACAACAAATCTCAACACATAGATAGATTTCCGGTATACTACTAATCTAAAACACTGTTTGCAATACTTGATTGTGCTAAAACCAACTAGTGTTCATACTCAAGCGTGAACTTTTTCATAGTTAACTGTTGCTGAGGCATCAAAAAAAAATTAGCAGTGATCATCAGTGTGAATGACAAATTAAAAAATTAGAAATCTAAGTTCAGATCGAAGAACACCATTTTTTATGAAAGGTAACTGTCGGTCGTCAAAATTTTTACGGCTCACGTTGTTCCTTGTTTTTTAGGTTTTTAATGGGGTAAGAACACTTAAAATTTAGTGTAAATTTACGCTTATAATATGTCTATTTAAAATTCAAATAACACTGGAATAAGCGTCGCGTTCCTTCCTTGTTCCTCTCTTCAAACCAACTCTTTTTGAGCGCTGTATCTCGCAGATCTTGTAAGTTTGCTAGTCTGGTATTAGTATCGAAAGCATTACCAATTAGCTGACATGATCAAATATTGCTGCTTGCTGTAAATACAATTTCTTTGTTTGGGCGTAAAAACGCGATCGTTGAGCGGCTTCCTTCTCGAGCTTCATTAATTATAAGTCTAATCAGTCAAATTTCTTATCCGTAGCGTGTTTAGCTGTTCATTTTTGCAATCGACTCATCTGATTCCTATTAGTCAGGATTTTCCGAAATTGACTAAGACATGGATCTATACGAGTAGATTCATGGCTCGAGAAAACAAGGACTGTTGTTGCCTGCAGACTTCAAAAACCCATCAACTGTTACTGCTATTAAAGATCCATTTAATTTACTTCATCTTTCACTACCCCTTCCATGTCATCCTGGCTTCCCAACAACTCTTCGTCTACTTGTTTAATTATTTCTTTCCACAATATTGGCGGTTTGTCGAACAAGTCCTCAATTTTTTGAGCACTTTGATTCTTAGTAAGTATCGGCTCATTTTTAGTCAATTGGTTATATGTATGAACTCCATTTAGTTGAACCTACTCTCTTGAGAGTAGTAACTTGTAGATTTTCGGTAAGTTGCACTATAGTTTTAAAATTTATTTTACCATCCCATTTATCAGTTTTGTTATCAACATCCTAGATTGTTAAGTCCCGATTTGTCAAAATTCTTGGTATGTCGCTTTGTAAAGCTCTAGCTGCTATTTCAATGGCCTCACTCATTTTCGCCGTTTCAGCAACTTCATTGAAATCGAAGCTTATCATTGCACAATTGGACCCACCACATCATCTACTACTACATCCGAAATAAGTCTCTTAGAATTCGAATCAATAAATTTCTCTTTTTGTGTTGTCCCTTTTACCCATTCGGAATCGCACACCCTCTCGTTGAATGGCAGTAATACGCTCACATACCATGATTATTCGATGATAGGAAATCAAGACACCCTGTGAATTATTTGAAACATGTAAACAACTTTTGATTTTTGACCCCCATGCTAAACTTTTAAGTTTACACTCCAGGTGCTTCTAGACAGTCAAGAATTATATCATATCTAGTAAAATCAATTTGAACAACAATCCTAAAATGATTTTATAAATTAATTGAAATTACAGTGTTGTTTTTTTTATTTTAAAATAATTAGAAAAATGGTTCTCAAGAATTAGATTTCACAATCTATCTACCGAATTTCTTTAACTCTATATAACGTAATAAGGGGTATACCAAGCCTGAGAATCCCATACACAACCACATTGCAATGTCTCCTCCGTATTCACCACCAATTCTTCTCGCAACGGGACCAATCCAATAAGTTTGAGCCATTCCAACAGCGGCCCCCGTTGCACCTATAATAAAGGAACAAGTAGCAGCTATACCCTGGGTCAACCTGCCTTTATCGTTCCATATTGTAAAATTGTAGTTACAGTTTTTTCTAGTCGGCATTAATAATTTATTTGATTTTTGAGTTGTTTCAAATTCTTTGTGATATAAATGGTTAAATCTTGCCGTTCTAAATATAAGATTTTCTTCAAGTAATAATATAAAGTACATTGAAATCCAGTAACCAACCATTGGTAAGAAATTACTTAATATTGTTGCAAATTTGTTTCTACCGACTAATGCACATACTAAGTAAATGGCAGTCAAAACAAATGCCCATAACCATCTTGGGATTCGCGATAAGACTCTACCACCCACTTGTACACCAAAAGCAGCACTATAGGTATTTAAAATGTTATTGGAAATCAAGGATAAAAAGATTAAGATCAATAAAAATTTCCCACCTCCATGCCATGGCTTAAATACTTCATTTAATAAACCTCCCATACCTAAGTTTTGATATGCATCGTTCCAAGGCTGGTAATTTAAAGCAACGTTACCAATTAATAAAGCCAGGCATCCAACGAATGTGGTTGGTATCCAAATACCGAAAAACGTAATTGAAAATATTTCCAAATCTGAGCTTGTCTCGGGAAATAATATGTAATAATCGGAAGCAATTGAACCCCAGGTTGAAGTTATGGAATAACATAACGAAAAGAAACTCAACCAATTACCTTTTATTGTTGCTGGATCCACAGAAGGTGGGTCTTTCAAATCCAAGTATGCAAATTTTTTACTTGCAACTATGTACAATAATAAAAATGCAAAATTGACCGGTAAACTCAATAATGCTTCAAAACGAATCAAATGTTTTATGCCTCCTATTGCAACAAATAACGAAACGAATGCAACAATTAATATTCCACCCCAAACGGGTATTTTACCATTACTTATACTTGATAAAATTTGCCCTCCAACAACGGAATTGACCACAGACCAACCCATTACACCGATTATACTGACTAACGCAACCAATTTCACAAACCACCAACCGAATAAAAACCTTGCACTTACCATTTGTCTACAACCAGACTTTGGACCCATTAAAGAACAATATGCTGCTACGGCACACCCTAACGTGTGACCGACCAAACCGGCAATTAGACAATTACGAAGTCCCATTTCATACAATAAAGGCCCAAGGTAAAAACTCGACATTGATGACAATCCACCGCATGCTGATAACCACAAACCACACACACTTATGAGCTGTTTGAAGCGGTTTGTCGAACGCTCGTAAGGTTCTATTCTTTCAATTCCTCTTGTTTCAACACCAAAAGAATCTAATTTTTTTGAAACTAAGTGTAGATACGAAAAAAATCGATTACCTTTAGTGGTCACCGAATCTTGTTCTAAATCTTTGGAAAATGTGTTTTCAACATCTAGTTGTTCAACACAAGAATGCTTCTTCAGCATGACATCTTGACTCATGGATTATGTCAAATCTTGAAAAATTGACTCCGCGTAAAATATAGGAGAAGAGATTTGACTCATGAAAGAAAAAGAAAAAAAAAAAAAATACGTATAAACTGTGAAGGGGATGGATATAGGGAGAATAATAAGTCAAACGTTCACAAAGCTTGCAAACGTTTACAGATAAATTAGTAGCAAAAATTTCTCCTGAGACCATAAAATTGAAAAAGGAAGCACAATGAGAAGATGTAAACATTCCAAGACTCTTTCAATCACCTTATTTTCCCTGAAAAAAAAAAATAATCTCAAGTTTCAGATTGTTTTGCAATTTATATTCTTCTTCGTGTAACCAACTGGTGAAAATTACAAATAAAATTTTGTAGGGGAACAAAATATCGCCCAATTTCATCACAATCATTAAAGTAGGAAACTGCAAAATGAACGCCATCCAAGAAATTAACAACAAGTAGTTTCTTGAATTTAAAAGATCTCTGAAGTCAAATATCCCGAGCTAAACTACATACACATACGATCAGCTCTCAAAATCCATCACTTAAAGTCCAAAAGTTTTACATTTAGTTTGCTTCTATTATTTATGTTAGTAACTATGTCAAATTGTGGTTGAAGTGCAATCCAAGAAAAGTACACTGTTATACATAATACGAAATGAATCTGCATAAATGTAATACTGGTGAACCAAAACGTGCAATAAATCAGATCCTAATAAAATTTGTTACATCGAAACTTCAAATAATGTAGATAAGTAAGTTAAAATTATATCATCATCTTACACTTGCACTCCCAAACCATTCAATTCTAGGTCTGTACATACACATCAGGCGTTGTAATCTTGATTAGGCGAATAAACGAATATGCCTAAAAATTTTTTTTCAATCGAGATAATAATTAACGTCGAGGAGTTATCAGGGCCAATAGAGATGTCGGGGACAGTACTGCACATAAAATTTTTGACTTCGGAAATAAATTTACACACTCAAATAGTGTTGCATTTAATGTAAGTATAGATTAGAAGGATTATTCCCGAAAATGCAAAAATTTATTGCTAACAAATTTTTGTAAAAGGGTCACGTTGTCCCCGACATCTCCATTGTCCCTGATAACTCCTCGACGTTAAAAATTAGGTTAGCAAGTACTAATGCACAAAGTTATACGCAGGAAGGCTGCTTTAACTTTGTTATCTTTGAAACAACTACACAATCTTACACACACATTCATATATATATCTTCACAAATATCTTAAATTTTCACACACCAACTGTTTTTCATTCACCCTCCAAGCTGTTCAGCTCAACTACTGCATTTGCTACTCCCAACTCGTCATTTTATTGCATTGTCTAGCCACCTCCTTAAATTACCCTTGCTACCACGTTTATTAATATTTAATGTCTTACAAAATAGCTCTAGAAATCGAAGCGTTGTTAAAAACCACCTCAAGAAGCTTAATTTTGGCAATCGCCATACCAATAGTTCTATTTTTTATATGCGATTTGTTGGGAGTAATGCTTAGTATAATGTTGAAGCACATCAACATTAGAGACAAGCAAAGTGAGAATACTTTAGACAAACCCACCACTGCCACCAATTCTACAAAAATCAACATACCATCAATTGTGTTTCCTTGAAGTTTAGCTGGACTGAATTATAGATTTATAGCTAATACATATTACTGTTGTACTGATGACTTATCGTAGATGTTGCTTGACCCGGGATTACCAAGCAAGACATGGTAGCTCCCGATGGCAGAGAGCGTTATCCCTGTGAACCAAGCCCAGGAGCGCCCCGAGAAGAAAAAAACATGGAGGATTTAGGATTTAGAAATTGCTGCAAATCTATTCGGATACACGGAACGGTTCCAAGGCTAAATATATGCCAAGTGCCAAGTATTCAGCGCGATATGCAGACCCTTTCTCAAATGTTTCGTAAATGGTCTCTTCAGAACTCAATGCGATTATAATTCTTTTTGGGCGGTTACACGTTTCAATGGGGAATGCTTGACGATATCTTTAAAGATTTGAAACTATTTGACTCAAATCTGTTTGAGGTTTTTGTAAACAGACGAGAAGTAAAGCTTTTCTGTAAGGTAGCCTAACGGGCGCGCTTTACAGAAAAAGGGCTAGGTGGGAGGTCGCCGGTCCTCGGTTCGACGCGGTTGAACTGGCTTTTGATCCACACAACTTGGCCAAAAGGCACAACATAGAATTAGTCTCAAAGAGACGACAAACAACTAATAGAGGCGTAGAGCCAACATAGGTTTTCTAATTATATAGTTTCCTAATACATACCGTTAAAAAAAAAAAAGAAACTAAGCCATTTGTGCAACTGATTGCTACATAGCTCGATACACGATCTAGTCACGTGTTATTTTCATATCAAAAAATCGTCTGGGTTAACTCAATACTCTTCACCTTCATAGCTTGGTGCAAACGTTCAATTAGGTGAAATCAATTTGTAATCTGAAAACACACTGGGTTATATGATTTTTTAAGTATCTCGCCTTTTGAGTCTAATTCTGTGACGACTTTGAGAGAAACGCTGCTTCTTCTTATCTAGGTGGAGTCTTTTCTTTACAGCGTTGTGGACAGGCAAGAGAGTAAAAATAGATTTGTGACAATTTGAAAGGATCTCGTCATGTTGATTTTAAAATCAAGTAACTTCTAAGATTTGGAATTCGACTTCGAAAGGACACATGGTCTAAAGGACTCTGTGCATATTCTGTTTGTTTTTATTCGCTTTTTGAGATTATTTGCAATAGACTCTAGTTTTATTTCAGCTTACGTGTAATTATCGATAAAAAGCGCAAAAGAAAGCTTTTTATTTTTAGACTACATTGGACAAAGTGCCCCTCGACTTTGTCCCTCTAAAAACCGTAAATAGTAAACCACGTGCAACACACGTGATATATGCCGGTTTCCTTCACTGCCAGTTGCAGAGCGCAAAATTATTCAAATTCGATTCACATTAGACGCCTACTTGTTTTGAAGCTGTCAAGTTTGTAATTTATGCAGCTCGACGTCTTGTTGATAAAGTATTTAACTCAACTGTGTACTTATAAAAGTTGGTTCTGTTCCATCGAGTGGTTTACTCAAATTTGGTGACTGTTACAAGAGCAGTTGATTTCCAGCCGCATGTATGGTAAACGACTTATGCAGGATAAAAATAATTCTATACGAACTGTACACCATTTATCTCCGAAGGCTTCGCGTAACTCTTGTTTGATTTATTAAATTTACAAAAGTCTTAAACTGTAGTCTATAATAATTACTCTTTCATTTGAAGTTTTTGATTCAAATAATCAGATAAGGATCGCTTCGAATTGTGCAATATAATTCTAATAGATCCGAAATTCCATGCAAAATCTCGGTTAGACTAAAGACTGAACAGATTTGAAGTTTCAATTTGTCTAGCTTAAACAAACTCCAATTTGCTTGGAAGTTAATTTTTATAAATTGTGAAGTCTTATTCAGCGTATATATGCAAAAAAACGCGAGAACTTAAAAGAGAACGATTCTACTGTATAATCATGCAATAATTTGCAAACACGGACTTAGGTTGTAATACTTGACTCTTTCCTTTTTTTCTCATCTTATAATTAAACTATGTCAGAAGTCAGTAGAGGGCATTCAATTGAAGTTACTGTAATTGGTCAGGTGGACTCTGGTAAAACAATCACCACCGGCTACGTAATTTATAAACCAGGAGCTTCCAGTACAAGCACTACAAAAAAAAAACTGAGTAACTAAGTAAAGATTTCATTCAGCACATGAGGGATTTTGGAAATTCGCATGGAGGAACGGAAGGAGCTGTTAATACTAAATTTATTTTACGAACCAGAAAGGCGAAAAGTATAATTGGAGCAAGAATTAGGCTAGCTAGAACTATAAGGAGTGGTTTGTGTGGTGTTCCCAGGACAAGAATTCTTTGAACATTTGGTTACGTACTGTCCCATTTCTAAACAGATATGGCAAAACAATCAAATTCCGAACAGGACCAACAAGTTAACT